>JBBCBC010000002.1:1752155-2352155 GCA_037126765.1 Stenogyne calaminthoides
AATAAAATTAATGATTTGAGTTAATTACGTCAATTAAATTCTTTCGACCAATCAGAGGCCGCCACTGTTGGGATACTATATGCCAGGATCTATCGGGATGAACTTATAAACACAAATTTTAATTAACAATTATTACTAGCATGAATCAACCTAAGTGAATTCAAATAATAATTAATCCAAACACAACATGCAAACAATAATTCACGTAAAAGATCCTAGCATGCGAAATTTCTAGGAGTTTACGTAAACGTACCCGTTGGAGAGACAACCGTTGAGACGGACAGGATCAAGTAACTGGCTACCAACCAAAAGTCCTTCTCAAGTCCTCGTTCAATAACCCGGTGGAAGGTTCTCCAATGAACAATTATAAAACAAAAGAAAATTAAATAATTTGTTGCACCACCTTTGTGGATTTCTAATATTTCCAACTCATGGAATTGTGTTGGGGATGAAAAACTCATCCCCTATTTATAATAGAGAGGGGCTCGAAAATTTTAGGTCAATTTAGGGTTGGGAAAGATATTTTCTTGATCTCCAAGAAATCTTGAATATATCTCATATATTCTTCTTTCCATGTGTATTTTTCCACAAAAAATCTCACACCCTTATTTAGCTTAAATTTTCGAAAATAATAGGGAGATTTGCAAGATTGGATCTTTCTTGAATTTATGAGATATTCTTGTATTCCAAGAATACAAATCTTTCTCCATAAAAATCTTTCCAAGAAAATCAAGAAAATCTTTCTTCCCTTTTATTTCTCTATTTTTCAAAAATTACCCATTAAAGAGGCCAAGTGGGAGATTTCTTGAATTTATGGGATAATCTTGTATTGCAAGAATACTTATCTCCTTTCCATAAAATCTTTCCAAGAAAATCCTTCTCCCTCTTTTCTTTAATTAATTTCGAAAATTAAGGACAAATTATGCAACAAATATTTAATTTATTTTAAGTATCTTTTATTAATGGACTTTAATTGGGCTACTTGAGGTGTCCTTAGGAGAATTAAGATGGACCTTCCAATGGGCTTCTGAATTCCAATATTGAGCCACAATATAATTCAGTCCATTAATATTAATTAATTTCACTATATAATTAATATTGCACTATACATCTCAACCCATATTACGGTAATATGACTCCCGGTTATTATTTCCCGTGTTTAAGATTATTTAGTCCATTAATTAATTAAGCCATTGAAAAGCCTTATATTAATTAATATTTTTATCTTTGGAGTAAGGACAACTCAGCTTTATTATCCATACTGGAAAATTAATCCCACTTGCAAGATTTGGTATGATAAAGGTTTCGAGTCTACCAAGGGGACCAATCATGCAAGACATTGCAAGCACACGATTCTCTGTATTAATCAAGCAACTGCCATGTAATTAATATTATTGTCCAAGATATAAGGTATCGAAGTCGTAGTGATTTTCTTCCCATTTATAAGTCAAACCAATAATTACTAATCACACACAGTCCTTATTAAGTGACAGAGATTAAGAAATCAACAACCACTGAGGTCTAACTCTTCATCCCATAAGTCAGTACGAATGAGTTTATCCTCTCTGTAGGTCCGCTTCAGCGTATCAAATGCACTAGTGTAATCTATTGGTCAAGACAAGTCAATCTGAGCCTTACACATCAACTTCTACCAATAGATTGTTCGGATCTATCTATGTTGTGAAATGCGCACTTGTTTACAAGGGACTGTTAACGTGATCTTCTGTGATCTGGTATCACCACGTTAACTACAATGTAACATGTGTTATTATATGAACGATTTGCAATAAATATATACAACATTCAATCATATTTAAAGCAACAGTGATAAATAATTTATTTCAGTAAATAAGTGTTTAATACATAGGCTATACGAAGTAAAAGCATACTTTCCCGTATAACCCCAACAGCCACGTGGCACCTCATTTAAGGAAAATTGTTCACCCCTCACCCTATAAATTGGGGTCCAAACTTGTTCACAACAAACATCACAATTTTCAGACGATCCAGACGAGCAAGACGAGAAGGGTCCAGAGCTCCCTGCAACCGTTCTTGAAGATTCAAAGCAGCTTCAAAGGCATTCTTCGTGTAAATCAAGCTAGAAATGATGTTCGATCAGAGACTAAGGCACGAAGTCCCTTCAATCAGACGTTTCTTCAAATGCGAACTTTGAATATTTGATGGCGTTCTTCACCAGCTCCAAGACGTTCTTCACAAAACCGTCCAGAAACGACTCCAAATCTGAGATCAAGGTGTTGAGCCCCTTCGATTCGGCGTTTCTCCAAAGACATTCTTTATTCAACACTTGAAGATTCGAAAATCTTCATCAAGCATTCAAACATTCAAACGCGTTCTTCATCAACACTCGAAGAAGTTCGTGTTGGGGAATTAATTGCCCGGATCTATTCGGGATGAATATTTAAATACAAATTTAATTCTAACAATTATTACTAGCATGAATTAATCCTATATTAATTCAAATAATAATACAACAACAAATCATGCATATAAACAGTTCACGTAAATCCTACGCATGTGGAATAACTACGGGTTTACGTAAACTAACCTCTCGGAGTGACAACCGTTGAGAAGATGGATCTCGTTCACACGAACACACCAAAAGACCTTCTCAAGTATGCCCTAATCATTGTTCAACAATCCGGTGGTAGGAACTCGCGAACAATTTAACAAAAGGAAAAAATAAAATTATGTTGCACCACCTTTGTGGATTTCTAAATTTTCCAACACATGGAATTGCACTTGGGGATGAAACATTCATCCCCTATTTATAGAGAGGGTGGTGGTCGAAAATTGTGTGTGTGATAAGATGGGAAAATCTTATTCTTGG
The DNA here is from genome assembly GCA_037126765.1 of Stenogyne calaminthoides. Lineage (NCBI taxonomy): Eukaryota > Viridiplantae > Streptophyta > Magnoliopsida > Lamiales > Lamiaceae > Stenogyne > Stenogyne calaminthoides. Next base: position 1,755,004 of record JBBCBC010000002.1, read on the forward strand.
TCTCCAAGAAATCTTGAATATATCTAATATATTCTTTTCTCCATATTTAAAATATTTCACAAAAATCCCACTCTCTTATTGTTATGGTATTTTCGAAATTTTAGGATAAAGATTCCAAGATTTGGATCTTCTTGAATTTATGAGATACACTTGTATTCCAAGAATACATATCTTCAATAATATCTTTTCAAGAAAATCAAGAAAATCTTTCTTTCCCTTTTTTTCTCATAATTTTCGAAAATCCCACATAAATAACTAAGTGGGAGATTTCTTGAATTTAATGAGATAATCTTGTATTCCAAGAATACATATACTAATTCCATAAAAAAATTCAAAGAAAATCTTTCTCCCCTTTTATTCATGTTTTTCAAAAAAATTGGAAAAATAAGCAACCATAATTTATTTTATTTTAAACACCTTTTTCAGTTATTGGACATTATGTTTGGGCTACTTGAGGGGCCTTTAGGAGAATTAAGATTGGACCTTCTAATGGACTTTGAATATCTAATATTGAGCCACAATATTATTCAAGCCCATAAATATTAATTAATCCCACTACATAATTAATATTGAACTATCCATCTTAACCCATATTACTGTTAATATGGCTCCCGGTTATTATTTCCCGTGTTTAAGATTATCACCCCATTAATTAATTCAAGCCACACCAAACGACTTTCCTTTAATTAATATATTTTATCCTTGGTCAAGGAACGGTTCAACATTATTATCCATCTGAAACTAATTCCACTTGCAAGATTTGGTATGATAAATCTTATGAACCTCCCAAGGGGCAAATCAAACAAAAGCGTGCTTTCGCTTTACGATTAGTATTAAATCTTAGCAATCGCATGTGACCAGTAATATTGCCCAAGATATAAAGTATTGAATCTCATTGATTCTCTACCCGTCATAAGTCAAAGCAATAGTTACTAACCACACACGATCCTATTTAAGAGACGAAGATTAAGAAATAACGAACCACTGGGGTCTAATTCTTCCTAATTCAGTGCTGAAGAATTTATCCTCCTATAGGTCCTATTAAGTGCATCAGTCATGCACTAGTGTAATCTCTTGGTCAAGACAAGCCAATCTGAGCCTTACACTTCAACCTTTCACGATGGATTGTTCATTTCCATCTAGGTCGTGAACAAACAGTACTTTTTAGTTACAAGGGACTATTAATTTAATCTTCCGTGATCCGGTATCACTAAATTAACTACAATGTAACACGCGTTTATTTATTGAACAACTATCGCGGTAAATATATGTAACATTCAATGATATTTAAAGCATCGGTGATAAATAATTTATTTCAAAGAATAAGATGAAATTCATTTGGTTATACAAAGTAAAAGCATACTTTCCAGTATAACCCAACAATCTCCCACTTATACTCAAAGTCTACTTTTAAGTATACTACAATATGTCTCGTGTAGTTCCTAATCGTGACATCTAATGTCACCTACGAACCTAATAATATCTCCCACTTATACTCAAAGCAGATTGGCTACGCACTTGACAACCATTTTTCCCACATGTCTCTTGAATGTTTCCAGAGGCAGACACTATGAGAAAGGATTAACTAGGTTATCCTCCAATGCGATCTTAGTCACCTCTTCATCTCATCTCTTAACGATTTCTCGTCTAAGATTTCTTTCCTTCAGTGTGCTTGTTTGACTCGTGGACTCTTGGTTCCCTTGAATTTTGCAATCGCCTTAGCAAATATTGCTTTGAACAAATTTGGAACTCCATCCAAGTCCACTAAGAAGGTCTGAAACCAAACCGGTTCCTTCAACCGCTTCTGGCGACTACTTACCCGGCTTCCATGGTTGAGTCAGTGATGCATTTCTGCTTCACACTCGTCCATTCCATGGCTACACTTCCAAATGAAAGCACACTAACTGAGGCTGATAGTTTCTTGGAATCTATGTCTGATCGGAAATCTGAGTCCATGTAATCGATGGAAATCAGACTGTCTGACTGATAAACCAACATTCTATCGTGAGTTCTCTTAAGATACTTCAGAATGTTTTTAACTGCAGTCCAATGTTCTTTCCCCGGATTATTCCGATATCTTGCCACCATGCCAACGGCGAAGCAGATATCTGGCCTCGTGCACAGCATTGCATACATGAGGTTTCCGACAGCCGAAGCATAAGGAACGCCCTTCATGTCATCTATCTCCTTTTGTGTCTTAGGGCACATTTCTTTGGATAGATGGATTCCATGTCTGAAAGGTACGAATCCTTTCTTGGAATCCTGCATGCTGAATTGCTTCAAGACAGTGTCTATATATGAAGCTTGCGATAAGCCTATCATCATTTTCTTGCGATCTCGAGTGATCTTGATCCCAAGGATGTGTCCAGCTTCCCCTATGTCCTTCATATCAAACTGTTTTGAAAGCCATGCCCTTACGTCTGACAACATCTTTACATCGTCACCGATGAGTAGAATGTCGTCTACGTATAGTACTAAGAATACCAATGCAGTTCCGACACGCTTCTTGTACACACAACTTTCGTATTCATTTTGATCAAACCCATATGACTTTATTACTTGATCAAAACATTGGTTCCAAGCTCTGGATGCTTGTTTGAGTCCATAAATGGACTTCTTGAGCTTGCAAACTAGGTGTTCTTGGCCTTTTTCAATGAAGCCTTGGGGTTGTTGCATATAGATTTCCTCTTAAAGACTTCCGTTAAGGAAAGCCGTCTTGACATCCATTTGCCAGATTTCAAAGTCGAGATCTTGTGAAGAATCGACAAGAGAATTCAGATGGACTTGAGCATTGCTACAGGTGAAAAGGTTTCCTCATAGTCGATCCCCTCATTCTAAGTATAACCTTTCGCCACAAGCCTTGCCTTGAAGGTTTCCACCTTCCCGTCCGGTCCTCTTTTCCTCTTGTATACCCACTTGCAGCCAATGGGTTTGACCCCATTAAGTGGTTAGACTAGCTCCCACACTCTGTTATGATCCATAGAACCCATTTCGGCTTCCATTGTTGTTTTCCAAGAAACCGCATCCTTGTCTTGGATTGCCTCGTCGTAAGTCCATGGGTCTGATTCATCTTGACAGGGGACTAAGTCCGAGGACTCTCCTATCCCCATGAATCTCTCGGGTTGTATCACAACCCTCCCACTACGTCGAGGTTCCGGTTGTGTAAGTGTGTAGTTTGGTATGTCATCTTGTACAGTTGGCACTGAGGTTAGCCCTCTAAGCTCATTTAAGGTAATCTCACTTTTGGGCTTTCTTTCGTTCATATAGTCTTATTCCAAAAATCTAAAGTGGGTGCTTATTACCACCTTTTGATCCTCGGGACCATAGAACATACACCCTTTTGTTCCCTCGGGGTATCCTATAAACAACCTTAATTCTGATCGAGGATCCAATTTTCCGGCTTCCTTGTCCAACACTTAGGCCGGACACCCCCAAATTCTCATGTGTCTCAAACTGGACTTGCGCCCGTTCCACAATTCTTTGGGAGTTTTGGGAACCGACTTGGATGGCACCAAGTTCAGAATGTAAGCCGATGTTTCCAAGGCATGACCCCAGAACGACTTGGGTAGATCCACATAACTCATCATTGATATAACCATTTCTAAAAGAGTTCTGTTTCTTCGCTCTGCAACCCCGTTTTGTTGAGGGGTTCCGGGTGCAGTCAGCTGGGATACAATCCCTTCATCTGACAAGTAGTTCAAAAACTCATCGCTGAGGTACTCGCCTCCACGATCAGATCGTAGAGACTTGATACATTTTTCCCTATGATTCTCTGCTTGAGCCTTAAATTCTTTGAATTTGTCAAAGGTCTCAGATTTATGCTTCATAAGGAAAATGTAGTCGTACTTTGAGTAATTATCAATAAAGGTGACGAAGTACTCATAACCTCCTCTTTCTTTGATTGACATTGGACCACATACGTCCGTGTGAACGATTTCTAACACTTCTTTGGCTCTATTCCCCTTGGCTCCGAATGCCCTCTTGGTCATTTTACCCTCCAAGCATGATTCGCAAGTGGGGATTGGTTCAACCCGGAGAGACTCCAATGAACCAATTAATTGTACAAACCTTTGAATCCTTTTTGGATTAATATGTCCCAATCTAAGATGCCATAGAAGTGTTTCGTTCACGTCTGATGAACGTTTTCTTTTATCGGAAATAGTCGATGTGTTAAAGGATGCATTTCGTGAGTGGTGTGCACAGTTAATTGTATAGAGATTGTTCAACAACGTTCCATGGCTGATAAATTTATCATAAAAAGAAATGGTAACAACTTTATCAAAAGTAACCGAATATCCATCAAGGTAGAGTTTAGATACTGAAATTAAATTCTTACTAAAATTAGAAACGTAAATAACATCTCTTAAAATTAAAACTCTGTCTTCAAAAGACAGGTGCACTTCTCCCACTGCTTTAACCACTACTCATGCAATACTGCAAAAAAACTGCTACTTTTCATAGCATTGCAGTAATGCTACTTTCGTGAAATTGTAATACCCGCTACCTTCGTAGCATTGCAATAGTCGTTACTTACTTAACATTGCCCATGTGATGAGGATCTCACTCCCACTAAGTTGTCGGGTCAACTGGGACCCCGTTACGTGAAACATACATGGTCAGCAGATCCCATATCAACTATCCACAAATGAGAAGTATACACCGCTAAACAAGTTTCAACAACTAGTGCGTGAGAATTACCTTTCTTTCCGGCCCTTTTGGGGTTTGGAACAGCCAAACCTCCATTGTCCTTTTTCACCGCAGTTTAAGCACTTCCACTTTGGATTTTCCTTGACACCACCGGCATTCCTCATCTTACCATTGCCCTTGGCAATAGTTGAGTTTGTTTTCTTATGGCTTTTGGTCCTCTTCTTCTTCTTGCCTTCCCTTAGCCTAGAAGATGAAGATAGACCACTTGCTGCCAAAGCTTGAGTTTGGTGCCTCATCTACATCTCTGCCGTGACCAAAGCTTGCAACAAATCAGCTAGCGAGGCCAAAATGCTCAAAAATTTTGGGCAGAGAGTGGAGTACCAAATCGATCTGGGTCTCCAGATCATAATCTGCACCCAGAACGTCAAGTTTGTTCAGATGGGCCATCTATTTTGAGGACGTAATCCCTTACGGGATTGCCCTCCACCATTTTCAGCGACAATATCTCTCGCAAGGTGATCTGACGAGTCCCGCATTTTTGACTCGTCAGTTGGCTCATCTGATTTTGGTGTGTCAAGAATCCACTTGTGCTATTGTGCAGTTAGGACAATCATAACTTTTCGTTTCCAATCAACATAGTTTCCTTTACAATTCTATTCACTTTAAGTATATTAACAGTGGATTAAAAGGTTGCGACATGCTGAACTGAAATAAATAACTATTGTATAAGCACAAAATTATCACATAATTCGATCACATGATTCATATTAAAATCTCAAAAAAATATGAACATGCATCAGCCAACATCTCAAAACAGTTTAAATAAGCCACGTGGGGTGGGTCATTATTTAAACACATTCAAGCAGGTTGCAAACAAGAAACAGTTACAAACCTTTAATATCCAGATTAATAGTTGGCTCCCACTTGACCAATATAAAATTGACATGGACTTCGGGGAAGTATATGCATATCAATTTTATACCTAAGTAATAACCATGATTAAATACAAAATTATTACTTTGCTTTGAACAAGCCTCGTGGGGAGGGTCATCGTCGCCACTAACAATAACCCACAATCATCCTTTCGAATTTATTCATGTGAAATCTATCTTTTAGCCGTCCCCGTGGGAGGAATTTCTCCAAAAAATCCACAAATAAATAAATCATGGAGGTCAAAATTAATTCAATTTTATTATCCGGAATAAAATTATCAATTAATAGTTCATGTCTTGATCTTGAGAAATTGTCTTTAACAGTGATAGAGTTCATGTATATTTGTCCAAAAAATGCCAAAAAAAATCATGAATATTGTATACCATTAAGCAAGGTATCTTCTTTCCTTTGGAAGGCGCTTCGTAATAAGATTTCAATTAGAGTTAATCTTGCAAGGACAGGTGTTATTCTAGCTAGTCAAAAATTGTGTTGCCCCTTTTGCATTTTTCCTATTGAAAACGTCGACCAATTGTTATTTTTCTGCCCTTTGTCGAGCACAAAATTTTGCAGAAGATTAGAGGGTGGTTGGACCTAAATTTGCAGACAGGGTATGCTCTTTGATATTATTTTTTTCAATTGATCTACAATGGACATGTTATGGCGATTAGGAATATTTTTTTATTTGGTGTGATAATGTTTTTATTGGAGCATGTGAAAGACTAGAAATGATCTTATTTTCAAGGAGATAGACTCGAATACGGAAGGTTCTAAGCTTCATTCGTGGAAGTGGACTTTGACTCATTATTCGTTTTCTTTTTCTTACTCTCTTCATGATATGTGTACTTACTCGTTTTGGTGTTTCCTTACTCTCAAGTAGACTGTTTTACTTGTACGACTCCCTGGCTGTAAGGTTTGAGTAAACTCAGTGACTCACGCTCATTTTATACTCCCACTGTTTCATTATAATTGGCCGTTTAGCTATTTATAGAAAATTTAAGGAACTTAAAATTTAAATTATTTTATTATATGGTTAATTTTAATCTCTCAATTTTCCCCCTTTTATATCTAACCTAATTGCTATCCTTGTATATTGATATTCTTCTCTAATTGTTTTCTTTATACATTAATATTAAAGATATTTGGGTGTGGTATATTGAGAAGAAAAAGGGTCAAAATAATTGATAGAACAAATAATTTTGATACAAAGTTTTGATTATAAAAGGTCAATTATTATGAAACGTATAAAGTATATTTTTCTGACCATTCCTTAAAAAATTAATTACTAGGAGATGCATGCAAACACCTAACTAGCAGACTGTTAGGTCTAAATATTTTTTAAAATCATTTATAGTGGGAGATAAAATACCCATAAAACCCCCCAGGTTATTATCCAATTTGCTATTTTGTAAAACCCCCCCAGGTTATTATCCAATTTGCTATTTTGTTAGTGCGGATGTCCACGTCATAACTCACACGTAGCAGGTATAAAATTTCTCTCACGAAATTGACCCCATACAATAGAAAATATTGATATCTAATTTTCAAATGTAAAAGCAATTTTTTTAAAAAATGATATTTATATATTTTTTCATAACTATTTTTGTTTTATATTCTTACATCCATTAAATTTATCCTCACTTAACTTATTCATCTATTCAAGGAATTTATTTTTATACCCTTTATTCAAACAAACATTTTATGTTAATCTCTCAATCATCACTTAATTATTTCAATTGTCATTTTTTACTCACAAACAATCACTTTATTTATAAATGAACCCCACAATACTTCATAATACACTTACTTTTTCTTTTTTTTTAATAATTGTGTCAACAACATCAAGCATAAATTTGGTGGGTGGGGAGTATAATTTTGAATTTATTACTTTTTCTCAATTTTTTTAAAATATAATTTTTCCTTCCATCACACATAATATATCAGATAAGATGTCGGTCTCATTATATAAAGTGAGATCACCTATTCCATAATTGGTGTTTCACTTTGTATTTCATAATATGAATGAATGACACGTAGAATAATAAAAAATAGGCAAAATGCATTTTCACGTCCCTAAACTATTATTTTTTATTTTGAAAGGTCCTTAAACTATTTTTTAATTTTAAAAAGTCCCTGAACTATTAAATTTTATTTCAAAAGGTCCCTAAACTATTTTTTTGTTTAATGAAGTCCCTAAACTATTGATTTTTGTTTCAAACAGTCCTTCTTGACGAAATTTTCTAAATAATCTAACAGAACCATTAAGTAAAACAATGGTCTATATTGACAATTTTGAGAATGATGATGTACGAATTTACTTAACGATTCTGTTAGATGATTAAAAAAAAAGTCAAGAAGGACCGCGTGATACAAAAAATAATAGTTTAGGGACTTTATTAAATAAAAAAAATAGTTTAAAGACCTTTCGAATAAAAAATTAATAGTTCAGGGGCTTCTTAAAACAAAAAAAATAGTTTAAGGACTTTTCGAAACAAAAGTAATAGTTTAGGAACTTAAAGATGCATTTTGCCTAAAAAATATCCAACAAACTATCATATTTTGGGTCCATATGTTAAAAATCAAGTAGAGTGAAACACCAATAGAATACTTTAAAAGGAAACACAAAAAATCGAACCGCTCATTATATAATACTATTTTAGCGCCCTCGTATTACGCGGTTCTTTAATTAAAAACAAAATATTCATAATATATAATATATTTAATAATAAAAATATAATTATGTGCATAAATGCACTAAACATGAAATAATAATTGTTTAGAGTGTATATTAATATATTTACTTAAGCAGATATTGAAAAAAATTATTGTGTCAAATTCTACCAATTCTGCAATTGATTCACGAATCCTTAATTTAAATTTGTGTAATTTTTTTTAATCATTCTTCAGACTTAAAAAATCAAAAATTGAGGAGGTTTTTTTTTTTTTTTTGCAAATCGATTGTTGAATGGGTGAGGAGAAAAATATTGTGCTTAATATATGAAAATTAACGAAAACGTCTTTTTAAAAATCACGTGTAGTGCACATGTATAAAATGGAGAGAAAAATTGACATGAAAATTAATTCGGTGGTTTAAATGTAATAAAATAATAGTTTGTATAGTTTAGTGCAACAAAAAATAGTTAGGTGGTTTAGATACAATTTCGGTGATAGTTTAGTGGGTTTAGTGCAATTAAACATAAATATGATGTAAGAGGTGCAAGATTCAAACCTTAATTGTTTTATTTTTTTTTAATCAAACTACACATTAAAATGTCGTATGGATGTCATATATTAACTACAAACCAATAAAAAAATGACACATCAATACAATAAATGTGATAATTCATTCAAATTAACTTCAAAATGACACATCATCCCAATGAACCACAAGATGAAGCATCATCAAAATAAATTCTCTATTTGTAATATAGGGGATTATTTACATATTAAAAAAAAAACCCCATTATTTCCATATTTACCATCTTGTACGCTTTCTTTTCTCTCACTTTTTCTCCTTTTAGGATTAATTGCGAATAAAATCACTACATTTTCATAAATTGCAATCTAATCTAAACTTTTGAATTTTGGCAAATAAATCATTACTTTTACTCTTTTTGGCAATTTCAACTTGGCGATTTTCCCCTTGCCCGAAAGATGATGTGTACAAATATATACACAATCATCATCGTAATTAGTATCCACCCTAATAAATAATTATAAACATAAAAAATAATAATTTAACAATAAATTAAGTGTTATAAATACTATAAATAAATTTAGAATAAATTTAAATATAATAAGATATTAAAATCAACACAAATAAAAATAAAAATCTAATTTCTTCTAATAAAATCAAAATTTTAAATAAGCACAACCAAATAATATTCAAAATCACAGTTATAATTAAAACTGTCATTATTAAAACTTAACACACATAATATTTCTTAGAGAATGAATATTTGCCCCCAAGTAACACAATATCTAATTTTAAAAATAAAAAAAAACCTAAGAGATTAAATCTAATGAACATTTGTCCCCAACCCATGTTTTACGCCACCTCCCAACCCTACTCCCATTCCAGCTACATGTACACCTCCATTTTTCATTCATATTCTCTCGCTCAACACTTGAATCAATTTTGAAATGTGAATTGAGTCACCGCACACGACACTCCATACTCGGCTCTCGAAATGGGAGCTCGCTTTTTGAAAAGGAGCATGGTACATATAGCGAGCTTTTTTTTTTTTTTTGTTAATTGCAGAATAATTTAATTTAGTGTAATTGAAGCAACAAATATTCTGGTGTAATTGGATGTTGAAGATGCAGTGGCGAGAGGAACGTGGGGTCGGGGGTGGGGCAATGGTGGAATGGTGTGGGTGGGGGTAGCGGTGGAGGCAACATGAGGTTTAAGATTAAGTGATTTTGATGTAATTGAATTTTGGAAATTTTTTGCAGAACTATTTTTTTTTTCTCGACGATGAAGATGTGAAGAGGATAAATATTTGATTTTTTATTTTTTATTTTTTATTTTTCATTTTAATTATTTTATTTTATTCTTTTAATTTTTATTTTATTTTTTAGTATATATACTATTATTATTTTTATTTATTATGTTAATAAGTATTTTTTTACGTGGATGCTTACTGGGCTGATGATAGTACAATTTTTGTACACGTCAATTTTCGGGCAAGAGGGCAAACTGCCCGAAGTTGGAATTGCAAAAATGAGTAAAATTTATGATTTGTTTGCCAAAATTCAAAAGTTTAGATTAGATTGTAATTTGTGAAAAAGGTGGTGATTTTATTCGCAATTAAGCCTTTCTTTTATCATCTCTTTGTAAGCAAATTAAATTTGCACCCAATTAAATGGTGACACGTGTACAATTCTATATTAATATCAAGTTAAATTATTTATTTATTTACTGGGAATTTACTAAATTAATTCTCCAAATTAAATAATTAAATAATTGATATTTAATATATATACATGGTTCAAGTCAGTCAAATTTTACGAGCACTTGAATACTCGTATGTGGAAAATCGACCTGGTAGTTGGTCATAAATAGAAGGAAATTAATGACAAATCAATAAAATTAATGATTTGAGTTAATTACGTCAATTAAATTCTTTCGACCAATCAGAGGCCGCCACTGTTAGGATACTATATGCCAGGATCTATCGGGATAAACTTATAAACACAAATTTAAATTAACAATTATTACTAGCATGAATCAACCTAAGTGAATTCAAATAATAATTAATCTAACAACAACATGAAAACAATAATTCATGTAAAAGATCCTAGCATGCGGAATTTCTATGAGTTTACGTAAACGTACCCGTTGGAGAGACAACTGTTGTGACGGACAGGATCAAGTAACTGGCTACCAACCAAAAGTCCTTCTCAAGTATTCTCAAGTCCTCGTTCAATAACCCGGTGGAAGGTTCTTCAATGAACAATTATAAAACAAAAGGAAAATTAAATAATTTGTTGCACCACCTTTGTGGATTTCTAATATTTCCAACTCATGGAATTGTGTTGGGGATGAAAAACTCATCCCCTATTTATAATAGAGAGGGGCTCGAAAATTTTAGGTCAATTTAGGGTTGGGAAAGATCTTTTCTTGATCTCCAAGAAATCTTGAATATATCTCATATATTCTTCTTTCCATGTGTATTTTTCCACAAAAAATCTCACACCCTTATTTAGCTTAAATTTTCGAAAATAATAGGGAGATTTGCAAGATTGGATCTTTCTTGAATTTATGAGATATTCTTGTATTCCAAGAATACAAATCTTTCTCCATAAAAATCTTTCTTCCCTTTTATTTCTCTATTTTTCAAAAATTACCCATTAAAGAGGCCAAGTGGGAGATTTCTTGAATTTATGGGATAATCTTGTATTGCAAGAATACTTATCTCCTTTCCATAAAATCTTTCCAAGAAAATCCTTCTCCCTCTTTTCTTTAATTAATTTCAAAAATTAAGGACAAATTATGCAACAAATATTTAATTTATTTTAAGTATCTTTTATTAATGGACTTTAATTGGGCTACTTGAGGTGTCTTTAGGAGAATTAAGATGGACCTTCCAATGGGCTTCTGAATTCCAATATTGAGCCACAATATAATTCAGCTCATTAATATTAATTAAATTCACTATATAATTAATATTGCACTATACATCTCAACCCATATTACGGTAATATGGCTCCCGGTTATTATTTCCCGTGTTTAAGATTATTTAGTCCATTAATTAATTAATCCACTGAAAAGCTTTATATTAATTAATATTTTTATCTTTGGAGTAAGGACAACTCAGCTTTATTATCCATACTGGATAATTAATCTCACTTGTAAGATTTGGTATGATAAAGGTTTCGAGCCTACTAAGGGGACCAATCATGCAAGACATTTCAAGCACACGATTCTCTGTATTAATCTAGCAACTACCATGTAATTAATATTATTGCCCAAGATATAAGGTATCGAAGTCGTAGTGATTTTCTTCCCATTTATAAGTCAAACCAATAATTACTAATCACACACAGTCCTTATTAAGTGACAGAGATTAAGAAATCAACAACCACTGAGGTCTAAATCTTCATCCCATAAGTCAGTACGAATGAGTTTATCCTCTCTGTAGGTCCGCTTCAGCGTATCAAATGCACTAGTGTAATCTATTGGTCAAGACAAGTCAATCTGAGTCTTACACATCAACTTCTACCAATAGATCGTTCGGATCTATCTAAGTTGTGAAATGCACACTTGTTTACAAGGGACTGTTAACGTGATCTTCTGTGATCTGGTATCACCACGTTAACTACAATGTAACATGTGCTATTATATGAACGATTTGCAATAAATATATACAACATTCAATCATATTTAAAGCAACAGTGATAAATAATTTATTTCAGTAAATAAGTGTTTAATACATAGGCTATACGAAGTAAAAGCATACTTTCCCGTATAACCCCAACAGCCACGTGGCACCTCATTTAAGGAAAATTGTTCACCCCTCACCCTATAAATTGGGGTCCAAACTTGTTCACAACAAACATCACAATTTTCAGACGATCCAGACGAGCAAGACGAGAAGAGTCCAGAGCTCCCTGCAACCGTTCTTGAAGATTCGAAGCAGGTTCAAAGGCATTCTTCGTGTAAATCAATCTAGAAATGACGTTCGATCAGAGACTAAGGCACGAAGTCCCTCCACTCAGACGTTTCTTCAAATGCGAACTTTGAATATTTGATGGCGTTCTTCACCAGCTCCAAGACGTTCTTCTTCAAAAACCGTCCAGAAACTACTCCAAATCTGAGATCAAGGTGTTGAGCCCCTCCGATTCGGCGTTTCTCCAAAGACATTCTTTATTCAACACTTGAAGATTCGAAAATCTTCATCAAGCATTCAAACATTCAAACGCGTTCTTCATCAACACTCGAAGAAGTTCGTGTTAGGGAATTAATTGCCCGGATCTATTCGGGATGAATATTTAAATATAAATTTAATTCTAACAATTATTACTAGCATGAATTAATCCTATATTAATTCAAATAATAATACAACAACAAATCATGCATATAAACAGTTCACGTAAATCCAACGCATGCGGAATAACTACGGGTTTACGTAAACTAACCTCTCGGAGTAACAACCGTTGAGAAGATGAATCCCGTTCACACGAACACACCAAAAGACCTTCTCAAGTATTCCCTTATCATTGTTCAACAATCCGGTGGTAGGAACTCGCGAACAATTTAACAAAAGGAAAAAATAAAATTATGTTGCACCACCTTTGTGGATTTTTAATTTTTCCAACACATGGAATTGCACTTGGGGATGAAACATTCATCCCCTATTTATAGAGAGGGTGGTGGTCGAAAATTGTGTGTGTGAATAAGATGGGAAAATCTTTTTCTTGGTCTCCAAGAAATCTTGAATATATCTAATATATTATTTTCTCCATATTTAAAATATTTCACAAAAATCCCACTCTCTTATTGTTATGGTATTTTCGAAATTTTAGGATAAAGATTCCAAGATTTGGATCTTCTTGAATTTATGAGATACACTTGTATTCCAAGAATACATATCTTCCATAATATTTTTTCAAGAAAATCAAGAAAAACTTTCTTTCCCTTTATTTCTCATAATTTTCGAAAATCCCACATAAATAACTAAGTGGGAGATTTCTTGAATTTAATGAGATAATCTTGTATTTCAAGAATACATATCCTAATTCCATAACAAAATTCAAAGAAAATCTTTCTCCCCTTTTATTCATGTTTTTAAAAAAAATTGGAAAAATAAGCAACCATAATTTATTTTATTTTAAACACTTTTTCAGTTATTGGACATTATGTTTGGGCTACTTGAGGGGCCTTTAGGAGAATTAAGATTGGACCTTCTAATGGACTTTGAATATCTAATATTGATCCACTATATTATTCAAGCCCATAAATATTAATTAATCTCACTATATAATTAATATTGCACTATCCATCTTAACCCATATTACTGTTAATATGGCTCCCGGTTATTATTTCCCGTGTTTAAGATTATCCAGCCCATTAATTAATTCAAGCCACTGAAACAACTTTCCTTTAATTAATATCTTTTATCCTTGGTCAAGGAACGGTTTAACATTATTATCCATACCGGAAACTAATTTCACTTGCAAGATTTGGTATGATAAATCTTATGAACCTCCCAAGGGGGCAAATCAAACAAGCGTACTGTAGGTCCCGAACGGGTTTAGTAAGGGCAGAAGTCTAGAGGGGAGGGGTGAATAGACTTCTGAAAACTTTTCGTCTTGGTCGGTGTGAGGCGATTAACTTTGATCGAGTCTGAAAATGAATCGGTTTGGGCTGATAACCAACTTCTTGTCGCTGAAGCGGTCGGTTCGGTAACTATCGGTTTAAGCGATGTGTCGCGGAAAGCTTAAGTTTTACCCGTGTGAAAAACCCGGTTTTGATAAATCGATTCAAGATTAATCTTTTAATCCCGTTGGTGAAGTGTCAAGTATGATCGGATCGAAGCTTGGTGCTAGGCTGATCTCAACTTGGAATATGTATGCGCTTTAAAGGTTGTGTCGCGATTATGTGAGCAGTTAATCAAAGCAAGAGTGGCACACAAGATTTATAGTGGTTCTAACAAACCCGGTCCTACGTCCACTTCTTCCCTATCAAAAGGGCAACGACTTAACCAACTGGACTTTGTTTTATGTGTAAGTCCAACACAGTACACCAACTAGATGTTTAAAGAGTTCACACTCAACCGATCCCAGATGTTGGGAAATTTAGTTTTGATGAAAGTTCCAAAAACACATGTAATAGGACCAGTCAGACCTGTTAGCTGACTGATGTTTATATTACCGCTATAGGAGACCAGTTGATAATGATTGTATAGAACAACTGATGTAATAGATAGGTCACATATTGAGGGGGAACTCAATATGTATAGGTCAGATCTGAAGATTCAGAAGACAAATTGATATCCCGGGGCCGAATGCAAAACCGTAATCGAAGATCGGATCGATCCGATCTAGTCGATAACTTTCATTTGAAGTCATGAAGCTCAAACTTAGAATACTCAAGATCGGACGGAAGACCTACATCGGTAGAGTCCGCCAGTTGAAGCTAAGTCAACAGCACCGAAAGACTCTATCGGTAGATCGATCGATCTGTTGATCGACAAATCACCACTAAGTGAAAACTGGATGTTTCACTTGATCATCGTCGATGATCTGAACAGAAAGAATGTCAACCTTAGTTGGAAGAACAACACTGCAAAGTAAGTCTTCCATCCAATAAGGAAGAGACACGTATGAACGGAGCCGACATCATGGATTCGATGATGCTCTCTCAAACGGCTATAAAATACACATTCACGCTTTTCGGCCATGCCGCTCTCAAGACGCGTCATCAAGCTGCAAGTCTACCAAAAATAAATGAAATTCAAATTGCTCTCCAACGACTCTTTGATTTCAAGGTCTATAAATATGGGATCACACTTCGAGTGAAACACGGAAATACTTGGAAAACAAGAATAATCAAGAAGATCAAGCTATACTCAGATTTCATACGAAGAACACAAACAAGAAGCTTATTCTATATAGTGTTCATCCCATAAGTTCTTAGCAAGAAATCTTTTCATCTAGCTGTTAGGCTGCTTATACGCAAGAAAAGATTTCATAGTTGGAACAAAAACAATCTTACCCAAACCCCAAGTTAGGATAAGTTGTTTAGTAAGATTCGATCTAGGGTTTCTAATCTTGATTTACGGGATCGGTTGAGTGAGAACTCTTAAAACATCTGTTGGTGTACTGTGTTGGACTAACACACAAAACTAAGTCCAGTCGGTTAAGTTGGTTAAGTTGGTGCCCCTTGTTATAGGGAAGAGTGGACGTAGGACTGGTTTGTCCGAACCACTATAAATCTTGTGTGCCTTTACTGCTTTGATTAACTGTTCTCACATCGCACAACTTTAAAGCGCATACATATTCTAAGTTAAGATCGGTTAGCACCAAGCTTCTGATCTGATCAGACTTGACAATTTTGTCAACTGATTAAAATACCAACTTTGGAATCGATTTATACAAAACCGGTTTTTTTCACGGGTAAAACTTAAGCTTCCGCACACATCGATTAAACCGATAGTTACCGAATCGATTCGCCTTACAGCAATCGATGAAGTTGGTTATCGATCCGGCGATTCACTCGCGCCTCTGATCAAAGTAAATTCTATCACACGATCTCTACGAAAAGTTTTCAGAAGTCTATTCACCCCTCCCCTCTAGACTTCTGCCCTCACAAAACCCGTTCGGGACCTACAAGTGGTATCAGAGCGGTTGGTTTTTCCGACCACTAACTCTGTGTCTTTGTGGTCAACTGAACTGATCTTGAAAAACCGTTTTTAAAATTCATTCATTTTCCAAAATCACTCAGCATGGATAACACTTCAGGT
Source organism: Stenogyne calaminthoides (assembly GCA_037126765.1). NCBI lineage: Eukaryota > Viridiplantae > Streptophyta > Magnoliopsida > Lamiales > Lamiaceae > Stenogyne > Stenogyne calaminthoides. The sequence goes on from JBBCBC010000002.1 coordinate 1,771,548, forward strand.
ATGTATCATGATCTGCCGAAGTTCTCAATCGATGAGTATGCAGATTGGGCTATATATATGTCAAATCATCTAGGCTCGATCAGTGGCAGAATGATGGAAGTCATCGAAAGAGGACCCATCATCATTTACTACGATAACCCAAATAAGGGAGAGAACCGGACTTTCCCCGAAGTCTTTGTGCAAAAAAGCCCGAAATACGATGGATGCAGAAGAAAGGAAACTGCATACTCTAGACACTATTGCGAGGCATATTATCATGAAAACAATGGATAAAGTCACCAAAGAAAAGATTAAGTATCTCAAATCTGCGAAAGCAATGTGGGATACTCTGGCTGAGATCTGCGAGGGAAATGAATGATAAAAGACAATGCTCTACAAGCGTTTAACCGGTGAAGTTCGAGAAACCAAGATGTCGCCAACGAAACCATCAACGAACTCGATGGAAGAATTACAATGTCTATAAACAAGCTTCGAGAACTTGGTAGAGAGATGTCTGATAAAGATATCAACTATAAAATCCTAAGGTCTCTCACCAAGAAGTGGGATATGAAGGTCACGGTAATCAAAGATTGCCAGGACATTTCAAAAATGAAACCAAGTAGCTTGTTCTTGAGTCTCAAAGCTCACGAGTTCGACCTGATTGAAAGAGGTCAAGTTCGATGAAGATGAGGTGCCCGCTTTGAAGCCTCAACTTCAAAAAATCGATTGCTTTTAAGGCAACCAAAGAAGAATCTAAGACCAATGAACCCATTGGGAATATAATGAGTCAGCGTAACAGACGCTTCGCTACTGCAGAAACTTGAGAAGTCGACATACAACTTGGTAAGTATCAAGATTCTATAAGGACTATCAACATACCGAGATTTAGATAGGAGATCGCAAAATGATCTCCAGAAGAAACTTTATCCGATGATCGGAGGATCACAGAGATGAAAGGAAGAGAGATAGTCGATTTAGGAAAGAAGAGAAAGTCAATCGCATGTAAGAAGCTCGATTACTATCGAAAAGGGAAATCACCGATAGGTCATACAGACGGAGTGATTCACCCGAAGAAAAGGTTCGGTGGATCAAGGAGTGTTTAATCGTGAGAAGCCGTGTCACTATAGACATGACGCCTGCACTGACGCCAAGAGAGAGGGAAGAAAAGAGAATGTAAGAGAGCAACGTTACAGGGACAAGAGCTATGGTTGTTTACACGCCGAAATCGACGATTCCTATCTCGCCCTCCGGGACTCCGGATACTCCTCAGTAGAAGACTTACTTTTGTCAGCCAGTCTGCGTCGACTTCTATGAAAATGAAGATCCGATATTCTCGTCCGACGATGATGAACTCGCTGATGGCGGGGAGGACCAATCTGAGGTAACCTCCAAACCCGCTTGCGTTGCTTCTACACTGCTATCATTAGCACACCTTCTGGGGAGATTGACATGCAGCTCTACTCAGAGCAATTGCTTGAGGATCTCTCCAATGCAGTAGACACTTATGCTATTGTGGAAGCTGAGAATGATAAGCTGAGGACCAGAAATAATCAGCTTGCTAAAGAAAATGATCTCAGAAAAGCCTCTGAACTTAGATCAGCTGAAACTGCTCATAAGGCAACTGAGGAATTTAAAATTCTCGAAGTTAAAGCTTCTGATCAGGAGAAGCAGATCAAAGATCAGCTGGCAATTAACAAACAGCAAGCTGATGATTTCAAAATCCTACAAGCTAAATTCGATGAGCTATTCCAAAAGCATGAAAGTCTAAAATCATCTGAGGATAATCTGCGTAAGAAAATGGAAGTTTTTTCAAAATCATCTAAAACCGTTCAAGACATGAACGCCTATTTTCGAACAACGATTAATAAGAAGGGACTTGGCTATGACAACCCTTCCACATCCTCAAAAGCCCCGGCTGATTCATCTAAAAAAGGTGTATTCAGACGAGTTTACAAAAGATACATCAAAAGACAAATATGTATCTAATAAGGAAAAGGACCCGATTGAAAGGGTAAGGCGGTGCCTAACCGTAAGGAACATAAATGAACCCCAACCGGGTAAAGCATCACCGAAAATCAACGAAGAACCCGGTTCTTACGAAGAAACATCAACCTAATCAACAGATCGGAATCGAAAAAAGACAACCTCAGTAAAGGGAAGTACAATCGAGACCCAATCAAGGTCACCGCCTAATAAGCATGCTTCGTAAACCGCAAAAAACCACCTATGCCTAAAAGATATGAATCTTTTAATGGTAGCGATCGTACCTACCCTTATAATCGAAATCTAGGGTCACACAGACCAACCACAATCGGATAAGAAGAAGACAAACGAAAAAGGAAAATCCCAAATCTTCTAATTCATCCAAGGTTCACACTAATAATCATACAAAAATGTAAAGCATATAAAGAGATGTATGATTATGTTGACAGTATGGGAGACAAATCAGCCTTCGATCTAACCGATCACAATAGAAGTGCTTTCTGTTTGTATGGCTTCCCAAAACTAATCCTAACCCTCAGACCCAATCCAAAAGGGTACCTAAAACCCGATCCGATTGCGAGGATCGCGTGGTCCGCCAACAAAGGAGGTGTACAAGCAACTATCCGGGTACATCGATAGTGGATGCTCAAGGCACATGACCGAAGCAAACATCTCCTCGCCTCTTACATAGAAACGAAAGGCCCGCGTGTACTCTTTTTCTGATGATAACTTTGGTTATACCAAAGGGTTCTAACCTTAGAGAATGATGATGTACAAATAACTCGGAGTCTCGTATGTCGAAGGTCCGAAGCACAACCTATTATCGGTTTCACAATTACTGCGACAACGGATTCGGTGTTGAGTTCTCGATCGATCAATGCACTATCAAGAATCGGGTTACTCAGCAGATTTTGCTAATCGTTCAAGGAAAGGGACGATCTACACAAATGATTGGAGCAGTTGTCCAAGAAATCGTGCACGATTGTTAAGAGTTCCAAAAGTGGCAGTTGGCTCTGGCACAAAAGAATGAGCCATCTGAACTTTAAAACTCTTAATAAGATAGCAAGGATGTCTCTAGTGGAAGGACTTCCGAATGAAGTATTCTCAAAGGATCAGACATGTTCTGCATGTCAGAAGGGAAAACAGGTCAAAGCTTCGTTCAAAGGAATTTCTGGACCGGCATCCAAAGAGATCTTCGCAAATTTGCTCCATATGGATCTATTTGGACCCGATTACACGGTCGATCTCAACGGACGCAAATACACTCTGGTAACGTGGATGACTATTCCAAGTTTACCTGGGTTTATTTTTTAAAAAAAAAAAATGGGACGAAAACAAGATACCCGAGCTGCTAAAAAGATTACAAAATGAGAAGGGTGTCAGCATAGTAAAAATCAGATCAGATAAAGGTACAGAATTTCTGAACTCTTTTATTACTGATTTTTGCTCTAAGTTTGGTATACAGCATGAAACATCAGCTGCGAGGACACCACAACAGAATGGAGTAGCTGAACGGAGGAACAGAACTCTCAAAGAAGCTGCTCGCACAATGTTAGCTGAACATGCAATACCAAGCCGTTTTCGGCGTATAATCAACAACCGCATGCCATACACAGAACAGATGTCTTCTGACTAAGGCTCACTACAAAACACCCTATGAACTGTGGAAGGGCAGAAAACCTCGTGTTTCTTACTTCCATGTTTTTGGGTGCAAGTGTTTCATACACAATAATGGGAAGAGTCAGCTGAAGACTTTTGAGGCCAAGTCAGATGAGGGTATATTTCTAGGGTATTCCTCATCTAGCAAGGCTTTCAGGGTCTACAACAAACGAACCCTAGTTGTGGAAGAAACACCCCATGTAGTCTTTGATGAAGCATCTTCTGATCAAGAGAAATCTGCCTCAGAACAAGAAGTACCTGATCTACCAGAACCTGATGTTCAGAAAATGGATCAGCTAACGATCAAGGAAAAAGAATCAGAAAATGTAACAATATACATTCCAGATCTAGCTGATTCACCAGATCAATCAGATCCTAAGGTACGAACAACTGTCGATGAAGAAGTCGATTCACCGAGATAAAGAAGAATCGAACCATCCGGTTCGGGGGAACATCTGAAGTTCCCATTTAATGGACATCGACACATGATGAGTCCAACATCAGCTGAGACTTGTTCTTATCAAGTGGACCATAACCCTGCACCACTCCCAATCACCAGTAATAAAATTTTATCAGAAACGGACGATGTTCTCCAAAATGACGCAAATCAGAACAGAAGGACCTGGATAACCAGTCATCCAACTGATCTGATAATCGGAGACCCGTCTGATAAAGTTAAAACTAGACATCGACAGAAAGTGCCATGTATTGTTGTTATCTGTCTATGAAGGAACCTACAACTATAGAGGAAGCTCTACAAGACGCAAACTGGATTCTAGCCATGCAGGAGGAGCTGGAACAGTTCGAAAGAAATCAAGTGTGGGAACTAGTGGACAGACCAGGTCATCAAGACGTAATTGGCACGAAGTGGGTCTTCAAGAACAAGAGAGATGAAAAAATGTCATCACGAAATAAGGCAAGACTTGTTGCTAAGGGGTATTCACAATCAGAAGGAATTGATTACGATGAGACCTTTGCACCAGTCGCTCGCCTAGAAGCCATTCGGCTGTTTCTGGCATATGCTTCCCACAGAGGGTTCACTGTGTATCAGATGGACGTAAAGAGTGCTTTCTTAAACGGGGTACTAGCAGAGGAAGTTTATGTCGAACAACCTCCAGGCTTTGAAAAGGGCAACCAAGTGTACCGTTTAAGAAAAGCTCTTTATGGCCTGAAACAGGCTCCTCGAGCCTGGTATGATACACTCTCTCAGTTCTTGATCGAAAGTGGGTTCACTAAAGGAACAAAGGGACGAGAACCTTATTCGAATAGAAGATGGAGAAGATATTACGATGGTTCGATTCGTGGGCGACATCATCTTCTGATCTCCTAACAAGATTCTATGTGAAAGATTCATCAAACCGATGCAAGGAAAATTCGAGATGTCCATGATGGGTCGATGAATTACTTTTACGGTCTTCAAGTTAAACAAAGTACGTAAGGGATATTCATCTCGCCAAGCAAAAATACACTAGGAATTTATTGGCTAAGTTTGGAATTCAAAATTGTAAGGAAGCCAAAATTCCTATGATGATTGGATTCAAGATGGATCCGGATGAGGATGGTCGAAAAACAAATCGAGAAGAATACAGGGCTCTCATTGGATCTCTACTATACCCGATTGCCAAAGAGACCCGGATATCACCTTTGCGGTAGGTGTATGTGCGATTCGAGCAAATCCAATGTTCACCACCTAGAAAGCGACTAAGCGGATTCTTAAGTATCTGAAGGACAATAAACCTTGGTTTATTTTACCCATCGATGATAATCTAGAAACTTAGTGGGTATTCGATTACGATTATGGAGGTTGCAAGATCGACGAAAAAATCAACCTCGAGAACATGTCGGTTCTTAGGAAGTAAACCGATCTCGTGGTTTTCAAAAAGCGAGACATCGATTCGCGACATCTACGAAAAGAGAATATATGGCTGCTGCGGAAGTTTGTTGTTCCCCAATCGCTCTGCCTCGATCGGCCGTGAGGATTACAACATTGTAGCTAAGAACGTACCTATATTACGTGGCGATAATAATAGTATTGCAATCACTTTCGAGAATCCGATTCTACATACAAGATGCAAGCATGTGGATGTCAGACATCACTTTATAAGAGATCACGTTGAAAAGAAGAATATCAGAATGGAAAAGATTCATCTTGATATACTGATATCGATATTCTAACCAAGCCACTAGCTGAGATCAGATTCAGAGAATTATGCAATGAGCTAGGACTTCTAGATCTTGGAGAAAAGGCACCTAAAATGTTTGATGGAATGTTCTCCAGAACTAGCTGGTTAAGAGACTAACCAGATAGAAAGGAATCAGTTTGAGTTTTGGTATCTCAACTGATCAGAAAGATCAGTCAAGGAACTGATGAGAAAAATCGATCAGATTTATACGCTACCAGATCCAAAGGAACTGATCAGATTTTAGTTTACCAGATTTAAGGTCTATCAGTTTAAAGGAACTGATCAGATTTAAGGTTTATCAGATTAAAGGAAATGCTCAGTTTAAAGGATTATCTGATTAAATCAATTTGGTTATAGTACTTCTTTGTAAGACGATTCAGCTGATATTCAACAAGCAAGATTCAGAGAATGAAAGCTAACAATCGCATAAGAAAGCAGAAATTTACACAACGATGAAATAATAGAACTTTTCATTGATAAAAACCCGAAGGTGAGGTTACATTACGAGTTACAAGTACAAGAAGACCCGGAGGTCAGTACATAAATGTGAACCAAAATCCTAAACCTATAACCCTAAACCTTCATCCAAACCCAATCCCAATCCCAAACTCATTGGTTGAGTGTTAAAGAGGAGGAGAGAGAGAGATTTTAAGGAATCTGACGCTCTCATTTCCCCCACTTAACAGGGTGAGGAGGCTTGAAAGGTAATCCCATGCCATGGCCCGATGGACTCTCCAAGTGAAGTGAGAGCGGCATTGATAGGATTACTAAGCCAGGAGCCCTAAAAGGGAGAGTAGTAGGGCTCTCCAGCTGTTAAATGGAACACGTGTGCCAAAGAGTTGGTCATCAGATCTCATGGGCACATGTGTTGCATGTTTTATACCAGACTAAGTCTGATGGTTCTGGTTACGTCATCCAGATAGACACACAAGGTGCATACGGTTAGGAGAAGTGTCTTCTCAGTTGCAACAATGAGACCCTTGTGTGGTGGTGGTAGAAGCTTAGCAATGATTGTATGTGAAATCAAAGATGATGACGAGAACAGCAATAAGGGACAAACTGGGTTGATTTGAGAAGCTGAAATCATTGAAAAAGGGGTAAAGGTGTTTCGGAAGTCTCACCGGAAACAAGGGTTCACCAAGATACATGATTCTTACAAAGAAGATAAGTATGGTGAATGGGTTATGTTGTGTAAAACATTGGTCCAATTTATAGAGGCCAAGCAGGATGTAAATGCAATTTTCATTTCAAAGAAGCCTATCCGAGAAATTTGCATCAAAAGGACAAATGTGTGAAATCACGCGATAATTGGATAAATTTACGGTTGATTGACATATCGAGAGATTCAGACGATAATTACGCATGTCAAATCACGCCAACTTAGGGAATAGAAGCTACTACTCTAGACTAAGTTTTGGCGGTAACACTTATCCCAAGAATTGGCTTAATCTGAACAGAATCAGATTAGGTCAACCAAAATCTGATTACTTACGAGACTGATCAGATGAGAAAGATCAGCTGAACTTGAAACTCCAACAAATCAGATATATCAGTCTATGTCAGGAATATCAGTTGAAGGGGGAACTTCAACTGATCAAGGAGGATCAGAAGGGAATCAGACGTATCCAAGGAAGATCACTTAAGCTTGAAACTTCAACAAATCAGATGCAAGTGGGGAAGATCAGTTGAAAGGATCTATAGTTGGGAAATTTTTAAGGCTTAGGCAGAATATAAGATCAACAAGTGGAATCAACATTGACAAGTGGCATTGACTGATTACAATATCAGTCAACCAGATACGCTTTTCTTTTCTCTTGTTCTTTGCTTATTTATCGGATCGTATCTGATATCATTTGCCTTACTGTACCCATTATCCTTGTGACGTATTCTCTGCAAATCATTTAATGCGGACGTGGGGTACATGTATTAACTGCTATTTGATCGTGCTTTTAAATCCAAAAGTTTTTTGTACGTGCATTTTCCTGACCCTACGATCAAAACCGCTTAATCTGGAGCGTTTAATCTTTTCAAACGGTTGATCTTCCAAATCTTGTCTTCTTTTTCCCTCCGCCTCTTTATAAGGTTCATCAAACCATACCAGAGTTTTTCTGTTTCGCAAACTTGCAATCTATTCTCTGAAAAACTCCAAATTATCTCTATGCGATTCAAAACGATTTCTTAAGTTTCAAAATTATCTTCGAAAATTTGAATCTGGTAATTTCTTTTACTTGATGAATCTTTCTTTCCGTTAAAAACCGTTGATTTCAAAAGTTTTCTTTTAATGGTATACGGAATTTTGCTTCATTGCCTCTTGTTTTTCCGCAGTATAATATTGATATTGATTATGCACAAATTTAATGAGTCTATCTTAATCAGAGATGGCCACTCATGGACTAGGAAAGATTATGTGCAACTATCTTGGAATCGCAACGAAGATCTTTGAAGATAAGTTCGTTCGATTTTGGAACCACTGAGGATCCTGAATCCATGGAGGTGGAACAAATTCTGAAGAAAGTTCGGATCGAAAAATATTGCTCGCTCCACGCAATCCAAAGTGATGCAGTATGAAGCACTACAGTTTCTACAGAATTTGAGTGCGGACACAGAAAATCCAGGAGACGAACTGATATCGTCAGTCGACGGAGAAGAAATCAGACTGACAAATGCAGACATCACTCGTCTGCTCACTTTTGCCAAAGGGCGAATCTCTCACGCACACTACAGGGAGAATGAGGACGAAGAGATCGAAAAAGGAGCTCTTCGAGAGAACAAAAACATCGAAAAGCCGGATTCATCGGCCAATGCTCAAAAAGAAAGTACAGATCGTTGTTTGACATTCTCGTCAAGAACGATCATGGGTATCTCATTTAGCCCAGATGCTCTCACATCACTCAAAATGTACAGCATGGCTGCAATAATTGATGGGGCTTAAAACATCAATTGGCACGGCTTCCTGAAAGCCATCTTGCTCCAAGAACACGAAAAATTTGGAGTCAATGAATCCAAAGCAGTCTTTTACGAAAAAAGAGAATCGAGAATCTCAACAAGGTTGCGCTTATCTTAAAGGACAAACCGCCAAATTTTTGAATGGAATCGGGATGGATCAAGTCCTACAATGCCTTCCTCTCATCAACTTCGCTTATATATGGGCCACCAGACGATGACAAGGAGCCCACTCCAACAAAATCAAGAAAGGAAAGAACAAAAAGCCGCCTCGTCCACACCCGGTTGCTCCCCGTAAAGAAAAAGCGAAACCGTGAAGGCCGGGGAGAAAGAGGCCGAAAAAGGCAAAGCAAGCTACCATGACTCTAGCACTAGAAGATGAGTCAGAAGAAGAAAGAGAGCGCGAATAAACGATGCATTGCAACACAAAGAACAGAATCAGACAGGCAAGCTTCTCAACCTGAGGGCTCGCCAGAACGATCTGAGGAAGAAGCTCAAGTCGAACGATCTCCTTCTCCTCAACCTCGAGCTGATTCACCGCTCAGACTGAAGGCTGCTGAGCATGTCTCTCCTGCTAGTTCACCTGCTCACGAAACTGAACCTTCATCAGTTCGACAACTCGAAAAACTTACGATGTGGAACCCGGACCTGTACCGCCTCCACAGCAGAACCACTGCAGGTCGAACCAATCAGACAACTTCCGCCGACTCAAGCACAACCAGAAGCCTCCACATCTCATCCAACAGAATCTGGACAGATAATTCCTGAGTCCAGATCAACAAAGACCATCACTGGAAAAATGGTCAGACTGAGAATTGAACGAGAGATTGATGAGACGTATCCACAACCCGTCGCCCATCCTACTATCGAGAAAGAATTCATGGAGATCCTCACCGAGAGATCTCGGATTAAAAAGCTTCTCGATCTTATTTTACTTGTTGAGCAGATGGGTGGTCTTTGATGAGTTTGCGATTTTGACTTCGATATGAGGAAGTCCGCCAAAGTGGGATCACCAAATGAGCTAATATCGATAAACTGCGGAAAGCTCGATCCACGGGAAGTTGGGATTGCTTGAAGAAGAAAGAGTTTGGAGATCGCTCAAGAAGCTCCGAAATGACGCCGAAATGGAGAATGCAGAGGAGCCGATGAGAGTGGAACTGGTGCTGCAGTTCACGACCAACCACCGGAGGCACAAACAACTGAACCTGATCAAGTGATGAATCCAATTCCTACATCTCAAATCAATCACGATCAACTTCGGAGATCGATCTTGTCTCAAAGATCTCTGAAAAAAAAGAAATTGAGGAGTGCTAATCGATCGAGGCAGATTGGTCTCAAACAAATCGAAGCAATCGAGAGATCGTTCTCCCGGTCCATGACCACCACATTCACGAGCTTACAAAATCTGTTGACGACAAGCTGAAACAGGTGGATCAAAATCAATCTTCTTTTCTGACACTCACTGAGAAAAGGCTCGAGTTATCAGAAGAGAAATTTGACAAAATGATTTGGACACTCTCTGCTACAATGGAATCTGCCAAGACAGTGATTACATAACTGCTTCGAATCTAACAACTCAAGCCGGGATTATCTGCTCTGAGATCTCAACCAGGCATTATCAGTCAACTTTGGTTCTCTGACTTCCCACCTTAATGCTCTTTTTGATCAAACCAAAAAGGGGGAAGGATCTGAGAAACCAACTGACACATCAGAAGATCTGACTCATACGGATAAGGCCCATGGACAAAGCTCAATGGCAAGAAAGGCTGCTGCGGGTGCTGGGACATCAAAATCTGTACCGATTACTCGGACCGGAAAAGTCACGAAGCCTGACCGACCCGGATCTGGTGATAAGGAAGTAGCCGTAAGATTGTCCAAAGCGGATGGTCAAGAAGAAAGAAGGGCGTAAAAAAAGGCACAAGGTAAGGGTTGAAACGGAAGTTCAAATCGAGGGCTAAGAAAGGATTATTTGGAAAATCGTACGGAACCTCAATTGCCAAAAGAGTCGGCGAGATCATACCAAAAGCTGCTTAACCTAAGAAGAGGTTTGAGGAATGGAATAAGATCGAAGTGAATGGCTTTTGGATGCTTTTGTCCTTGATCTTGTTCCACAAGAAGAATCTCCAGATGATGATTTCCTCAACTGGTTACAGAATAAATATCCAGACTTTCTGAAGTATCACGGAAAATGAGGCCAAGCTTATAAATTTAAAGATATCTACCAAGAGTATGATCTGTTAGTATACTCGAAGAAGGCGGATGGCTCATTTGACAGATGGCATTTGAGAGATTCTACTTTGACATCTTGAGCAAAAGCGCGTATAAGCGATCAAGAAGCGGGCCACTAATGTCAAATGGAAACTCTATCGTTTTTCAACGTTCCACAAGACCCGGAGAAAATGCGAAGGATCTGAGCCCAAGGAGTGAAGAATCGGAAGGCGTCGAGGATCGGTTGCTTTTTAATTCAAACTTTTACGATATAAGCGTAATCAACATATCTAATGAAAAGTTTATTTTTTACGATCCCAAGACAAAATCTCTTTGTCTTCGATTATATGCTCTTTAAGCGTTCTATATTTATCAATTTGTTTGGTTTCTCGGTGTTTTGGTTTCATCAAAAGGGGAAATGTTGGGAAATTTAGTTTTGATGAAAGTTCAAAAACACATGTAATAGGACGATCGGACACATTAGGTAATCGATGTTTATATTACATTATAGGAGACCCGGTTGATAATGATTGTATAGAACAAGCGATGTAATAGATAGGTCACATATTGAGGGGAACTCAATATGTATAGGTCGAATCTGAAGATTCGAAGGCGGTGATATCAAGCGGGCGAATCTGAAAACTAGAGCGGAAGATCGGATCGATCGATCTAGTCGAGATAACTTCAATTTGAAGTCATGAAGCTCAAACTTAGAATACTTTCGAAGATCGGACCGAAGACCTACATCAGTAGAGTCTGCCCGGTTGAAGCTAAGTCAGCCGCACGAGAAGACTCTATCGGAGTTGTAGATCGATCTGTTGATCGGTCGGCTTCGCTAAGTGGCCGATGTTTCACTTGATCATATGTCGATGATCGAGCGAAAAAAGAATGTCAACCTTAGTTGGAAGAACAACACTGCAAAGTAAGTCTTCCATCCAATAAGGAAGAGACACGTATGAACGGAGCTGATACTCGCGGGATTCGATGATGCTCTCTCAAACGGCTATAAAATACACATTCACGCTTTCGGCCATGCCGTTCTCGAGACGCGTCACATCAAGCTGCAAGTCTACCAAAAATAGCACGAAATTCAAATTGCTCTCCAACGGCTCTTTGATTTCAAGGTCTATAAATATGGGATCACACTTGAGTGAAACACGGAAATACTTGGAAAATAAGAATAATCAAGAAGATCAAGCTATACTCAGTTTCATACGAAGAACACAAACAAAGAAGCTTATTCTATATAGTGTTCATCCCATAAGTTCTTAGCAAGAAATCTTTTCATCTAGGCATTAGGGTCAACTTATACTGTGAAAAAAGATTTCATAGTTGGAACAAAAAACAATCTTACCCAAACCCCAAGTTAGGATAAGTTGTTTAGCAAGATTCGATCTAGGGTTTCTAATCTTGATTTACGGGATCGGTTGAGTGAGAACTCTTAAAACATCTGTTGGTGTCTTGTGTTGGACTAACACACAAAAACTAAGTCCATCGGTTAAGTTGGTTAAGTTGGTGCCCTTGTTATAGGGAAGAGTGGGCGTGGGATCCGGTTTGTCCAACCACTATAAATCTTGTGTGCCTTCTTTGCTTTGATTAAGCTTTGTTCTCACATCGCACAACTTTAAAAGCGCATACATATTCTAAGTTAAGATCGGTTAGCACCAAGCTTACGATCGTCGGACTTGACAATTTTGTCAACCGATTAAAATACCAACTTTGGAATCGATTTATACAAACCGGTTTTTCACACGGGTAAAACTTAAGCTTCCGCGACACATCGGTTAAACCGATAGTTACCCGAATCGATCTTTCTCTGAGCGTCGATAAGTTAGTTATCGATCCAACTAATTCACTCGCACTCTGATCGAAGTAATTGCTATCACACCCGATCTGCGACGAAAGTTTTTAAGTCTATTCACCCCTCCCTCTAGACTTACGCCCTCACAAAAACCCGTTTCGGGACCTACACGAAATCGGAACTAGAAACCCTAGTCTAAAATCTTGCTAAACAACTTAACCTAACTTGGGGTTTGGGTAAGATTGTTGAGGTTCAACTATGAAATCTTTTCTTGCGTATAAGTAGCCTAATCAATTAGATGAAAAGATTTCTATGCTAAGAACTTATGGGATGAACACTTAATAAAAATATTCTTCTTGATCGTGTTCTTGTGCGGAAATCAAAAATTAGCTTGAGCTTCTTGATTGTTCAAATAAGTTTTCATTCGTTATTTCGTGTTTCACTCTAAAGTGTAATCCCATATATATAGACCTTGAAATCAAAGAGCCGTTGGAGAGCAATTTGAACTTCAGGCTATATTTGGTAGACTTGCGGAAGCTTGATGTGACTAGCCGAGGCGGCATGGCCGAAAAGCGTGAATTTGTACTTTGTGGCCAATTTACGAGAGAGGTAAAATCAAATCCCGCAATTCTTAAAACTCGATCATCGTGTCTTGTTCTTATTGGATAGCGACTTACTTTTCGGTCTTTGTTCTTCCAACTAAACTTGACATTCTTCTTGTTCCGATCATAGGCGTATGATTAGGTGAAACATCGATTTCACTGGTGGTGACTTTGTCGGTCTGACCTCGATCTACTGATAAGTCTTCTGTGCTTGGGTTGACTTAAACTTCAACTAGCAGACCCGTGATGTAGGTCTTCCGGTCTGATCATCTGGAAGTCATCGATCTTGAGTATCTGAGTTTGAGCTTCATGACTTGGTGAGATATCATTTGGATCGGATCGATCGATCTTCTGTTCTTTTCTAAGCGTTCCGGCCTGTCGGATATCGAACTTTGTTCTTTGAGTCTTGAGATCGACCTATACATATTGAGTTCCCCTCAATATGTGACCTATCTATTACATCGGTTGTTCTATACAAAGAATTATCAACTGGTCTCCTATGCGTAATATAAAACATCGATCACCAATGTGTCCGATCGTCCTATTACATGTGTTGTTGGAACTTTCATCAAAACTATAAATTTCCCAACAATTTCCCTTTTTGATGAAACCAAAACACTTAGAGAAACCAAAAACAATTGATAAGAAATAGAAACGATTAAGAGCATGTAATCGTAAGACAATGAGACTTTGTCTTAGGATCAGAAAAAAAATAAACTTTTCTCATTAAAGAATGATGATTACATGTTACATCAGAAAAGTTTGAAAAAAGCGCAACTGATCCTGAGTAGTCTTCTGATTCTTCACTCTTTGGGCTTGTATCCTTCCGCATCTCTCTTTTTGATCTTGAGGAACGTTGAAAATCTGATAAAGTTTCCATTTGACATCATTAGTTTCTTCGAGGATCGATTATTTGCGTTCTGCTTTCGGGGATGTCAAAGTAGAATCTTTGAAATGCCAAATGTCCGAATGAGCCATCCGCCTTCTTCGAGTACACGGATGATCATACTCTTGGCGAGTTATTTTTACATTGATCGGCTTGGCCTCATTCTCCGAGATACTTGAAAAATCCGGGTATTTATTTTCTAACCAAATGAGGAATTCTTCATCGAGATTCTTCTTGTGGAACAAGATTAAGAACAAAGGCATCCGAAGCCATTCACTTGATCTTGTTCCATTCCTCAAATTTCTTAGCATCTGCTTGTGTTTTTGGGATGATCTCATCAACTCTTTTCGGGCGGCTTAGGTTACGCACGGATTTTCCAAATTCTTCCTTTCTTCACTCTCAAATTGAATTTCTTCTTCAGATTTTCTGCCTCTGTCATTTTTTCTGCCCTTCTTTCTTCTTGGCATTTTCGGGCTTCTTCTGCTATCTGCTCTCTGGACATCTTTTCAGCCAGTATTTTGTCTGCATCTGTCTGGATTCCGGGTCGTTTCTTTCTCCGAGTTTGTGATGTCCTTCATCAGTTGGTTTCTCACTCTGTCCTTCCCCCTTTTTGGTTTGATCAAAAAGAGTAGTGAGGTGGGAGGTCAGAGAACCAAAGTTGACTGCGATCGCCTTGTTGAGATCTGCAACAGATATGCCTTGAGATTGAGCAGTTAGATTTTGAATTGTTGATATCAGCTCCGTCTTGACAGATTCCATAGCAGTAGAGAGTGTTGTGATCAGCTTGTCAAGTTTCTCTTCTGTCAATTCTAGCTTGTCAGTGAGCATCAGAAAAGAAACTTGTTGTTTATCCACTTGAGTCAGTTTGGCATCAACAGTCTTTATCAGTTCGGCTGACGCAGTGGACACAGTTTGGGAGAACTGATCTTTGATTGCCCCAATGTGGGAAATGGCTGTTTCCCTTTGATCTTTTATTTCGTTGATGGCAATTCGCCTTTGATCAGCTATTAGTCCCTCAACTTCTTCTCTCAGGAGATCTTTGAGACAAGATCTGATCTCCTGAAGTTGATCAGTAGTGACGTGAGATGTTGGAACGTTAGTTGTCACTTGATCTGGTTCAGTTGTTTGTGCCTCCAGTGGTTGGTCATGAACTGCAGCACCAGTTCCACTATCATCGGCAGCTCCTGCATCCTTCATGGTGGCATCTGCTTGAGGGAGCTTTGTCGGCAATCTCGATTAAATCTGTTAAAGAACCCCTAGCTTCGCGTGGATCGAGCTTTATGATTTAGCGATTATCGGCTCAATTTGGTGATCCCCACTTTTGCGATTTCCTCATGTCGAAATCGAAATCTGCAAACTCATCACCCGCCCATCATTCTCTATAATTATTATGAAGTCTCGAGAAAACTTTTTAAGCGAAGATCTCTCGGTGAGGATCTCCAAAACTTCCTCTCTTATAATGAGTTGGGCGACCAATCTGGTCTGACTCATCAATCTCTCTTTTCGATTAGCATTACGATCAATTTCCCGTTATGATCTTTGTTGATCTGGACTCGAGGATTGTCGGTCAGTTCAATTTGATGAGGTATAGAAGGTTACGGTTGTGCTTGAGTTGGCGGAAGTTGGCTGATTGGTTCGACTGCGAGAGGTTTCTGCTTAGAAGCGAGTTCTTCTGTTTCCTAACAGTAAGCTTTACGGTTCTCGAACCGATGCGGTTTGGAGTTCGCGGTGGAAGGATAGGAGACATGCTTTCGGCCGTTATTACGGCGGTGAGACAGTTGGAGCTTGAGGAGAAGGAGATTGATCGGCTTGTGCTTCTTCCTCGAGTGATCTGGCGAGCTCTCGGCTTGAAAGCGATCTGCTTGTCCGATGCTTCACTGATTTTTGTGGTCTGCAACAGATTACGGCGCTCCTTCTTCATCCCGACTCATCTTCTAACATCGAGTCATGGGAGCTTGCTTCGCCTTCTTGACCTCTTCTCTGGGCCTTTACCAATTTTCTTTTCTTCTTCTTGGGGGCATCTGGTGGGCCTTTTGGGGGTCCTTCAAAAGTTTGAGCTGATTCGCCCGCATCTGGTGCAGAAGAAGTTGCCTTCTTGCCTTTTCCTTTCTTGGATTTTGGGGGTTCGGTCGCATATCATCGTCCGTTGGCCCAAAAATGACCAAGTGGATGTGAAAAGCCTTTATAGGACTTGATCCATTCTGTTTCCCATTTGGCCTTTGGCAATTTATCTTGGAGGATAACCGCAACCTTGTTGAGATTGTTGATCTTCTTTGTCGGACATACACCGCCTCCACTCATCTACTCCAAATTTGTCATGTTCCCGGAGCGTAATGGCCTTCGAGAACCCGTGCAATTGATGTTCTTTGCTTCATCAATTATTGCAGCCATCTTTGTCTGATTTGACCGATGTAATAGCATCTGGCTGAATCTGATACCCATTATTGTTTTTGACAATATGTCAAACAACAATCGGTATTTTCTCTTGAGCATTGGCCTGACAAAACCTGAAGTATGATGTTTGTCAGCCTCTCTGAAGAGCTCTTTTCTGATCAGCTCGTCTTCGGTCTCCCTGTAATGGGCAGGCGAGATCCGTCCTTTGGGAAGGCCGAAACAGACGGGTTATGTCCGTTATTCGATCTGATTTCTTCGCTTTGTGGATTGTCGAAAGTTGTTCTTCTCCTGGAGCATCCGTATCTACTCTTAAATTCCTTAGGAATTCTAGTGCTTCATACTGCATCACTGGATTGCAGTGAGCAGCGCAAAATTTCTCAAGGCCTGCTTTTCTAAGAATTTGCTCGACCTCCATGGATTCCGGATCCCGAGTGATATTGAACTGTACGAACTTATCATCCACGATCCTTTTTGTCAGTTCCGCATAGTTGCACATAATTTTGCCCATACCGTGAGTGATCATTCACAATCTACAGATAAGATAGATTTGGTTAGAGAGTTGTGCATTAATACAAAGAATATCACACAGGCGGAAACTAAGAAGCAATAAAGCATAACACAGTAGAAACATTTAAGATCAATGGATTTACAAGGAAGCATCAAATAAACATATATTACCAGATTCTGTTTTTCGAAAAGATGATTTTGAAACTTAGGAAAACACTTTGAATCTGAGAGAAGTAATCTGGAGTTTTCAGAGAATAGATCGCAAGTTTGTGAAATGGAAAACTCTGGTCTGTTTTTGATGAACTTTATAAAGACTAGGAGGGAAGAAGAAGACACGATTTTGAAGATCAACCGTTTGAAAAGATTAAATGCTCCAGATTAAGCGGTTTTGATCGTAGGGTCAGGAAAGGCACGTACGAAAAACTTTTGGATTTAAAAGCACGTTTAATAGCAGTTAATACATGTACCCCACGTCCGCATTAAATGATTGCAGAGAATACGTCACACGGATAATGGGTACAGTAAGGTAAATAATATCCGATAAGATCCGATAAATAAGTAAAGAACAAGAGAAAAGAAAAGCGTATCTGGTTGACTGATATTGTAATCAGTCAATACTACTTGTCCATGTTGATTTCACTTGTTGATCTTAGTATTCTGCCTAAGCCTTAAAATTTCCCAACTGATCCTTTTAACTGATCTTCTTCACTTGCATCTGATTTGTTGAGGTTTCGAGCTCAACTGATCTTCCTTGAATCGTCGATTTCCCCGATCCTCGGCTATCGGTTGAAGTTCCCCCTTCAACCGATATTTCGCTTTTCCCATAGGTGATGCATCCGATTTTTGTGGTTTTAAGCTCACCGATCTTCCTCATCCGATCAAATTCGAATGTATCGATTTTGATTGACCTAATCGATTCTTCTCAGATCAAGTCAATTCTTGGAATAAGTGTTACCGCCAATACTTAGTCTAGAATAGTAGTCTCTATTCCCTAAGTTGGCGCGATTTGACATGCGTAATTATCGTCTGAATCTTTCGATATGTCAATCCGCCGTAAATTTATCCAATTATCGATCAAGCGTGATTCCTACATTTGTCGCTTTTGGTGCAGATTTCTCTAAAAGGTTTTGAAAACTTGAATTTGCATTTGCACCCTTGCTTGGCCTCTATAAATTGGACCAATTATTTTACACAACATAACCCATTCACCATACTTATTTTCTTTGTAAAATCATGTATCCCGTGAACCCTTATTTCGGTTAAAATTAAAAAAATATCTTTACCCTTTTTTCAATGATTTCACTTCTCAAATCAACCATTTGCGTCCCTTATTCTTTGTTTTAGATTATCGTCAAAGATTTCACATACGATTGTTGCAAAAGCTTCTCTACCACCATGGAGGCGGGCTTCTGTTGCAACTGAGAAGACACTTCTCCTAACCGTATGCACCTTGTGTGTCTATCGTTATGACGTAACTACCATCAACAGACTTAGTCTGAAAATGAACGTGAGTTTGATATGCGATCTTGATCACTCAACAACTGATCTTCGTATATCACCTCACCATTTAACAGCTGGAGAGCCCACTGACTCTTTCTTAGGGCTCCTGGCTTAAAAATCCTATCAAGGCCGCTGTCGCTCCATTTTTCTTGATCTTGACCTGCGGCGCCTTGATATATTCTTTCTTTAAAAGCCTCTCTCACCCTTGTTAAGTGGGGAAAATGAGAGCATCGATTTAAAATCTCTCTCTCCTGCTCCACTTGGGTTAGGATGAGGGTTTAGGGTTATAGGTTTAGGGTTTTGGGTTTATCACTTATTTATTGACCTCCGGGTCCCTTTGTACTTGTATCTTGTAATGTAACCCCGACCTTTCGTCTTTATCAATGAAAAGTTCTATCATTCCATTGTTGTGTAAAATTCACAGATCTTTATGCGATTTTAAGCTTTAATCTTGTGAATATCACTTGTAAATCTTGCTTGTTTGAATATCGACTTAATCGACTCATAAAGATGTAAAATAACCCAACCGATTTAATCAGATATTCCTTTTAAAATGAGCGTTTCCTTTAATCTGATAAACCTTAAATCTGATCAGTTCCATTAATCCTTATAATCCTGTAGATCGATCGATTTCTCACATCGGTTCCTTGATGATCTTACGATCGATTGAGATACCAAACTCAATGATTTCTTTCAACTTTAGTTAGTCTCTTAACCAAATTGGTTCGAGATCATTCCACAAACATTTTAGGTGCATTTTCTCCAAGATCCGTAAGTCCTAGCTCATTGCATAATTCTCTGAATCGATCTCAATTTAGTGGCTTGGTTAGAATATCGACTTTACGTATGTCGTTATGAATCTTTTCCATTCGATATTCTTCTTTTCAACATGATCTCTTATAAAATGGTGTCTGACATCCACATGCTTGCATCTTGTGTGTAGAACGGGATTACGAGTGATTGCAATAGCACTATTATTTATCACGTAAAATAGGTACATTGTTAGCTTCAATGTTATAATCCTCATTTCTTGACTAAGCGAGAAAGCGATTGGGAACAACGACTTCTGCAGCCCATATATTCTCGCTTGATAGTAGATGTGTCATAATCGATGTCCCTTTTTGAAAACCACGAGACCCGGTTTACTTCCTAAGAACCGACATGTTCTCGAGGTGGATTTTTCCATCAATCTTGCAACCTCCATAATCGTAATCGAGAATACCCACTAAGCTCTAGATTATCATCTGATGGGTAAAATAAACCAAGATTTACCGTCCCCTTCAGATACTTAAGAATCCGCTTAGCTGCTTCTAGGTGGCTTATCATTGGATTTGCCTGAAATCTAGCACATACACCTACTGCGAAGGTTATATCTCGGTCTCATTGGCGGTCGGTATAGTAGAGATCCAATGAGAGCCCTATATTCCTTCCGATTTGTTTTTACGACCATCCTCATCCGGATCCATCTTGAATCCGGTCATCATAGGAATTTTGGCTTCCTTACAATTTTGAACTCCAAACTTAGCCAATAAATTCCTAGTGTACTTTGCTTGGCAGATGAATATTCCTTCTGCACTTTGCTTCACTTGAAGACCCAGAAAGTAATTCATCTGACCCATCATGGACATCTCGAATTTCCCTTGCATTAGTTTGCTGAATCTTTCACATAGACTCTTGTTAGGAGATCCGAAGATGATGTCTTCCACGTAGATCTGAACCATCAGAATATCTTTTCCATCTTCTATTCGAATAAGGTTACTCACTTTTGCCTTTAGTGAACCCACTATTGATCAAGAACCGAGAGAGTGTATTATACCAAGCTCGAGGAGCTTGTTTCGAACCATAGAGAGCTTTTCTTAAATGGTACACTTGGTTGCCCTTTTTCAAAGCACGGAGGTTGTTCGACATAAACTTCCTCCTACGATAGTACCCGTTTAAGAAAGCACTCTTTACGTCCATCGATACACAAATGAACCCTCTCGGGGAAGCATCGCCCGACTTAAAACAATGGAATGGCTTCTAAGCGCGAGCGATCGGTGCAAAGGTCTCATCATAATCAATTCCTTCCGATTGTGAATACCCCTTAGAACAAGTCTTGCCTTTATTTCGTGATGACGTTTTTCTCATCTCTTTGTTCTTGAATACCCACTTCGTGCTAATAACGTCTTGATGACTTGGTACATCTACCGTTCTCAAACTTGATTTACATTGAACTGCTGTTCGGCTCTTCTGCATGGCTAGAATCCAAATTAAGTCTTGTAGAGCTTCCTCTATTGTTGTTGGTTCCTTCATAGGCGGATATACAAAGAATACATGGCACTTTCACCAATCGATATCTAGTTTTAACTTTATCGAGATGGGTCTCCGATATCGATCGGTTGGATGACCGGTTATCCAGTCCTTCGCTTACGATTTGCGTTTTGGAGAACATCGTCATTTACGATAAAATTTCATTACTAGCGATTGGGAGTGGTGCGAGTTATGATCCACTTGATAAGAACAAGTCTCGGTGATGTTGGACTCATCATGTGGCGATGTATGCGTTAAATGGGAACTTCAGATGTTCCCCCGAACCGGATGGTTCGATTGATCTTATCTCACCATGTCGAACTTCTTCATCGGCGATTTTTTTTTTAGTACCTTGGGATCTCGAATAATCTGTGAATCAGCTAGATCTGGAATGTATATTATTACTGTTTACGATTCTTTTTCCTTGATCGTTAGGTGATCCATTTTCCGAACATCGAGTTCTTGTTGATCGTGTACATCTTGTTCTGCTAAGCAGATTTCTCTTGATCGAAAGATGCTTCATCAAAGACTACATGGGGTGTTTCTTCCACAAGTAGGGTTAAATGCATTGTAGACCCCGAAAGCCTTGCTAGATGAGGAATATCCTAGAAATATACCCTCATCGACTTGGCCTCAAAAGTCTTCAACCCGACTCTTCCCATTGTTGTGTATGAAGCACTTACACCCAAAAAACACGAAGTAAGAGACACGAGGTTTTACGTCCTTCCACAGTTCATAGGGTGTTTTGTAGTGAGCCTTAGTCGGAAGACATCTGTTACGAGTATGGCATGCGGTGTTGATTATACGCTTGAAACGGCTTGGTATCGCATGTTCACTAACATTGTGCGGCGAACTCCTTGAGAGTTCTGTTCTCCGCTTCATTTCTCCATTTTGTTGAGGCGTCCTCGCGGTGATGTTTCATGTTTGTATACCAAACTTAGAGCAAAAATCGAAGAATAAAAGAGTTCGTAAATTGCATCTTTTATCTCGATCGATTTTACTACTACACCGACACCCTTCTCATTTTGTAATCGTTTTTAGCGGCTCGGGTATCTTCGTAGTCGTCTCATTCTTCTTGTGTAAGAATATAACCCGTAAACTTGGAATAATCATCCACAATTACTAGAGTATATTTAAATCTCTGTTGAGATCGACCGTAATAACCGGTCCGAATAGATCCATATGAAGCAATTTGCGATTACTCTGGCCGGATGCCGGTCCCGAATTCCCTTGAATGAAGCTTTGACTGTTTTTCCTTTCGACATGCGGACATGTCCGATCCTTTGAAATACTTCATTCTAAGTCCTTCTACTAGAGACATCCTTGCTATTTTGTTAAGAGTTTTAAAGTTCGGATGGCTCATTCTTTTGTGCGAGCCAATTTGCTACTTTTGGAACTCTTGACAATTAGGCATGCATTTCTTGGGCAAGCTGTTCCAATCACCGTGTAGATCGTCCCTTTCCTTGAACGATTAGCAAAATCTGTTGAGTGGCTCGATTCTTGATAGTGCATTGATCGATCGAGAACTCAACACTTGAATCCGTTGTCGCGAGAATTGTGAAAACCGATAGTAGGTTGTGCTTCGGACCTTGACATCTGAGACTCAGGATTACTTGTACATCGTCATTCTCTAAGGTTCCGAACCCTTTGGTATAGCCAACCCTGAAGAGTACCGCGGGCCTTTACGTTTCTATGTAAGAGCGAGGAGATGTTTGCTTCGATCATGTGCCTTGAGCATCCACTATCGATGTACCCGGATAGTTGCTTGCACACCTCCTTTGTTGGCGGACCAGCGCGAACTGCTGTCGGATCGGGGCTTTAGGTACCCTTTTTGGATTGGGTCTTTGAGGGTTAGGATTAGTTTTGGGAATCCATACAAACGAGCACTTCTATTGTGATCGGTTAGATCGAAAGCCTGATTTGTCTCCCATACACATCAACATAATCATACATCTCTTTATATGATTTACATTTTTGTATGATTATTAGTGTGAACCTTGGATGAATTAGAAGATTTGGGATTTTCCTTTTCTGTTTGTCTTCTTCTTATCCAGTGTGGTTGGTGTGCAACACCCTAGATTTCTGATTATAGGGGTAGGTACGACTGCTACCATTAAAAGATTCATATCTTTTAGGCATAGGTGGTTTTTGCAGTTTACCTGAAGCATGCTTATTAGGCAGCTGACCTTGATTGGGTCTCAGATTGTACTTCCCTTTTACAGGTTGTCTTTTCTGATTCCTGATCTGTTGATTAGGTTGAGGTTTCTTCAGAAGAACTGGGTTCTTCTGTTGATTTCTCGGCTGATGCTTTACCAGTTGGGGTCCATTTCTGTTCCCCTTCTGGTTAGGCACCTGCCTTACCTGCTCAACTGGTCCTTTTCCCTTATTAGATACATATTTGGCTTTTGATGTATCTTTGTCAGAAACTCGTCTGAATACACCTTTTTGAGATGAATCAGCCGGGGCTTTTGAGGATGTGGAAGGGTTGTCATAGCCAAGTCCCTTCTTATTAATCGTTGTTCGAAAATAGGCGTTCATGTCTTGAACGGTTTTAGATGATTTTGAAAAAACCTCCATTTTCTTACGCAGATTATCCTCAGATGATTTTAGACTTTCATGCTTTTGGAACAGCTCATCGAATTTTGCTTGTAGGATTTTGAAGTCATCAGCTTGCTGTTTGTTAATTGCCAGCTGATCTTTGATCTGCTTCTCCTGATCAGAAGCTTTAACTTCGAGAATTTTAAATTCCTCAGTTGCCTTCTGAGCAGTTTCAGCTGATCTAAGTTCAGAGGCTTTACATAGATCATTTTCTTTAGCAAGATTTATTTACGGTCCTCGACTTATCATTTTCAAATTCATTATAAAGCATAAGTGTCTCTTGCATTTGAGAGATCCTCAAGCAATTGCTTTCGAGTAGAGTCACGGTCGATCTCCCGGCGGGTGTGCTAATGATAGCAGTGTAAAGCGAACGAAGCGAGTTTGGAGGTTACCTCAGATTGGTCCTCCACGGCCATCGGTAGCGATCTCATCATCGTCTCAAGAGAATATCATCTTCATTTTCATAGAAGTCAACAAAGATCTTGTCGAGGCGTCTTCTCTGAGAGGAGTATCCAGAGTCCTCGAGGGCGATAGGAATCGTCAATTCTGATGTATCGGCAACCATGGCTCTTGTCTTTATAACGTTGCTCTCTTCTGTTCCCTCTTTTCTTCCCTTTCTCTTGGCGTCAGTGCAGGCGTCTGCGCTATAGTGACTTCGCTTCTCACGGTTGAAACACGCTCCTTGATCCACCGTTCCTTTCCTTCCAGGTGAATCACTCCGTCTGTATGACCTATCAGGTGATTTC
This sequence comes from Stenogyne calaminthoides, assembly GCA_037126765.1. Taxonomy (NCBI): domain Eukaryota; kingdom Viridiplantae; phylum Streptophyta; class Magnoliopsida; order Lamiales; family Lamiaceae; genus Stenogyne; species Stenogyne calaminthoides. Next base: position 1,795,826 of record JBBCBC010000002.1, read on the forward strand.
CCTTTCTGATAGTAGTCTGAGCTTCTTCTATCTGATTGGTTATCTCTTCCTTCCTCCGTCTGACTATCTCTTTTCCTTTCATCTCTGTGATCCGCCGATCATCGATCTCGGTTCTTTCACGGAGATCTGTTGGCTGATCTCCTATCTCGTCCCTCGGCTATGTTGATAGTCCTTATAGAATCTTCGATACTTACCAAGTTGGACGTTTAATTTCTCATGCTTTCTGGTAAGCAGAGCGATCTGTTCTGCCTGACTCACTATATTCCCAACAGACTCGTTGGCCTTCGTTCTAACTTCTTTGGTTGCCTTAAAAGCAACCGATTTTGAAGATTGAGGCTTGGCGGGCACCTCATCTTCATCCGCTTGTCCTCTCTCAATCAAATCGAACTTCGTGAGCTTTAAGGCTCAAGAACAAAATTTGCTTGGCTTCATTTTTGAGATGTCTTGGCAATCCTTGATCACCGTGACCTTCATATCCCACTTCTTGGTGAGAGACCTTAGAATTTTGTAGTTGATATCTTTATCGGACATCTCTACCAAGTTCTCGAAGCTTGTTTATAGACATTGTAATTCTTCCATCGAGTTCGTTGATGGTTTTCGTTGGCGAAGATCTTGATTTCTCGAACTTCACCAGTTCGGCTTGTAGACGGCTGTCTTTTATCTGTTCATTTCCCTCGCATATTTCAGCCAGAGTATCCCACATTGCTTTCGCAGATTTGAGATACTTAATCTTTTCTTTGGTGACCTTATCCATTGTTTTCATGATAATATGCCTTGCGATAGTATCTAGAGTATCTTGATTTCCTCTCTTACGCATCCATCAAGGTTTGGGCTTTTTAAATAAAGACTTCCGGGGCAAAATCGTATCTCCTCCGACCCAGGGGTTGTCGTAATAAATGATGATGGGTCCTCTTTCGATGACTTCCATCATTCTCCCACTGATTGAGCCTAGATGGTTGGACATATATATGGCCCAATCTGCATACTCATCGATTGAGAACTTCGGCAGATCATGATACATACCTGAGGTGTTATCCATGCTGAGTGATTTTGGAAAATGAATGAGTTTTAAAAACGGTTTTTCAAGATCGATTCGATTTGACCACAAAGATTCTTCCTCAAGAATCAATGATACCGTGAGTCGATTAGTGCAGTAGAACCAACAGCTTTTGATACCACTTGTAGGTCCCGAAACAGTTTAGTGAGGATGAAGTCTAGAGGGGAGGGTGAATAGACTTAAAAAATTTTCGTCTTGATCGGTGTGAGGCGATTAGCTTTGATCGAGTCTTGAGTGAATCGAATTTGGGCTGATAACCAACTTCTTGATCGCTGAAGCGGTCGATTCGGTAACTATCGGTTTAAGCGATGTGTCGGAAAGCTTAAGTTTTACCCGTGAAAAACCGGTTTTGATCAATCCCAGTTCAAGATTAATCTTTTAATCAGTTGACAGAAGTGTCAAGTATGATCAGATCAGAAGCTTGGTGCTAGCTGATCTCAACTTGGAATATGTATGCGCTTTAAAGGTTGTGTGCGATTATGTGAACAGTTAATCAAAGCAGTAGTGGCACACAAGATTTATAGTGGTTCGGACAAACCGATCCCCTACGTCCACTCTTCCCTATCAAAAGGGGCACCGACTTAACCAACTGGACTTTGTTTTATGTGTAAGTCCAACACAGTACACCAACTAGATGTTTAAAGAGTTCACACTCAACCGATCCCAGAAATCAGAACTAGAAACCCTAGTCTGAAATCTTGCTAAACAACTTAACCTAACTTGGGGGTTTGGGTAAGATTGTTGAGGTTCAACTATGAAATCTTTTTTTGCGATAAGTAGCCTAATCAGCTAGATGAAAAGATTTCTATGCTAAGAACTTATGGGATGAACACTTAATAAAAATATTCTTCTTGATCGTGTTCTTGTGCGGAAATCTGAAATTAGCTTGAGCTTCTTGATTGTTCAAAAATTTTAGATTCGTTATTTCCGTGTTTCACTCTAAAGTGTAATCCCATATATATAGACCTTGAAATCAAAGAGCCGTTGGAGAGCAATTTGAACTTGAAAGCTATATTTGGTAGACTTGCGAGCTTGATGTGACTAACCGAGAACGGCGTGGCGGCGTGAATTTTACTTTGTAGCCGTTCTGAGAGGTAAAATCAAAATCCATGAATTAGGCTCCGATCATCGTGTCTTGTTCTTATTGGATAGCGGACTTACTTTTCGGTCTTTGTTCTTCCAACTAAGCTTGACATTCTTCTTGTTCCGATCATAGGCGTATGATTAGGTGAAACATCGATTTCACTGGTGGTGACTTTGTCGATCTGACCGATCGATCGACTGATAGAGTCTTCGGTGCTTGTTGACTTAAACTTCACTAGCGGACCCGGTGATGTAGGTCTTCAGTCCGATCATCTGGAAGTCATCTGATCTTCGAGTATCCTGAGTTTGAGCTTCATGACTTCAGCTGAGATATCTGACTGGATCAGATCGATCTGATCTTCTGTTCTTTTCTAGCGTTCGGCACATTTGGATATCGAACTGTTCTTTGAGTCTTCGATTCGACCTATACATATTGAGTTCCCCCTCAATATGTGACCTATCTATTACATCGGTTGTTCTATCTGAGAATTATTAACCGGTCTCCTATGCGGTATATATAAACATCGATCACCAACAGTCCGACCGGTCCCTATTACATGTGTTGTTGGAACTTTCATCAAAACTATAAATTTCCCAACACGTACTCGCACACGATTCTTCGTATTAAATCTTAGCAATCGCATGTGACCAGTAATATTGCCCAAGATATAAAGTATTAAATCTCATTGATTCTCTACCCGTCATAAGTCAAAGCAATAGTTACTAACCACACACGATCCTATTTAAGAGACGAAGATTATGAAATAACGAACCACTGAGGTCTAATTCTTCCTAATTCAGTGCTGGAGAATTTATCCTCCTGTAGGTCCTATTCAACGCATCAATCATGCACTAATGTAATCTCTTGGTCAAGACAAGCCAATCTGAGCCTTACACTTCAACCTTTCACGATGGATTGATCATTTCCATCTAGGTCGTGAACAGGGTACTTTTAGTTACAAGAGACTATTAATTTAATCTTCTGTGATCTGGTATCACTAAATTAACTACAATGTAACACGTACTGTTTATTGAACAACTACGCAGTAAATATATGTAACATTCAATGATATTTAAAGCACCAGTGATAAATAATTTATTTCAGTAAATAAGACAGAAATTCAGTTTGGTTATACAAAGTAAAAGCATAGTTTCCAGTATAACCCCAACAATCTCCCACTTATACTCAAAGGCTGCTTTAAGTATACTACAGTATGTCTCGTGTAGTTCCTAATGTGTGACATCTAATGTCACCTACACGAACCTAATAATATCTCCCACTTATACTCAAAGCAGATTGGCTACGCACTTGACAATCATTCCTCCCACATGTCTCTTGAATGTTTCCAGAGGCAGACACTATGTGAAAGGATTAACTAGGTTATCCTCCAATGCGATCTTAGCCACCTCTTCGTCTCATCTCTTAACGATTTCTCGTCTAAGATTTCTTTCCTTCAGTGTGCTTGTTTGACTCGTGGACTCTTGGTTCCCTTGAATTTGCACAGATACCAGTTGTTGGGGAATAAGTTGCACAGATCTATTCGGGATGAATATTTAAATACATATTTAATTCTAATAATTATTACTAGCATGAATTAATCCTATATTAATTCAAATAATAATTGCAACAACATATCATGCATATAATAAACCACGTAAAACCTACGCATGCAGAATCTAAGGGTTTACGTGAACGTACCTCTAGGGATGGCAGTGAATTCGGTTAGACGGACTAACCAAAAGGACTTCCCAAGTATTCCCTTAGCCCTTGCTCAACTATCCGGTGGAAGGACACTTGTCGAACAATTAAAAAAAGGAAAAAATAAACTTTTGTTGCACCACTTATGTGGATTTGCTAATTTTTCCAAAGACATGGAATTGTACTTGGGAATGAAAGAATCATCCCTATTTATAGGTGAGGAGGGTCGATTTTTTTTCAAAGGAAAAACAATGTGGGAAAAAGACTTTTCTTGATCACCAAGAAATCTTGAATATATCTCCTATATTCTTTTTTTCCCATAATTAAAATATTCCACAAAAAATCCCACCTCCTCAAATTATGGAATTTTTAAAAAATAATGATGTGCAAGATTCCAAGATTTGGATCTTCTTGAACTTATGAGATATTCTTGTATTTCAAGAAATACATATCTTCCATAATATTTTTTCAAGGAAATCAAGAAAATCTTTCTTGCCCATTATATTTCCAAATTTTCGAAAATCTCTTATGAATAACCAAGTGGGAGATTTCTTGAATTTAATGAGATAATCTTGTATTCCAAGAATACATATCTTCATTCCATAACAAAATTCAAAGAAAATCTTTCTCCAAACTTATTCATAATTTTCGAAATTTTATAGGAAAAATAAGCAACAATATTTATTTTATTTTAATCACCTTTTTTTTTAGGTTATTGGACTATTTGTTGGGCTACTCAGGGGGGCTTTTAGGAGAATTAAGATTGGACCTTCTAATGGACCTTGAATATCTAATATTGAGCCACAATATAATTCAAGCCCATAAATATTAATTAATCCTACTACATAATTAATATTGCATTATCCATCTTAACCCATATTACAGTCAATATGGCTCCCGGTCATTATTTCCCGTGTTTAAGATTATCTAGCCCATTAATTAATTCAAGCCACTGAAATAGCTTTCTAATTAATTAATATCTTTTATCCTTGGTCAAGGAACGGTTCAACATTATTATCCATACCGGAAACTAATTCCACTTGCAAGATTTGGTATGATAAAGCTTATGAACCTCCCAAGGGGCAAATCGAACAAAGCGTGCTTCTGCACACGATTCTTCGTATTAAATCTTAGCAATCACATGTGACCAATAATATTGCCCAAGATAAAAAGTATTGAATCTCATTGATTCGTTACCCATGATAAGTCAAAGCAATAGTTACCAATCCCACGTGATCCTATTTAAGGGACGAAGGTTAAGAAATAACGAACCACTGAGGTCTAATTCTTCCTTGTTCGATTCACAAGAATTTATCCTCCTCAGTAGGTCCTATTCATTACATCACCATGCACTAGTGTAATCTCTTGGTCAAGACAAGCCAATCTGAGCCTTACACTTCAACCTTTCACGATGGGTTGTTCATTTCCATCTAGGTCGTGAATAACGTACTTTTAGTTTACAAGGGACTGTTAATTTAATCTTTTGTGATCTGGTATCACTAAATTAACTACAATGTAACACGTACGACTTATTGAACAGTTATGCAGTAAATATATGTAACATTCAATGATATTTAAAGCATCATTGATAAACAATTTATTTCAGTAAATAAGTCTGAAAATTCAGTTTCGATTATACAAATTAAAAAGCATACTTTTCAGTATAATCCCAACAATCTCCCACTTATACTCAAAGTCTACTTTTAAGTATACTACAACATGTCTCGCGTAGTCCGTGACATCTAATGTCACCTACAAGAACCTAATAATTTCTCCCACTTATACTCAAAGCAGATTGGCAATGGTCTTGACACCCATTCCTTCACATGTCTCTCGAATGTATTCAGAGGCAGACCCTTTGTGAATGAATGAATACGCTAGGTCACCTCGACGCTATCTTTGCCACATCTATATCTCCTCTCTTAACGATTTCTCGTATAAGATGTCTTTCCTTTAGTGTGCTTGTTTGATTCGTGGACTCTTGGTTCTCTTGAATTTGCAACTGCCCATAGCAGATATTGCTAGACAAATTCAGAACACCATCCAAGTCCACTAAGAAGGTCTAGAGCCCAATCGGTTCTTTCACTACTTCACAAGCAGCTACTTACCCGACTTCCATGGTTGAGTCAGTGATGCATTTCTGCTTCACACTCGTTCATTTGATGGCTACACTTCCCAAATGGAAACACACTAACTGAGGCAGATAATTTCTGGAATCTAAACCTGATTGGAAATCCGAGTCCGTGTAGCCGATGGGGATTGGAGTATCTGACTGATAAATCAACATTCTATCCCGAGTTCTTTTCAGACACTTCAGAATGTTTTTAACTGTCGTCCAATGCGTTTTCCCTGGATTACTTTAATATCTTGCTATCATGCATGTGGCAAAGCAGATATCCGGCCTCGTACACAGCAATGCATACTTAAGGTTTCCGACAGCCGAAGCACAAGGAATGCCTTTCATGTCATCTATCTCCTTTTGCGTCTTAGGGGACATTTTCTTGGATAGATGGATTCCATGCCTGAAAGGTACGAATCCTTTCTTGGAATCTTGCATGCTGAATCGTTTCAAGACAGTGTCTATGTATGAAGCTTGCGATAAGCCTATCATCCTTTTCTTGCGATCTCGAGTGATCTTGATCCCAAGGATGTGTCCGGCTTCCCCTAAGTCCTTCATATCAAACTGTTTTGAAAGCCATGCCCTTACGTCTGATAACACCTTCACATCGTTCCCGATGATCAGAATGTCGTCTACGTATAGTACTAAGAATACCAATGCAGTTTCGACATGCTTTTTATACACACAACTTTCAAACTCGTTTTGATCAAACCCATAAGACTTTATAACATGATCAAAACATTGGTTTCAAGCTCTGGATGCCTATTTGAGTCCGTAGATGAACTTCTTGAGCTTACAAACAAGATGTTCTTGGCCTGTTTCAATGAAACCTCGGGGTTGTTGCAAATAGATCTCTTCATCAAGACTTCCGTTAAGGAAAGCTGTCTTGACATCCATTTGCCAGATTTCAAAGTCGAAATGTGCAGCAATCGATAAGAGAATACGGATGGACTTAAGCATGGCTACGGGCGAAAAAGTTTCCTCATAATCGATCCCTTCTTTCTGAGTATAACCTTTCGCCACTAGTCTTGCTTTAAAGGTTTCAACCTTCTCGTCCGGTCCTCTTTTCCTCTTATATACCCACTTGCATCCAATGGTTTTGACCCCATTAAGTGGTTCGACTAGCTCCCACACTTTTATTATGAAACATAAAACCCATTTCGCTTTTCATTCTTTGTTTTTTTCAAGAAACTGCATCCTTATCTTGGAATGCCTCATCATATGTCCATAGGTCTGATTCGTCTTGTCCGGGAATCAAGTCCGAGGACTCTCCTATTCCCACGAATCTCTCGAGTTGTCTAACAACCCTCCCACTACGACGAGACTCCGGTTGTGAAAACGTATCGTTTGGTATATCATCTGGTACAGTTGGCACTGAGGTTTGCCCTCTAAGCTCATTTAAGGTAATCTCACTTCTGGGTTTTCTTTGGTTCATATAGTCTTCTTCCAAAAATCTAAAATGGGTGCTGATGACCACCTTTTGATCTTCGGGACTATAGAACATACACCCTTTTGTTCCTCGGGGTATCCTACAAAATGACCTTTAATTTTGATCGAGGATCCAATTTACCAATTTCCTTGTCCAATCGTGGGCGGACACCCCCAAATTCTCATGTGTATCATACTAGGCTTGCGCCCGTCCACAATTCTTTGGGAGTTTTGGGAACCGATTTGGATAGCACCAAGTTCCAGAATAAGTCATTGTTTCCAAGGCATGACCCCAGAACGACTCGGGAAGATCAAGCATAACTCATCATTGATCTAACCATTTCCAAAAGAATTATGTTTCTTCGCTCTGCAACCCCGCTTTTGTTGAGGGGTTTCCGGATGTTTGGATACAATCCCTTCATCGATAAGTAGTTCAAAAACTCATCGCTGAGGTATTCGCCTCCACGATCGGATCGTAGAGACTTGATCGTTTTTCCCTATGATTCTCTGTTTGAGCCTTAAATTCTTTGAATTTCTCAAAGGTCTCGATTTATGTTTCATAAGGAAAATGTAACCGCATTCCTTGAGTAATCATCAAAAAATACTCATAACCTCATCTTGCTTTGGTTGACATTGACTACATACATCCGTGTGAACGATCTCTAACACTTCTTTGGCCCTATTCCCTTGCTCCAATTGCCCTCTTGGTCATTTTACCCTCCAAACATGATTCGCGAGGTTGGAATTTGTTCAACTTGGAGACGCTCCAAAGAAACCATCTTTCACCAACCTTTGGATCCTCTTTTGGATTTATATGACCTAATCTTAGATCCCAAAGAAGTTTTTCGTTCACGCTTTTCTTTTGTCGAAAATAGTTGATGTGTTATAGGATGCATTTAAGTGAGTGGTGTGCATGATTAATTGTATAGAGATTTTCCATCAATGTCCCGTAATCAGATACACTCATCATTTCAAAAATGATGTCATTCTTATTAGAAGAAACTTAGTGTCCTTTAATCGAATTTTAGAAACCGAAAGTGAATTCTTTCTAAAACTGGGAACATAAAGATAATCTCAAAAAAAACTTTTATCTTCAAAAGATAGGTGCACTTCTCCCACTGCTTTAACTACTACTCATGTAGTATTGCAATGTCTGCTACTTGCGTAGTATTGCAATAATCGTTACTATCGTAGCATTGCAATATCTGCCACTTACGTAGCATTGCAATGACTTCTACTTTCGTAACGTCACCCAGTGTGATGAGGATCTCACTCCCACTAAGTTGCCGGATCATTTTGAACCCGTGAAGCCAACATGATTAGTGGATCACATATCAACCACCCATGAATGAGAAGTATACGCAGCTAAACAAGTTTCAACAACTAGTGCGTGAGAATTACCTTTCTTTCCGTCCCTTTTAGGGGTTGGAACTGGAAAAACCTCCATTGTCCTCTCTCACCGCAGCTTAAGCACTTCCTCTTTGGATTTTCCTTGACACAACAAGCATTCCTCATCTTACCATTGCCCTTGGCAACAGTTGAGTTTTATTGCTTATGGCCTTTGGTCCTCTTATTTATCTTGCCTACCCTTGGCCTAGAAGATGAAGACGGACCACTTCCCATCAAAGCTTGAGTTTGGTGCCTTATCATCATTTCACGAGACCAAAAGCTTGCAACAAATTAGCTAGCGAGGCCAAAATGCTCAAAAAAACTTTTTGGGCAGAGAGTGAAGTACCAAATTCATCCGAGTCTCCGGATCATAATCTGCTTTTCGAGAATCTCAAGTTTGTTCAGATGGGCCATCTATTTTGAGGACGTAATCCCTTACGGGTTTGCCCTCCACCATTTCAAATGATGACATCTCTCATGAAGGTGATCCGACGAGTCCCGCGTGTTTTGACTTCGTCATTTGCTCATCCGATTTTGGTGTGTCAAGAATCCACTTGTGCTTTTTGTGCGATTAGGACAATTATAATTTTTCGTTTCCAATATAGTTTCCATACATATGGTATTGACTTTAAGTATAATAACAAAGGATTAAAAAGGTAAATCGACATGTTGAACTCGAAATAAACAACTATATGCAATAAACAAGTATATCACAAGGTTCGATCACATGCATCATATTAAAATCTCAAAAAAAATATGAACACGCGTCGACCAACATCTCAAAACAGTTTAAATAAGCCACGTTGGGTGGGTCATTATTTAAACACATTCAAGAGTTACAAACAAGAACAGTTACAAACCTTTAATATCCAGATTAATAGTTGGCTCCCACTTGACCAATATAAAATTGACAGGGACTTTGGAGAAGTATATGCATATCAATTTTATACCTAAGTAATAACCATGATTAAATACAGATTATTATTTCGCTTTTTGAACGAGCCTTGGGAGGTCATAAATCGTCGCCACTAGTAATAAAAACCACAATCATCCGTTTGGAATTCATTCATGTGAAAGCTATCTTTTGACCATCCCGTTGGGGAATTTCTCCAAAAGAATTCACAAATAAATAAATCATGGAGGTCAAAAATAATTCAATTTTATTATCCTGAATAAAATTGTCAATTAATTATTTAAACATACTTAGTAATTTTGAAGGTGAGATTTTTCCATTTGGCAACTCTCATGCAAACACATTTAAACAAATTAAATAAAGCACAAGATAGCACAAATAAATCAAGCAAAAATGAGAAAAATAAACATATTGGGCAATAAATTATCCAATTGTCATGGTTTGATTTTTTCTTTGCTTGATCTTGAAGAAACACGTCTCGAATTTCTCCCACTCGTTAATCTCGAAAAGAACTCCGTCTCGAAATGCCACGCCAAGTAGCTTCGCGGAGGGATGCACTCCGCATCCGGCCCGCCGCTGCTTCAGCGTCAGAAATCGCTGTACAGCTTAGACGCCATACCCCGGCGCCCGATGTCGCCTGCCCGAAGGCCGCCGCCCGGCGCTCGATGTCGCCCTTCGGCGCCGTGTCGCCCGTGTCGCCTCCCCGCCCGACGCCCGCGTCGTCTAAGCGCTTATCGCCACCACCACTGCGCCGTGTCGCCGCCCCGATCGACTCGCGCCTGATGGTCGCATACCTAGCGCGCCCGCCCGTCTTGTGCCGATCTCGGCGCATTTCGGCCCTTGGCCTCGCCCTACGCTCGTGCGTGCCTGCGCCACATCCATGTCGTGCGTGCCTCCCTTAACACGTTTTTTTACGCGACGACGCGCGCCCTACACCCGATTACGGATTTCGCCTTTAATTCTTCGTCTCCGTCCTCATTTTCGATCCGGTTACAATTTATTTACAAAAATAAATAAACCTAGATCTAGACTAGTCTATTACATTGATCAAATCAAACAAATTATAATCTACTCGTGGATTTTCTCACGAGGCAAAACGAATTCGAACGAATCGAATTAAAAAACCACAGTTTATATGCATGCATAAACACATTAAATTTCATGACAATTGGATACCTGCAAAAAAGATCTAGCAATTCTACTATCCAATTTCAAATTTAATGCCAACGAATTAAATTACAATTTAAAAAATTCAGAGCCCGAAACCGTGGCTCTGATACCAGTTGTTGGGGAATAAGTTGCACAGATCTATTCAGGATGAATATTTAAATACAAATTTAATTCTAATAATTATTACTAGCATGAATTAATCCTATATTAATTCAAATAATAATTGCAACAACATATCATGCATATAATAAACCACGTAAAACCTACGCATGCGGAATCTACGGGTTTACGTGAACGTACCTCTCGGGATGGCAGTGAATTCGGTTGGACGGACTAACCAAAAGGACTTCCCAAGTATTCCCTTAGCCCTTGCTCAACTATCCGGTGGAAGGACACTTGTCGAACAATTAACAAAAAGGAAAAAATAAACTTTTGTTGCACCACTTATGTGGATTTGCTAATTTTTCCAGCACATGGAATTGTACTTGGGAATGAAAAAATCATCCCCTATTTATAGGTGAGGAGTGGTCGATTTTTTCAGTGGAAAAACAATGTGGGAAAAGACTTTTCTTGATCACCAAGAAATCTTGAATATATCTCCTATATTCTTTTTCCCATAATTAAAATATTCCACAAAAATCCCACCTCCTCAAATTATGGAATTTTCGAAAATAATGATGTGCAAGATTCCAAGATTTGGATCTTCTTGAACTTATGAGATATTCTTGTATTTCAAGAAATACATATCTTCCATAATATCTTTTCAAGAAAATCAAGAAAATCTTTCTTGCCCATTATATTTCAAAATTTTCGAAAATCTCTTATGAATAACCAAGTGGGAGATTTCTTGAATTTAATGAGATAATCTTGTATTCCAAGAATACATATCTTCATTCCATAACAAAATTCAAAGAAAATCTTTCACCCAACTTATTCATAATTTTCGAAATTTTATAGGAAAAATAAGCAACAATATTTATTTTATTTTAATCAACTTTTTCAGTTATTGGACTATTTGTTGGGCTACTCAGGGGGCCTTTAGGAGAATTAAGATTGGACCTTCTAATGGACCTTGAATATCTAATATTGAGCCACAATATAATTCAAGCCCATAAATATTAATTAATCCCACTACATAATTAATATTGCACTATCCATCTTAACCCATATTACAGTCAATATGGCTCCCGGTCATTATTTGCCGTGTTTAAGATTATCTAGCCCATTAATTAATTCAAGCCACTGAAATAGCTTTCTAATTAATTAATATCTTTTATCCTTGGTCAAGGAACGGTTCAACATTATTATCCATACCGGAAACTAATTCCACTTGCAAGATTTGGTATGATAAAGCTTATGAACCTCCCAAGGGGGCAAATCGAACAAGCGTACTTGCACACGATTCTTCGTATTAAATCTTAGCAATCACATGTGACCAATAATATTGCCCAAGATAAAAATTATTGAATCTCATTTATTCGTTACCCATGATAAGTCAAAGCAATAGTTACCAATCCCACGTGATCCTATTTAAGGGACGAAGGTTAAGAAAAAACGAACCACTGAGGTCTAATTCTTCCTTGTTCAGTTCTGAAGAATTTATCCTCCTGTAGGTCCTATTCAGTGCATCAGTCATGCACTAGTGTAATCTCTTGGTCAAGACAAGCCAATCTGAGCCTTACACTTCAACCTTTCACGATGGGTTGTTCATTTCCATCTAGGTCGTGAATAACGTACTTTTAGTTACAATGGACTGTTAATTTAATCTTCTGTGATCTGGTATCACTAAATTAACTACAATGTAACACGTACGACTTATTGAACAGTTATGTAGTAAATATATGTAACATTCAATGATATTTAAAGCATCAGTGATAAACAATTTATTTCAGTAAATAAGTCTGAAAATTCAGTTTCGATTATACAAAGTAAAAAGCATACTTTTCAGTATAATCCCAACAATACTTCGTATGTTTTTAATCGCAAATTCAATGTTCTTTCCCAGACATTCGATATCTTGCCACCATGCCAACGGCAAAGCGGATATCCGCCTCGTCTGACAAGATTGCATACATGAGGTTTTCGACAGCCGAAGCATAAGGAACGCCCTTCATGTCATCTATCTCCTTTTGTGTCTTAGGGCACATTTCTTTGCATAGATGGATTCCATGTCTGAAAGGTACGAATCCTTTCTTGGAATCCTGCATGCTGAATTGCTTCAAGACAGTGTCTATATATGAAGCTTGCGATAAGCCTATCATCCTTTTCTTGCGATCTCGAGTGATCTTGATCCCAAGGATGTGTCCAGCTTCCCCTTAAGTCCTTCATATCAAACTGTTTTGAAAGCCATGCCCTTACGTCTGACAACATCTTTACATTGTCACCGATGAGTAGAATGTCATCTACGTATAATACTAAGAATACCAATGCAGTTCCGACACTCTTCTTGTACACACAACTTTTGTATTCATTTTGATCAAACCCATAAAACTTTATTACTTGATCAAAACATTGGTTCCAAGCTCTGGATGCTTGTTTGAGTCCATAAATGGCTTCTTGAGCTTGCAAACTAGGTGTTCTTGGCCTTTTTCAATGAAGCCTTAAAGTTGTTGCATATAGATTTCCTCTTCAAGACTTCCGTTAAGGAAAGCCGTCTTGACATCCATTTGTCAGATTTCAAAGTCGAGATGCGCAGCAATCGACAAGAGAATTCAGATGGACTTGAGCATTGCTACAGGTGAAAAGGTTTCCTCATAGTCGATCCCCTCTTTCTGAGTATAACCTTTCGCCACAAGCCTTGCCTTGAAGGTTTCCACCTTCCCGTCCGGTCCTCTTTTCCTCTTGTATACCCACTTGCAGCCAATGGGTTTGACCCCATTAAGTGGTTCGACTAGCTCCCACACTCTGTTATGATCCATAGAACCCATTTCGGCTTCCATTGTTGTTTGCCAAGAAACCGCATCCTTGTCTTGGATTGCCTCGTCGTAAGTCCATGGGTCTGATTCATCTTGACCAGGGACTAAGTCCGAGGACTCTCCTATCCCCATGAATCTCTCGGGTTGTCTCACAACCCTCCCACTAAGTCGAGGTTCCGGTTGTGTAAGCGTGTCATTTGGTATGTCATCTTGTACAGTTAGCACTGAGGTTAGCCCTCTAAGCTCATTTAAGGTAATCTCACTTTTGGGCTTTCTTTCGTTCATATATTCTTCTTCCAAAAATCTAAAGTGGGTGCTTATTACCACCTTTTGATCCTCGGGACCATAGAACATACACCCTTTTGTTCCCTCGGGGTATCCTATAAACAACCTTAATTCTGATCGAGGATCCAATTTTCCGGCTTCCTTTTCCAACACGTAGGCCGGACTGTTGGGATTATACTGAAAAGTATGCTTTTTACTTTGTATAATCGAAACTGAATTTTCAGACTTATTTACTGAAATAAATTGTTTATCAACGATGCTTTAAATATGATTGAATGTTATATATATTTACTTGCATAAGCTGCTTCAATAATTCGTGCGTGTTACATCAGAGTTAATTTAGTGATACCGGATCACGAAGATTAAATTAACGTTCCTTGTAACTAAAAAGTACGCCATTCACGACCTAGATGGAAATGAACAACCATCGCGAAAGGTTGAGGTGTAAGGCTCAGATTGGTTTGTCTTGACCAAGAGATTACACTAGTGCATGACCTGATCTTGTTGAATAGGACCTCTGAGAGGATAAATTCTTCAAATCAACAAGGAAGAATTAGACCTCGGTTGTTCGTTGTTTCTTAACCTTCGTCCCTTAAATAGGATCACGTGGGATTGGTAATCGTTGCTTTGACTTATCATGGGTAGCGAATCGGAGAGATTCAATACTTTTTATCTTGGGCAATATTATTGGTCACATGTGATTGCTAAGATTTAATCTGAAGAATCGTGTGCAACCACGCTTTGCTTGATTTGCCCCCTTGGGAGGTTCATAAGTTTTATCATACCAAATCTTGCAAGTGGAATTAGTTTCCGGTATGGATAATAATGTTGAACCGTTCCTCGACCAAGGACAAAAGATATTAATTAACGGAAAGCTATTTCAGTGGCTTGAATTAATTAATGGGCTAGATAATCTTAGACACGGGAAATAATGATCGGGAGCCATATTGACTGTAATATGGGTTAAGATGGATGGTGCAATATTAATTATGTAGTGGGATTAATTAATATTTATGGGCTTGAATTATATTGTGGCTCAATATTAGATATTCAAGATCCATTAGAAGGTCCAATCTTAATTCTCCTAAAGGCCCCCTGAGTAGCCCAACAAATAGTCCAATAACTGAAAAGGTGATTAAAATAAAATAAATATTGTTGCTTAATTTTCCAACCAAAATTTCGAAATATATAGATATGTTGGGAGAAAGATTTTCTTTGAATTTTGTTATGGAATGAAGATATGTATTCTTGGAATACAAGATTATCTCATTAAATTCAAGAAATCTCCCACTAGCTTATTTATATAGTAAATTTCGAAAATTAGAAAATATAATGGGCAAGAAAGATTTTCTTGATTTTCTTGAAAAGATATTATGGAAGATATGTATTTCTTAATACAAGAATATCTCATAAATTCAAGAAGATCCAAATCTTGGATTCTTGCACATGGTATTTTCGAAAAATCCATATTATAGAGGAGGTGGGATTTTTGTGGAATATTTTAATTATGGGAAAAAGAATATAAGGGATATATTCAAGATTTCTTGGTGACCAAGAAAAGTCTTTTCCCACATTGAAATATCACTAAAATTTCGACCAACCCCTCTCCTATAAATAGGGGATGATTAGTTCATTCCCAAGTACAATTCCATGTGCTGGAAATATTAGCAAATCCACATAAGTGGTGCAACAAAGTTTATTTTTTCCTTTTGTTAATTGTTCGCGAGTATCCTTCCACCGGATTGTCGAGCAAGGGCTAAGGGAATACTTGGGAAGTCCTTTTGGTTAGTCCGTCCGACCAAAGCCACTGCCATCCCGAGAGGTACGTTCACGTAAACCCGTAGATTCCGCATGCGTAGGTTTTACGTGGCTTTATATATGCATGATATGTTGTTGCATTTATTATTTGAATTAATATAGGATTAATTCATGCTAGTAATAATTAATGAATTAAATTTGTATTTAAATATTCACCCCGAATAGATCTGTGCAAATCATTCCCGAACACGGACACCCCCAAATTCTCATGTGTCTCAAACTGCCCGATCCACAATTCTTTGGGAGTTTTGGGAACCGACTTGGATGGCACTAAGTTCAGAATATAAGCCGATGTTTCCAAGGCATGACCCCAGAACGATTTGGGTAGATCCGCATAACTCATCATTGATCTAACCATTTCTAAAATAGTTCTGTTTCTTCGCTCTGCAACCCCGTTTTGTTGAGGGGTTCCGGGTGCAATCAGCTGGGATACAATCCCTTCATCTGACAAGTAGTTCAAAAACTCATCGCTGAGGTACTCGCCTCCACGATCAGATCGTAGAGACTTGATACATTTTTTGCTATGATTCTCTGCTTGAGCCTTAAATTCTTTGAATTTGTCAAAGGTCTCAGATTTATGCTTCATAAGGAAAATGTAGTCGTACTTTGAGTAATCATCAATAAAGGTGACGAAGTACTCATAACCTCCTCTTTCTTTGATTGACATTGGACCACATACGTCTGTGTGAACAATTTCTAACACTTCTTTGGCTCTATTCCCCTTGGCTCCGAATGCCCTCTTGGTCATTTTACCCTCCAAGCATGATTCGGAAGTTGGGATTGGTTCAACCCGGAGAGACTCCAATGAACCATCTTCTACCAACCTTTGAATCCTTTTTGGATTAATATGTCTCAATCTAAGATGCCATATAAGTGTCTCGTTCACGTCTGATGAACATTTTCTTTTATCGGAAATAGTCGATGTGTTATAGAATGCATTTCGTGAGTGGTGTGCACAGTTAATTGTATAGATATTATTCGACAACGTTCCATGACATATAAATTTATCAAAAAGAGAAATGGTAACAACTTTATTAAAAGTAATGCTACTTTTCATAGCATTGCAGTAATGCTACTTTCGTGAAATTGCAATACCCGCTACCTTCGTAGCATTGCAATAGTCATTACTTACGTAACATTGCCCATGTGATGAGGATCTCACTCCCACTAAGTTGTCGGGTCAACTGGGACCCCGTTACGTGAAAAATACATGGTCAGCAGATCTCGTATCAACTACCCACAAATGAGAAGTATACGCCGCTAAACAAGTTTCAACAACTAGTGCGTGAGAATTACCTTTCTTTCCGGCCCTTTTGGGGTTTGGAACAGCCAAACCTCCACTGTCCTTTTTCGCCGCAGTTTAAGCACTTCCACTTTGGATTTTCCTTGACACCACCGGCATTCCTCATCTTACCATTGCCCTTGGTAATAGTTGAGTTTGTTTTCTTATGGCTTTTGGTCCTCTTCTTCTTCTTGCCTTCCCTTGGCCTAGAAGATGAAGATAGACCACTTGCCGCCAAAGCTTGAGTTTGGTGCCCCATCTACATCTCTATCGTGACCAAAGCTTGCAACAAATCATCTAGCGAGGCCAAAATGCTCAAAAAATTTGGGCAGAGAGTGGAGTGCCAAATCGATTTGGGTCTCCAGATCATAATCTGTACCCAGAACCTCAAGTTTATTCAGATGGGCCATCTATTTTGAGGACGCAATCCCTTACGGGGTTGCCCTCCACCATTTTCAGCTATAATATCTCTCGCAAGGTGATTTGACGAGTCCCACATTTTTGACTCGTCAGTTGGCTCATCTGATTTTGGTGTGTCAAGAATCCACTTGTGCTTTTGTGCAGTTAGGACAATCATAACTTTTCTTTTCCAATCAACATAGTTTCCTATACAATTCTATTCACTTTAAGTATATTAACAGTGGATTAAAAGGTTGCGACATGCTGAACTGAAATAAATAACTATTGTATAAGCACAAAATTATCACATAATTCGATCACATGATTCATATTAAAATCTCAAAAAAATATGAACATGCATCAGCCAACATCTCAAAACAGTTTAAATAAGCCACGTGGGGTAGGTTATTATTTAAACACATTCAAGCAGGTTACAAACAAGAAACAGTTATAAACCTTTAATATCCAGATTAATAGTTGGCTCTAGGGGTGAGCAGAATACGGTAAAAACCGAAAAACCGAACCGAACCGAACCGAAATATAATTTCGGTTCGGTTAAATCGGTTTTTGGTTCGGGATCGGTTTTCAATTTTAAAAATATTGGTGTTCGGTTTTGGTTCGGTTTTTTCGGTAAATATACCGAACCGAACCGATATTTACTTAATATATATATACCCTCCCCTCCCTAACCCTAATTCAGATTTCAGCATACTCTCATTTTCAATTTTCCATCCGCCGCTTTCTTCACTCTCTCTAAATTCACCGCCCACCGCCCCACTGCCCACCCCCCACCACCTGATTCTGCGCATCGCGCCAAACCCGACCATTAGGCTCACAAAGAAGTCCAACCCACGCCACGCGCCGCCGTAATCCTCTCCATTGTGGCGCCACCTGATCCCTCCCGTCGCCGACGCCTAAAAATTTCCACCCGCCCGCTCCCCATTCTCGACCTCTTCAATCAGATTTAAGTTAATGCGTTATACCTCTTTCTTTATTGCTTTTAATTGTATTATACACTCGACTCAATTTTTTCGTTTCATTTCACCTTTGCAGAGAATCTCCTCAGAGAAATCGATTTAATTAATTAGAGAACCTCCGTGAGTTACTTCACGAAATTCCAATAAATTATTTATTTTCTATTTATATTTTCTTGCGGTTCAATTGCTAGCGAGTTTTACTAAGAATAATTTTTAGTTGTGAAAATCCAACGCCTTTCTTTTTTGTTATAATTTTAGTTGTGAAAATCCAACGCCTTTTTTTTGTTATTCGGATATTTTGTCGCTTTAAAGCTATGCCATAACTGCTTTAGTTAATCACTACTGGTGAAAAATGAGGAAATTGATATCTTGATATTTTGCATTTGAAAATAATGATTGTAACTAATGTTATATCATTTTAACTAAGAATATTATATCATTTTTCTTGTTTCGATTGCTAGCGAGTTTTACTTAAGAATAATTTTTAGTTGTGAAAATCCAACGCCTTCTTCTTTGTTATAATTTTAGTTGTGAAAATCCAACGCCTTCTTTTTGTTATAATTTTAGTTGTGAAAATCCACTGCCCTTCTTTGTTATTCTGGATATTTTGCTGCTTTAAAGCTATGCCATAACTGTTTAGTTAATCACTACAGGGTGAAATGAGGAAATTGATATCTTGATATTTAGCATTTGAAAATAATGATTGTAACTAATATTTAGCATTTAGCAAAATATATCATTTTCTGTTTTAAATGTTAAACAAATGTTGCAAACTCTAAGTTCAGTTTGTTTCATGTATGTAGATGTCAAGCTCGAATACACTAACTCCAGAAGGAGGTGTGGGCAGCAATGCGATTGAAGAAGAAGAAAATGAACAATTAGAAGAAGAAGAAGCAAGCAAAAACGAACTAGAAGTCTACTTGAGTGAAGCTATGTTAGAGGGGAAATTGGATGTGTTAAAGTGGTGGAGTGTGAACTCGAACAGATTTCCAGTTCTTTCAAGAATGGCTCGTGATATTTTAGCCGTTCCAATTTCAACTGTTGCATCGGAGTCTGCATTTAGTGCCGGTGGTAGGGTGTTAGATGTATTTAGGAGTTCTTTAACTCCTAAAAATGTTGAAGCTTTGGTGTGTGGGCAAGATTGGCTTCGAAATTCACGAAGTTCTATATGTGTCGAAGAAGAACTTGAGGAACTTGAGAATTTTGAGAATGGTAATTAAGCTTATGTGACTAATTTATCTTTTCTTGATGTTTTAATTTTCTTGATTATTTTATTTATTAACAGGTTATTTTCTAATTTTTTTCAGATTTGCCAAATGTTGGAACCGAAGGAGCTGGAGCAGCAACATCAAACACCAACACGTAGATTTGGAGGAGATAGAGGCTGGTTGTATCATCACGTACTTGTTGTTTTTAGACAGATTTGCAGATTTTAGACTTACATTTGCATTGTTATGGACTGTAATTCAATCTTGCATTGTTATTTGGGTTATATTTTGCAGCTTTTTGACATATTTGCAGCTTTTGGGTTATATTTTGCATTGTTATGGACTGTAACTCAGCCATAAATTAGGTTATTTGGAGTCCTTTTGTGTTATGAATTTCTGGAATGTATTGTTATGGTTATGGACTTGAATTTCTGAATTTCAGACTTGAATTGTTATGGTTATGGAGTATGGACAGCAGTATCATCACTTAGTTGAATTTTTGTGTTATTAAATGACTTAATTCAATAATGTTAAATTTTCGGTTTTTTCGGTTTTAAACCGAACCGAAAAAATTCGATTCGGTTTTAAGCTTAAATGGTTCGGTTTCGGTGTATTATGGTGTGAAATTCGGTTAATTCGGTTCGGTTCGGTTTTTACCGAATGCTCACCCCTAATTGGCTCCCACTTGACCAATATAAAATTGACAGGGACTTCGGGGAAGTATATGCATATCAATTTTATACCTAAGTAATAACCAAAATTAAATACAAAATTATTACTTTGCTTTGAACAACCCTCGTGGGGAGGGTCATCGTCGCCACTAATAATAACCCACAATCATCCTTTCGAAAATTTTCATGTGAAATCTATCTTTTGGTCGTCCCGTGGGGGGAGTTTCTCCAAAAAAAATCCACAAATAAATAAATCATGGAGGTCAAAATAATTCAATTTTATTATCCTGAATAAAATTGTCAATTAATTGTTTAAACATACTTAGTAATTTTTGAAGGTGAGATTTTTCAAAATATTTTCTCATGCATCACATATTTAAACACAATTTAAATAAGCATAATATAATGCAAAACATCAAAACAAGAATTAAACACATTGGGCACATATATCCAATTGTCACGGTTAAATTTTGTCATGTCTTGATCTTGAGAAATTGTCTTTATGGCCTTCATCGTTCGTCTCGAAAAGCTCCCACTTGACCGTCTCGAAAAAATGCCAAGTCAAGCCACGTCACCGACTCACCTCTGTTTGAGTGCACGCCTTGCACTTCTCATTGTCGATCGGGCGCCTGCAAGGCATGTTACAAGACGTCAGCCTATCACTGCTGACAGCGTTTCAAGAAGCACAAGGTCTCTAATTCACAGACCATGAGCACTCGCCTCCCATGCCGGATCTCGCCTCGCGCCAGACGCCTCGTTTACCTCTTCAGACGTCTCAAGAACGTGATTGCCAGACGCACCACACATGCTTCTCCCGGGCGCAGAGATCTGGTCTTGAGACTGCTGCCCACGCCTGGGCAAGCCTGCCTCGATCTTCGGCTGGCCTCCACTCAGCCTCGCCTCACGCCTCGTGAGGCGCCATGGGCGTCTGCTACAGGCCTCCATTGGCACGCTACGACACACGCCGCTTGCACCCGATTCTGGATCTCGTCTTTTAATTCTTCATCTCCGCCTCCGTTTCCGATCCGGTTACAATTTATTTGTAAAAAATAAATAAACCTAGATCTAGACTAGTCTATTACAATGAACGAATCAAACAAATCTTAATCTACTCGTGGATTTTCTCACGAGGCAAAACGAATTCGAACGAATCGAATTAAAAACCACAATTTATATGCATGCATAAATATAAACATTCATCAAATACCATGACAATTGGATACCTGCAAAAAAGATCTAGCAATTCTACTATCCAATTTCAAATTAAATGAAAATGAATTAAATTACAATTTAAATTTCAGAGCCCGAAATCGAGGCTCTGATACCAGTTGTTGGGGAATTAATTGTTCAGATCTATTCGGGATGAATATTTAAATACAAATTTAATTCTAACAATTATTACTAGCATGAATTAATCCTATATTAATTCAAATAATAATACAACAACAAATCATGCATATAAACAGTTCACGTAAATCCTACGCATGCGGAATAACTACGGGTTTACGTAAACTAACCTTTAGGAGTGACAACCGTTGAGAAGATGGATCCCGTTCACAAGAACACACCAAAAGACCTTCTCAAGTATTCCCTTATCCTTGTTCAACAATCCGGTGGTAGGAACTCGCGAACAATTTAACAAAAGGAAAAAATAAAATTATGTTGCACCACCTTTGTGGATTTCTAATTTTTTTCAACAAATGGAATTGCACTTGGGGATGAAACATTCATTCCCTATTTATAGAGAGGGTGTTGGTCGAAAATTGTGTGTGTGAATAAGATGGGAAAATCTTTTTCTTGGTCTTCAAGAAATCTTGAATATATCTAATATATTCTTTTCTCCATATTTAAAATATTTCACAAAAATCCCACTCTCTTATTGTTATGGTATTTTCAAAATTTTAGGATAAAGATTCCAAGATTTGGATCTTCTTGAATTTATGAGATACACTTGTATTCCAAGAATACATATCTTCCATAATATATTTTCAAGAAAATCAAGAAAATCTTTATTTCCCTTTATTTCTCATAATTTTCGAAAATCCCACATAAATAACTAAGTGGGAGATTTCTTGAATTTAATGAGATAATCTTGTATTCCAAGAATACATATCCTCATTCCATAACAAAATTCAAAGAAAATCTTTCTCCCCTTTTATTCATGTTTTTCGAAAAAATTGGAAAAATAAGCAACCATAATTTATTTTATTTTAAACACCTTTTTCAGTTATTGGACATTATGTTTGGGCTACTTGAGTGGCCTTTAGGGGAATTAAGATTGGACCTTCTAATGGACTTTGGATATCTAATATTGAGCCACAATATTATTCAAGCCCATAAATATTAATTAATCCCACTACATAATTAATATTGCACTATCCATCTTAACCCATATTACTGTTAATATGGCTCCCGGTTATTATTTCTCGTATTTAAGATTATCCAGCCCATTAATTAATTCAAGCCAGTGAAACAACTTTCCTTTAATTAATATCTTTTATCCTTGGTCAAGGAACGGTTCAACATTATTATCCATACCGGAAACTAATTTCACTTGCAAGATTTGGTACGATAAATCTTATGAACCTCCCAAGGGGGCAAATCAAACGCGTACTCGCACACGATTCTTCGTATTAAATCTTAGCAATCGCATGTGACCAGTAATATTGCCCAAGATATAAAGTATTGAATCTCATTGATTCTCTACCCGTCATAAGTCAAAGCAATAGTTACTAACCACACACGATCCTATTTAAGAGACGAAGATTAAGAAATAACGAACCACTGAGGTCTAATTCTTCCTAATTCAGTGCTGAAGAATTTATCCTCCTGTAGGTCCTATTAAGTGCATCAGTCATGCACTAGTGTAATCTCTTGGTCAAGACAAGCCAATCTGAGCCTTACACTTCAACCTTTCACGATGGATTGTTCATTTCCATCTAGGTCGTGAACAGCGTACTTTTAGTTACAAGGGACTGTTAATTTAATCTTCTGTGATCTGGTATCACTAAATTAACTACAATGTAACATGTACTGTTTATTGAACAACTATGCAGTAAATATATGTAACATTCAATGATATTTAAAGCATCAGTGATAAATAATTTATTTCAATAAATAAGACAGAAATTCAGTTTGGTTATACAAAGTAAAAGCATACTTTCCAGTATAACCCCAACAGTTCGTCCAAAAGTCACGTTTGATTCAAAATAAGACGTTCAATCTTTGAATCAACATTTCAAGTCTCAAAATTCAACTCCAGGCAAGATTAAGGCGAGGACCGTTACAAAAAGTCGTCAAAGAAATGAATTAGAGGAACAAATTAGAGTTTGAACCTGCTAATATTCAACACTTCAATTCGAAGAAATCAAGTTGTAAATCATGCTCCGTGTTTTATGTCGCGAGTCGTTTCAGTTGATGAATATTATGTGGCTAATTTGGTAACAACTCGCAAACAAAACATATACGTGTAAAATAAACGGTAAATAAGATGAATTTGTTGACCCAGTTCGTCAAGAAATGACTACTCTGGGGGCATACCAAGCCAGGATATTGTATTATGAGCTTCACACGTACAGTTCTTGATACATCTTATGAAGATGAATCGATGCAGATAAAGATAATTTTTTCTATTAGCAAATGAGTGCTAGGGTTTTTGTATATGTGGATGATCACTCGAATTTTTTAGTTCCTCTCCTCTCTGGGGATCTTTTTAGGCTATTTTTCTGAACCCTTATCTTCTTCTTTTTTCTTCCCTTTATAGCACTCCGGCAAGCATGAGCTGGGTTGGTATAGCATGAGCTGGAGTCTTCGGATCATGCAAGAACCCCGGTGGTGTTGCCATGTTTCCAACTTCGTCTTCTAGATTGATCTTCGTGCTAGCTTTGTCTGTAGGATGCTCTTTTGATCGTCCAAATTAATCTCTTGTTCGGTTGGATGTTTTGTTCGCCTCTTTAGTCATGTCAGTTTTATGTTGGAAGATTGTCCTCCTCGAGCACACTGAGCCCTCAGGATATTTGGGTCTTCGAGATATTTGAGTGTCGAGCACTCTGACCCTTCAGGGTTTCCGAGTATTTTGGCCGCCTGAATCCTCAGTTTTGCTTATGGCCTTCTCGACTTAGCTTATCTGATTCCTTCTTTCCTGACCTGAGTAGCGGATACGTTTGTTCGGTAGGCTGGTTGAGCAATTCTGATCGGTTGGCGAACAAAAAGTAACTTATCCACCAGACATGATTATTTTGTTCGAATATTACACGTGTCGCTCTTTGATGTTCGATTAATCCTGATTTATTATATCGAACACAACAATACCCCCCAGCCGGGTCGCTTCGTATTCTACATGGGGCCCGGCTGTTAAACTCTGATTGGGCCATATTTGGTATCGCTTCGTATTCCGCGCTGGATCTTCGAATTCGTATCTAATGTTTATATAAACCATATTTCTCCGCCTTAACCCCTCTCTCTCTTTTTTCCTCTGTTTTTTAATTGTCTCCGCGTTCGAAAGTTTCCGGTGAGGGCCTCATCGTTCCGGCGAAGAAATTCATTCAGGTAACCGCTGCATTCTTCTTCTATTTTGTAATTATGGCCTCTTGCTCGAACTCCTCTGTTCAATCCGACCATCATAGTTCCCCTTCTCCTTCCCCTATCAGTAGAATCCCCCGTAGTAATGTAAATACGTCGGAGACAAATGTCTCGAATTCAGGATTTCGTTGGCAATTTCGGCAACCATTTGCCGTTCTTTCCTCCGATTCCAATGAAGCCCTAACGGAGTCGGATAGGGACTTGGCCCGTAATGATCCGTCGGATGATTCTAATTATGATTCTTCGCCCCAAATTCAGATTAGGTCTAGGGCTGTTGATAATGTTAATGTAGATAGAAATGACAATGTTGTGAGGGGGGAAATTTTGGCGGCTGTAAATTTAACCGAATCGAACATAGGAGTAGATGGTGAGCAAAGCTTTGAACTTGATATACCTATTGGTGTCCCTCATAGTCCAACATATAGCGATTATAATGCTCGTTATAGTTTCGATTTGCCCGAGCAACCTCATAGGATTAGGGTAGAGAACGAGTACCCAGCGAGCAAAATAGCGAGCATAATTGATGAAGATATGCTCGCTCAGCTGCATAAAATTTATGAAACCCCCAAGGATGTCTTTTTCTGGGCACCGGGTCCTAATGAGCGGGCTGATCAACCTCCTGAAGGTTGTGTCGCAGTGAATTTGGACACCATGGAAGCTGGCCTCCGATTTCCTCTTCATCCGGCAATCACCCGTTTGCTTGTAGAATGGAGCATTACCATTACGCAGCTTAAACCGAATGGATGGCATATGATTATGAGTTTTTTGACTTTGTTCGGTAAAATGAAACCAAGATATTATCCTTCGGCAGCTGAACTTGCTCGATTGGTGCACTTGACTCATCCGAGGGGTGAACACGGATGGTTGTTTATGCAAGCCAATGCTAAGTGCAAAATCATTGAAGATGTGCCGAACAAAATTAGTGATTGGAAGGAAAAATTCTGGTTCGTAGGGGGCGATTGGAGAAGCCCGGCCTCTGGAAGCGAACCAAATGCTCGTTTAGACATCCCCACTGACTTCGGAGTGTACCGAAGTAAGTGATTTTGTATCTTTCATTCTTCAATTTGAACTGATTTTAACTCACTTTTTTTATTTCGGGGATTCTAAATTTAACGGACACAGGAGACAAACGACGGCTATTTCAACAGCGTTTGGCAAATTGATCTGGAATCTCGTTCGGAGCGATCTGTGATAACTCTGAATACTGCTGATCAGAGAAAGAAAGGAGGTTTGTTTGTGCCTCCTCATCATCTTGTTCTTTGTTAATCCTCTTTGGTAAGGATTGTATTTTGTTTTTTTGTATGTCTTGTGCCTTTTTGTTCGTTGTTATCCTTTGGTTCTCATTGAATCATTTTATTTACAACTTTTTCCATTGTGACCATTCTTTGTGAGTACATCCAACATACCGAGATGGCTCGGAGAAAAAGGCCACAGGAGCTTGCTCGGATTCAGGCTGAGCGAGAGGCTCAACGAACAGGTAGAGGGGAGGCGAGCAGGGCTAAACGACCCTCATCCGGTCCTGGAGAATCAAGCCGAAACACGAGAGGGGCTCCCTGTTAAAATTTGAACATGGGGTTGGCGAACAAGCTCCACCACCGGAAAAAGACCAAGGGTGGAGATCGGCTAAGCGGGGCCGAGCGAGCAGGGCGAACGAGCAAACTCGGGCGAGCAAATCGATGCCGTCGGGGTCGACTCGGACCCCATCTGTCGAGGCGATCGAGGCGGCCGCCTCATGTCGGTCCCATTTCGCAGATTGTTGAAATGGAAGTTGGCACATCTTCTCCACCTCCAGCTGGACCCCGATCATGGACTCCGTTAGATCCTGAGCTCCGGTCTCCTGAAGATAAATCATTCTTGGGATGGGATCCAGCTCGCGTGGGCAGGTACATTTTGCTCGCTCTGTTGCTTTGCTTTGGTTTACGGTCGATATCTTTATACTCACTTGGTCGAATATATATTGTAGGTTGAGCGGGGTTGTCGCCCTTAATGCCCAACTGAAGAATTACTTTTGCTTTCGGAGTGTTCGCAAAGTTCGAGCGTTAGGAGCATGTTCGGAAAGCCTTGCGGACTCTCTGCTCGAGCGTGGACTACTGATCTAAAGGAGTCCACTACGGGTCCCACCCCCTTGGAAAATATGCGTCTCTGGGCTGGTGCTTCAGTACAATCTATGGTCGCTCTTGAGAAAGCTTATGCTCAATCCGCTAACCTCCAAGCCAATTATTTAGCTTTGATTAGGAACTTTGAAGATAAGGTGGTCGAAATGAACAGGTCCAGATGAACCGAGATCGCTCGGAGCAATGTCAGACAAGCCGGGCGCCCATCGGCCTCGGGGAGGATGCCCGCCGATTTCAAGAGAATGCTCGCTTTGGCAAGAAGATGCTCGTCAAACAAGAGAATCACTCAATCGATCTCGGGAGGAGGCGATCAATATAATGAAGAGCTCGGAAGAAATGAATGTTGAGATTCAGAACTCCGAAATGGTGTCGAAAACATGGAAAATGAGAGGGACGCACTCGGCCAACAGCTCATCACTACTGAGGAGACTAATACTCGTTTAGGTCTCGAAAATTCAAAACTGCACGATGACGAGTATGTCGACTCTATGTCGAACTTCAGATATTTGCGCCTTCACCGCCGCTGATTCGATCTGTTTAGCGGATACTCAACAAATAACAAATTTCTCCTCTCATATCCAAATTTTCAAGAAGATGCGATTGATAACCCTCCTGGATCGCTCCTTCCAATGTCGATTTAAATGATCATGCGATTTCTCCGTTCTTCTGAAGGATCAAAGTTGATGATCCGATTACGGATGAGGAAGAGGGCTCGAACATGAATATCGGCCGAGGTTCTTGGCAAAATCTTGAGATCGAGCACAGGACCGACAAAAAGTGCGGGGACGCAAAAGTGGACCTCTGAAAGAAATGTACCTTCTTTTTCGGCGTTTGGCGTTTGGTTGTTGTTGACGACCATACCGAAGGAGTTGTTGTTTTGGGTTCCTTGATGTTTATTTTTTTTCTTTGCACAAATTTTTTGGTTCAACGTCTTTAACATTGTTTTGATTTCTCCGCTCTTTTGTTCCCCAATTTTGACTTTTGTTCCTTGATGTTTATTTTTTCTTTGTGAATGTTGAACATGTGTTGTGTAATTTTTTTGTCTTCTTCACTCTTTTTTTGTTCGAACAACGCCTTTAACACTGTTTTTGTTCCTTTCTTGGTGCGCGATCGGTTGATTTATTTAGGTGCGATCACTTTATGAACCCCCTTTCTTAGTCGCCGTTATTATTTAGGCATGACCACCGATTAGGGCGTCTTATTTAATTGCGACCCAGTCACCACCCGCCAGGCTTCTGGTATCTGTAAGTACTAGTCGTCTTATCGCATCACAAGCATTCCATTACTCGCTTTTTGTTGCGGGAATCGAGTACTGAACTTCGTTAAATCGGTGAACATAGACCTGGGCTCGTTAAATCTTTGTTCGGGTCGTCCGGCTTAGGTGCGACCTCAAAATAAACTTAACTAGAAAATCTTAGCGAACAAAAGTACATATATCTTTCTTTTTTTTTTTTGCAACACTTTGTATTCTATCACATCCTTCATATCCTGAAGAAGACTATCTATTACACAACTTATTGTCATCGACTAGGGTTTTGAATTTAAACCTTGTCTTGAGTAGACCTAACCGGCCTCACCTTGTCCGCGGAAATTGATGTTGACAAGGATGTGGCACATCATCCTCGCTACCCTTCTTTTTTTTTGTAACATGCTCAGCAAAGCGAAGATAAACTTTTTGTCCCTTCCGACAAGCCAGTAGTTATCTTGGGCGGTCATGGGCATGATGAGCATGTGGCGCGCATTCTGCTGCTTAAAAGTAGGTCGCGAGCAAAACTTTCACCGCACCATTCTCCCCCTCCAAAGAGATGTCCGAGCATCGAAGATCCGCATCTTGTTTTGAGCGGACACTATGACATCCCTCCTTCTTCGAGAGATTTTGGGGATGCATGGGGGACTCATGGCTTATTATCGCGTGGCGATGAGTAACGGGAGGGCAACCATGACTCTACCGAGCATCTTGAGTCCGCAACGAGCTTCAACTCAGCTCGCAAAGTCATACACGGGTAAAAGACTCAGATTCGAGGCGGGGCACGCTTGATTCAAATTGAATGATTCTTTGAATCGAGAGCTGAATTCTTCTACGTCTGGGGGCATACTAAACCGACTTCCTTCTGAGAATCGCAGTATTTTTCCTTTTTTCTTCTTCATATGTTTTTTTTTTCTTTTTTTTTTACTATCAAGATGCCCCTATTTATAGAACTATCCCAAGTCGGTCTTTGCCGCACGTAGTGTAGGTGCTAGCTCTCTTATTTTTGTTCCCTTTTTGACATCCGCTCGGCTTTTTAATGCTCTTGCTCAAAAAATTAACTCATCCTCGCATGGTCGCCACCACTTGTCAACTCGTTCCGATATGTATCTTCTGCTGACAACCCATTTTGACACGTATCTTCTGTCTAACGATAGTGTTGTCCAGCATCTTTCTTGAAGATATGCATTGAAAATAATACACACTTCTTTTATGGTCGTCCTACTCGTTTGAACTGAATGGCTGATTATGTTCGGCCATTTGTATTCGTTTCAGCTATACAGGACATTGTGTTCGGCCAACAATATGCTCGCTTTAGCTGTTTTAACTTTGTTCGGCCGACACTATGCTCGCCTTTATTGATAGTATTTTTTCAAATTTGACGCGTTCCACGAGTAAGACAATGGGACTCCATTCAGGTCCTCCAAGCCATATGCCCCGTTTAGCAAACGTTCTGTGACTCTGAAAGGACCTTCCCATGCTCGACCGAACACACCACTTGGTACCCCCATTGATCGCCTTAAAACCAGCTCGCCCACATTGAACCTGCGCGTTCGGACTTTGGAATTATAAAACTTTTCTGATCTCTTTTTGTACATAGCATTCTTGAAATCAGCCTCCGTCCTTCTTTCTTCCAACAGTCTCAGATTCGAGCGGCGCTGGTCATTAATATGCTCTCCAAAAGTCATTGTTCGATGACTTGGAATCTTGATTTCTGCGGGTATAACAGCTTCCGCACCAAATGCTAAAGCAAACGGGGTCTCCGCAGTTGATGTTCTGAAAGTTGTTCGATAAGCCCATAATATTTCAGGCAACTCTTCAGCCCATCCTCCCCCCTTGGAATTATCAAGTCTAGCCTTGAGGGTATGCTTGATAATTTTATTAACGACTTCAACTTGACCATTTGACTGGGGATAATATGGAGTTGAGTAGTGTTTTTTATGCCCCAAACAAGCACAATTTTGTCTCAATTCACTTCCATCGAATTGTTTGTCGTTATCGCGACTGACCGGATTGGGGAAGCCCAAATCGACAGATGATACTTTTCCAAACAAAGTTCCACATTCTTTGTTTGGTGATCTTGACAATGGCCTCGGCTTCTGCCCATTTAGTATAATAATCAACGGCCACCACAGCATATCTAACTCCCGATGTGCCAGTAGGAAATGGGCCGATCAAATCGATCCCCCATTTGGCAAAAGGTCATGGGCTATAAACCACCAATTCTTCAAAAGGCTATGAATAAAGCGAGCATGTACACGCATCGATGACACGCGCGAGCATATCGCGGCGAATCGCTTTAAGGGGTTAGCCAATAATAACCTTGCCGATTATTTTATGTGCCAGGACGAGCCCACCTGTATGATTTCCGCATACTCCGTCATGGATTTGTTGCAAAAGTACATGTCCTTCTTCAGGAGTAATACACTTCAGAAGTGGAAGTGAGAAGCTTCTTTTGTACAAATGCTCGTCTATAATAGTATATCGAAAGCGATCAGAACTGGAGGCTTGAAATTTTGTGCCCTATTTTCGGGAGAAGTCCCTTTTGTAAGTAACTCATTATTGAGTCATCCAAGTTTCTTGTCCGCTTTGTTATTTGGGCGATCATAATTGAACCGATGGCGTGCAGCCGTGGGATTTACCACAATGTCTGTTGTGTTCGTCACTCCTTCTGCTGTTGCCAGGCGTGCCAAAGCGTCAGCGAAAGAATTACCCAATCGTGGTAATTGTTCGATAAAAACTTGTTCAAAATGCTCGAGCAATTCTTTTGCAAAATTTGTTGATATTGTGCCATCCGTTACGCCTCGGGCCAGACTTTCGTCATTTATTTGATAAACAATTATCCGAATCGCTATAGATCATCGCCTCTTGATTCCCATTGTCATTGACATCCGTAGTCCAAATGATCAATGCTTCATATTCAGCTTCATTATTTGTAGCTGGGAAATCAAATCGGATGGCTGTTGTAAATGTTTGTTTGGTTGGGCTGATGAGAACTACGCCTGCTCCGGCTCTTGAACTTGTTGATGAACCATCAACATACATGTGCCATGGTTGATCGACAACTTTTTCAGGAATTTGTGGATATGTCAATTCAACCATGAAATCGCCATATAGCTTGCCCTTCATTCTTTGTTCGTGGAGCGAACGTAATGCCGAATCGTGTCCTAACTCCACCGCCCATTTGAGCAACCTCGCCCAAGCATCCGGGTCGGTGGAGGACTTAGCGCAATGGAAATGCGGTCAATACCTCAATCGAGTGGTCGAAAAAAATATGGTCGCAATTTTCGCGCACACTCATTCTGGGGCGTATGCTAATTTTTCCAAAGGAGGATACCGAGTTCGGCCTCTTTTTAAAGACTTGGCTAACATAGTAAACGGGCAAGTGTGTGGTCCCTTCTGCCCGTACGAGCACAACGCTCTGATTGCATGTTCGGACGCAGCAAGATACAGATAGAGTTGTTCGCCTGGGATAGGCTTAGACAAAGGTCTCGAGTATCCGCAAAGGTATTCTTCAATGATTCAAATGCATTTTGGCAATGCTCGGTCCATCAAATTTCCCTTCTTTAATGCATCAAAGAAAGGTTTACATTTGTCCCCGTTAAGGATATAAACCGCTCACGAGGCTAATCATCCTGTTAACTTTTGGACCTCTTTCAAATTTCGGGGCTTGCATATCGAGCATGGCTTGAATCTTTGATGGGTTAAGCTTCAAGCCCCGCTGACTAACCATATGTCCGAGGAATTTCCCGAGTGAACCCCAAAGCTACATTTCTTGGGATTTAACTTCATATTGTGTTTCCCGAGTATATCGAACGTTTGTGTGAGGTGGATGATGTGGTCTTCCTTATGTTCGCTTTTTTACCACAATATCGTCAATGTATACTTCAATTGTCCGCCGATGTATTCGGTTAACATTTTGTTCACCAAACGTTGATATGTTGCTCCGCATTCTTTAGTCCGAAAGGCATGCGTTGTTGCCAGGTAAGACATATTCTTTTTCATGCGAAATGCCGATCCTTTTGATCGTCGGGATGCATGGGTATTAGGTGATAACCAAAGAAAATGCATCCATGAAAGTCATGAGTTCATGGCCCGTGTATTATCAACCAAATAATCAATGTCTTGGCATCGGAAAATTATCTTTTGGACATGCCTTATTCAAATCAGTGAAATCAATACACAGTCTCCAAGATCCATTGGATTTGCGAACGAGCACAGGGTTCGCAAGCCATCTTGGGCATTTTACCTCTCGGATCAGTTTGTTGTCAAGCAGCTTTTTGATTTCATTATTCATCGCCGCATATTTTTCTGGACTAAACTTTCTGCGTTTTTGGACAACTGGAGCTTGTATTGGATCAAGGTTGAGGGAGTGGCAGGCATGCTCTGGATCTATTCCAACCATGTCCTCGTGTGACCATGCGAACACATCTAAGTTTGCTTGAAGGTAAGTAATCATTTCTGTTCGGATTGGTTCAGGTAATTCTGAGCCAACGAACACTTCTAACTCGGGTCTGTTAGGGTCGATACGGATTGGCTCCAGTTGTTCAACAGGGGTTGCCTGCTTTCTTTTTTGCTTCCACCGAGGATCTTGGATGGACCCCCGGTGGTCGTCATCAACCTCCATGGGTTCAAAACCTATGCGAGGCTCTAGGTCCGTTTGCTCGTTCGGCAGATCGATATTCATTTGATCTAGGAGATCTGGGGAACTAGTTGCCAATCCGAATCTGTGTTCGCGTAATCGTGTTTCGGCGAGAAGTTATGCCCGTCGAACTTATGTTCGCTTAAAATGCTTAGGGGGGTTTTTGCTCACCGGCTTGACTCACTAATCTCCCCCGCTTTGTTCCATCATGTTGACAATATTTTGTTTTTTCCGGTACACATGATAGCAAACAATCTCGAGCTTTCTTCGATCTCCTTTTACACTCCCCTTCCATCTTGTGGCTCGGAAATTTAACACAATAATAATGTCGTGGAACAGGCGCTTTTGATTCTCGAATAAACGGGCGACCTAGAAACCCGTTATAAGTAGATCAACATCGACGATTACAAAATCTAACATCCTAGTTCGTCGAATGTCCGAATTCAAAGTTGATTCTAACTCGACTCCTAACCTAATCATACCATAGGGTCGGGTTACAGATTCCCCAAAACCCATTATAGTATGATTACATGGTTCAATATAACTGCTCAAATCCCCAACTTGTCTTTCCATCTCGAAGGGTATTGATGAACAAAATGTTCGCATAAGCTCGATATCAACTAAGAGGCGATGTACCTTCAACCCAAGAGACGAAAGCACCGGATGGTTAAGGAGTCGTTGTGGGGAGTTATAATTCCGTCGAGATCGTCCTCTGAAAAAATGATTTGGTGTGTAGGTGGGGAACTAGATGATGCGCTCGCCACCTTCACCTGATGGATGTCCTGCATGGCACGCATCTCCATCTTTTTACGTCTGTTAGATAACGTTGGTGCCTGGTAACATCCACCCACGCAGACCATATTCGGGGCGTATCATGTGGATTTCTTGGCTTTCTCCTCTTCCCACGATAGAGGCCCCTCTTTTAGACGCGTTTGGATCTCTTACGTGATTCTTCCGGGATCACCGTCGGATGTTTGTTCGGCCTTTCGCTTTCCCTTCCGATCTTGTTTTTTTACGCTCGCGAATCCTCGTTACGGCTTTTTAAGAACTGGAAAGGCGATTTTCTTCATATAGCTTCCAAAGTTGGCGGAGTAAATCGCGGCAATTTTCTGTATTGTGCCCGATGTACTCGTGATAATTACAGTATTTGGAAGCGTTAAGTCGATGCTTATCCATTACAATTCTTCTTGGCCTGTCCAACATGTCCCGATCTTTAATTTGGTTAAAGATAGTTTCTGCTGAAACGCCCAAGAGACTTCATAGGGCGTTTGCTTCTGTTCTTTCTTCAAAAGGTTTGAAAGAGCCTGGGGGTCTGTACCCCCCTTCATTAGTCGTTTTCTTTCCGAAAACTTTCCTAGCGGTAGGCTCCTGTCTCAATTGTGATTGTGCGAGCAAATCTTGCATGGCTATGATTTTTAGCTTTCGCTCTCTCGAAACTCGAGTATGAGTTCGCCAATCTTGATGCATGGCCTTCCACATATCTGTATTTAAAGTCAGGCCTCCGACCACCGCGAGGATCTTAGCGTCCTCTTCAACTGGGGCTCCATCATACAAACATTTATCAAATCTTTCTATGTATGCTCGATCAGACTCACCTTTTAGTTGGGAAAAATGTGTCAACCTTTGTTTCGGTGCAGGGCGAGCACACATGGATGAAAAGTGGGACAAAATTACCGCCCCATTTGTGCGAAAGATGTGATGGACGCAATGGTAAAGTAGAAAACCATCTATGTGCCCGATCACCCAAAGTCATGGGGAATGATCGGCACTGCGTCGTGTCTGTAGCCCCCATCGCGATCATAAAGTCTGAATATTTGCTGAGATGGACATGAGGATCCGACTCAGCATCGAAAATGGGAATTGGCGGTCGGGTCTTTGCGAATTTCTCTTGTACTTCGCCGCCATGATCGCCGGTGATAATGGCGAAAGCGGGGTATGGTGCTTTCTTCGAGGGTGGCTTTAGTCGCGGCCAGATCGGGCCTCACAAATCCCTTGATGGCTTTTTGCATTTCCGCAAATTTTGTGGGATTGATAGACTTAGATTGGGGTTTTTTCCCATCATGAGGATCCCGTGGATCATGCTCGTGATAGGGCGGTCCCCCTCTCAAGTTTGTGCTTGACTACCCAATCGGTGATGGATAGACAACTTTGTTCCCCCGATTTTTGTTCGGCATCACGGATGCTTATGAAGATCTGAATGTGCGGGCATCTCTATTGGATGTACCTTTCACGGATCCCGCCGCCTATTATTGCCGATTCGGTCTTTGGCGGAGAGCCTCAAACGTCCCAAACACCGATGGTCTAGACCCTTGAGGTTGTTCGTCATCCGACGTATCATCGGGCTTTTTTATCGCCCGCTTTGCGATTTTCTTTTTAACTTGCTCATTTGTCGGTGTATCGCGAGTGTTGCTCTTCATGCTTTTGAGCTTCTAACTTTGCCAATTCTTTTTTACCCTCTCTCTTTACGTACTCGCAACAAGAAAGTGATGGCTTTTGTAGTGGTCGCCGGATCATTGGCTATATCCTCAAGATTGATAGTCTCCAACGCCTGATCTTTATGAGGGCCGACGCCGGTCTCTTTTCTTTTCATATAATCGGCTTTGTTCCGACCTCTCCGTTTGTGTGTTCCTAGATTGAGGCATTTTATTTCTTTTTTCTGCCTCGGCTAACTAAGGGTTCGTGTATGGGTTGGTTTTTTTTTTTTTTTTTACCCTCCTTCTAAATACCAATTGTCATGAGTCGTTTCAGATTGATGAATATTATGTGGCTAATTTGGTAACAACTTCGCAAAACAAAACATATACGTGTAAAATAAACGGTAAATAAGATGAATTTGTTGACCCAATTTAAAAGAAAAATGACTACTCCGGGGGCATACCAAGCCGGATATTGTATTATGAGCTTCACATCGACAGTTCTTGATACATCTTATGAAGATGAATCGATGCGGATAAAGATAATTTTTTTCTATTAGCAAATGAGTGCTAGGGTTTTTGTATATGTGGATGATCACTCGAATTTTTTAGTTCCTCTCCTCTCTGGGGATCTTTTTAGGCTATTTTTCTGAACCCTTATCTTCTTCTTTTTTCTTCCCTTTATAGCACTCCGGCAAGCATGAAATGGGTTGGTATAGCATGAGCCGAGTCTTGGATCATGCAAGAACCCGGTGGTGTTGCCATGTTTCCAACTTCGTCTTCTAGATTGATCTTCGTCTAGCTTTGTGCATGGGATGCTCTTTTGATCGTCCAAATTAATCTCTTGTTCGGTTGGATGTTTTGTTCGCCTCTTTAGTCATATCAGTTTTATGTTGGAAGATTGTCCTCCTCGAGCACACTGAGCCCTCAGGATATTTGGGTCTTCGAGATATTTGAGTGTCGAGCACTCTGACCCTTCAGGATTTCCGAGTATTTTGGCCGCCTGAATCCTCAGTTTTGCTTATGGCCTTCTCGACTTAGCTTATCTGATTCCTTCTTTCCTGACCTGAGTAGCGGATACGTTTGTTCGGTAGGCTGGTTGAGCAATTCTGATCGGTTGGCGAACAAAAAGTAACTTATCCACCAGACATGATTATTTTGTTCGAATATTACACTTGTCGCTCTTTGATGTTCGATTAATCCTGATTTATTATATCGAACACAACAATACCCCCCAGCCGGGTCGCTTCGTATTCTACATGGGGCCCGGCTGTTAAACTCTGATTGGGCCATATTTGGTATCGCTTCGTATTCCGCGCTGGATCTTCGAATTCGTATCTAATGTTTATATAAACCATATTTCTCCGCCTTAACCCCTCTCTCTCTTTTTTCCTCTGTTTTTTAATTGTCTCCGCGTTCGAAAGTTTTCGGTGAGGGCCTCATCGTTCCGGCGAAGAAATTCATTCAGGTAACCGCTGCATTCTTCTTCTATTTTGTAATTATGGCCTCTTGCTCGAACTCCTCTGTTCAATCCGACCATCATAGTTCCTTCTCCTTCCCCTATCGGTAGAATCCCGTAGTAATGTAAATACGCCGGAGACAAATGTCTCGGTTCAGGATTTCGTTGGCAATTTAAATGACCATTTGCCGTTCTTTCCTCCGATTCCAATGAAGCCCTAATCGAGTCGGGATAGGGACTTGGCCCGTAATGATCCGTCGGATGATTCTAATTATGATTCTTCGCCCCAAATTCAGATTAGGTCTAGGGTCATTGATAATGTTAATGTAGATAGAAATGACAATGTTGTGAGGGGGAAATTTTGGTACGAATTTAACCGAATCGAACATAGGAGTAGATGGTGAGCAAAGCTTTGAACTTGATATACCTATTGGTGTCCCTCATAGTCCAACATATAGCGATTATAATGCTCGTTATAGTTTTAGATTTGCCGTCGAAAGCAACCTCATAGGATTAGGGTAGAGAACGAGTACCAAATGAGCAAAATAAATAGAGCATAATTGATGAAGATATGCTCGCCAAATTTGCATAAAATTTATGAAACCCCAAGGATGTCTTTTTTCGGGCACCGGGTCCTAATGAGCGGGCCGATCAACCTCCCCGAGGTTGTGTCGCAGTTGAATTTGGACACCATGGAAGTTGGCCTCCGATTTCCTCTTCATCCCAAGAATCACCCGCTTGTTTGTAGAATGGAGCATTACCATTCGCAGCTTTAAAACCGAATGGATGGCATATGATTATGAGTTTTTTGACTTTGTTCGGTAAAATGAAACCAAGATATTATCCTTCGGCAGCTGAACTTGCTCGATTGGTGCACTTGACTCATCCGAGGGGTGAACACGGATGGTTGTTTATGCAAGCCAATGCTAAGTGCAAAATCATTGAAGATGTGCCGAACAAAATTAGTGATTGGAAGGAAAAATTCTGGTTCGTAGGGGGCGATTGGAGAAGCCCGGCCTCTGGAAGCGAACCAAATGCTCGTTTAGACATCCCCACTAACTTCGGAGTGTACCGAAGTAAGTGATTTTGTATCTTTCATTCTTCAATTTGAACTGATTTTAACTCACTTTTTATTTCAGGGATTCTAGCTGCAACGGACAAGGAGACAAACGACGGCTATTTCAAAGAAGGCGTTTGGCAAATTGATCTGGAATCTCGCTTGAGCGATCTGTGATAACTCGAATCACTAGCGTCGAGAAAGAAAGGAGGTTTGTTCGTGCCTCCTCATCATCTTGTTGCTGTTAATCCTACTGGTAAGGATTGTATTTTGTTTTTGTATGTCTTGTGCCTTTTTGTTCGTTGTTATCCTTTGGTTCTCATTGAATCATTTTATTTACAGCTTTCCCCGCTGTGACCATTGCTGTGAGTACATCTGAACATACTGAGATGGCTCGGAGAAAAAAGGCCCGCAGAGCTTGCTCGGATTCAGCCGAGCGAGAGGCTCAACGAACAGGTAGAGGGGAGGCGAGCAGGGCTAAACGACCCTCATCCGGTCCTGGAGAATCAAGCCGAAACCTGAGAGGGGCTCCTGCTCGGCTGAACATGGGGTTGGCGAACAAGCTCCACCACCGAAAAGACCAAGGGTGGAGATCGTGAGCAGGGGCCGAGCGAGCGAGGGCGAACGAGCAAACTCAGACGAAAGACCGATGCCGTCCAGTCGACTCGGACCCCATCACGAGGCGATCGAGGCGGCCGCCTCTGTTGGTCGGTCCCATTTCGCAGATTGTTGAAATGGAAGTTGGCACATCTTCTCCACCTCCACTGGACCCGATCATGGACTCAGTTAGATCCTCGAGCTCCGGTCTCTCGAAGATAAATCATTCTTGGGATGGGATCCGGCTTTTCGGCGTGGTGGTACAT
The DNA here is from genome assembly GCA_037126765.1 of Stenogyne calaminthoides. Lineage (NCBI taxonomy): Eukaryota > Viridiplantae > Streptophyta > Magnoliopsida > Lamiales > Lamiaceae > Stenogyne > Stenogyne calaminthoides. The sequence continues at coordinate 1,834,615 of JBBCBC010000002.1, forward strand.
TTTGCTCGCTCTGTTCTTTGCTTTGGTTTTACGGTCGATATCTTTATACTCACTTGGTCGAATATATATTGTAGGTTGAGCGGGTTGTCGCCCTTAATGCCCAACTCGAAGAATTACTTTTGCTCGCCGAGTGTTCGCAAAGTTCCAGCGTTCCGAGCATGTTGAAAAGCTTGCCGACTCGCTCGGCGTGGACTACTGATCTAAAGGAGTCCACTACGGGTCCCACCCCCTTGGAAAATATGCGTCTGGGGCTGGTGCTTCAGGGCCAATCTATGGTCGCTCTTGAGAAAGCTTATGCTCAATCCGCTAACCTCCAAGCCAATTATTTGGCTTTGATTAGGAACTTTGAAGATAAGGTGGTCGAAATTTAACAGGTCCAGATGAATCGAGATTGGCTCAGAGCAATCTGCTCAAGACAAGTCTGCGCCCATCGGCCTCGGGGAGGATGCCCGCCGATTTCAAGAGAATGCTCACCGCTCAAGAAGATGCTCGCCAAACAAGAGAGGCAATCGAATCGGGCCTCGGAGGAGGCGATCAATATACGAAGAGCTCAGGAAGAAATGAATGTTGAGATTCGTAAACTCCGAGCTGGTGTCGAAAACATGGAAAATGAGAGGGACGCACTCGGCCAACAGCTCATCACTACTGAGGAGACTAATACTCGTTTAGGTCTCAAAAATTCAAAATCGCACGATGATTTGAGTATGTCGACTTTATGTCGAACTTCTCGATATTTGCGCCTTTCGCCGATGCCGCTTTCGATCCGTTTCGCCAGATACTCAACAAATAACAAATTTCTCCTCTCATATCCAAATTTTCAAAGAAGATGCGATTGATAACCCTCCGGATCGCTCCCTTCCAATGTCAGATTTAAATGATCTGTGCGATTTCTCCGTTCTTCCTGAAGGGATCAAAGTTGATGATCCGATTACGGATGAGGAAGAGGGCTCGGAACATGAATATCGCCGAGGTTCTTTGGCCAAAATCTTGGGACCGAGCACAGGACCGATCAAAAGCGGGGACGAGCAAAGTGGACCTCCCGAGCGAGAATGTACCTTCTTTTCGGCGTTTGGTACCGACCATCTGAAGAAGGAGTTGTTGTTGAAATTTGAGCACAATTCGTTCGATGTTTCTCTCCGTTTACCCCAATTTTGACTTTGTTCCTTGATGTTTATTTTTTCTTTGTCGAACATGCGTTGTGTAATTTTTTGGTCTTCTTCACTCTTTTGTTCGAACAACGTCTTTTGTTCTTGTTTTTACATCTTGTTCCCCTTTCTTTGGTTTGCTTTGTTTGATCGTCTTATTTAGGTCGCGATCACTTACGTTACTTAGGGCCCGTCTTATTTAAATGCGACCCGCGCTCGTCACCCGCTTTTGTCTTCTTGATTGTCTATCTGTAAGTACTAGTCGTCTTATTTTGATCGCGTGCCCATTACTCGCTTTTTGTTGCGGGAATCGTCACTGAACTTCGTTCGTCGGTGAACATAGACACTTATGGGCTCGTTTTTGTTGCGGGGAATCAGTCTTTGTTGGTCGTCCGGCTTAGGTCGCGACCTCAAAATAAACTTAACTAGAAAATCTTAGCGAACAAAAGTACATATATCTTTCTTTTTCTTTTTGCAACACTTTGTATTCTATCACATCCTTCATATCTCAAGAAGACTATCTATTACACAACTTATTGTCATCGGACTAGGGTTTTGAATTTAAACCTTGTCTTGAGTAGACCTGAACCCGGCCTCACCTTGTCCATGAATTGATGTTGACAAGGATGTGGCACATCATCTGTCTACCCTTCTTTCTTTTGTAACATGCTCGAGCAAAGAAGAAGATAAACTTTTGTCCCTTCGGACAAGTCGTAGTTATCTTGGTGTTTTGCGGCATGAGCATGTGGCGCATTCTGCTTTCGCCTAAAAGTAGGTGCGAAACAAAACTTTCATTTCGCACCATTCTGTACTCCAAGAGATGTCGAGCATCGGCATCCGCATCTTGTTTTGAGCGGACACTATGACATCCCTCCCCTTCGGAGGAGATTTTGGGGATGCATAGGGGACTCATGGCTTATTACTGCGTAAGCAGTGAGTAACGTGGAGTGGCAACCATGACTCTGCCGAGCATCTTGAGTCCGCAACGAGCTTCAACCTGTGCTCGCAAAGTCATACGGGGTAAAAGACTCGTATCAGGGCAGACGCTTGATTCAGCTGAATGATTGCTGAATCGAGAGCTGAATTCTTCTACGTCTGGGGGCATACTAAACCGACTTCCTTCTGAGAATCGCAGTATTTTTCCTTTTTTCTTCTTCATATGTTTTTTTTCGCTTTTTTATTTATCGGTATGCCTATTTATAGAACTATCCCAAGTCGGTCTTTGATGTGCACAGTAGTAGGTGCTAGCTCTCTTATTTTTGTTCCCCCTTTTGACATCTGTTCGGCTTTTTGACAGCTCTTGCTCAAAAAATTAACTCATCCCTGCATGGCTGCCACCACTTGTCAACTCGTTCCGATATGTATCTTCTGCTGACAACCCATTTTGACACGTATCTTCTGTCTAACGATAGTGTTGTCCAGCATCTTTCTTGAAGATATGCATTGAAAATAATACACACTTCTTTTATGGTCGTCCTACTCGTTTTTTTTTTGAATGGTGATTATGTTCGCCATTTGTATTCGTTTTCACTTTATCTGAGACATTGTGTTCGGCCAACAATATGCTCGCTTTAGCTGTTTTAACTTTGTTCGGCCGACACTATGCTCGCCTTTATTGATAGTATTTTTTTTCAAATTTGACGCGCGTCCACGAGTAAAGACAATGGGACTCCATTCAGTCCTCCAAGCCATATGCCCGTTTTAGCGTTACGCTGACTCTGAAAGGACCTTCCCATGCTCGACCGAACACACCACTTGGTACCCCCATTGATCGCCTTAAAACCAGCTCGCCCACATTGAACCTGCGCGTTCGGACTTTGGAATTATAAAACTTTTCTGATCTCTTTTTGTACATAGCATTCTTGAAATCAGCCTCCGTCCTTCTTTCTTCCAACAGTCTCAGATTCGAGCGAGCGCGCTACCGTCATTAATATGCTCTCCGAAAGTCATTGTTCGATGACTTGGAATCTTGATTCTGCGGGTATAACAAACTTCCGCACCAAATGCTAAAGCAAACGGGGTCTCCGCAGATTGATGTTCGAAAGTTGTTCGATAAGCCCATAATATTTCGGGCAACTCTTGACCCATCCTCATCCTCTTGGAATTATCAAGTCTAGCCTTTTTGGGTATGCTTGATAATTTTATTAACTTTCAACTTGACCGCTTGATAGGGGATAATATGGAGTTGAGTAGTGTTTTTTTGCCCCCAAATGAGCACAATTTTGTCTGAATTCACTTCCATCGAATTGTTTGCCGTTATCAGTGACCAGTGATTGGGGAAGCCCAAATCGACAGATGATACTTTTCCAAACAAAGTTCCACATTCTTTGTTTGGTGATCTTGACAATGGCCTCGGCTTCTGCCCATTTAGTATAATAATCAACGGCCACCACCACAAAGATATCTAACTCCCGACAAAGTAGGGAAATGGGCCGATCAAATCGATCCCCCATTTGGCAAAAGGTCATGGGCTATAAACCACCAATTCTTCAGGTGGGCTATGAATAAGCAGAGCATGTACCTGGCACTGATGACACGCGCGAGCATATGCGAGCGAATCCTTTTTAAGGGTTAGCCAATAATAACCTTGCCTGATTATTTTATGTGCCAGGACGAGCCCACCTGTATGATTTCCGCATACTCCGTCATGGATTTGTTGCAAAAGTACATGTCCTTCTTCAGGAGTAATACACTTCAGAAGTGGAAGTGAGAAGCTTCTTTTGTACAAATGCTCGTCTATAATAGTATATCGAAAGCGATCAGAACTTTGGCGCAGCAAACTTTGTGCCCTATTTTCGGGAGAAGTCCCTTTTGTAAGTAACTCATTATTGAGTCATCCAAGTTTCTTGTCCGCTTTGTTATTTGGGCGATCATAATTACGGGAACCGATGGATGTCAGCGGTTTTTACGACCACAATGTATGCATTGTGTTCGTCCTCCCTTCTTTGTTGCCAGCGTGCCAAAGCGTCGTGAAAAAGAATTACCTAATCGTGGTAATTGTTCGATAAAAACTTGTTCAAAATGCTCGAGCAATTCTTTTGCAAAATTTGTTGATATTGTGCCATCTGTTGCTCTCGGGCTTCGTACTGCGTCACGTTACTTGATAAACAATTATCCGAATCGCTATAGATCATCGACCTCTTGATTCCCATTGTCATTGACATCCGTAGTCCAAATGATCAATGCTTCATATTCACTTTCATTATTTGTAGTTTGGGAAATCAAATCGGATGGTCATTGTAAATGTTTGTTTGGTTGAATTTGATGAGAACTACGCTGCTCCGGCTCTTGAACTTGTTGATGAACCATCAACATACATGTGCCATGGTTGATCGACAACTTTTTTCGTGAATTTGTGGATATGTCAATTCAACCATGAAATCGGCCATAGCTTGGCCGCCATTCTTGTTCGTGGAAGCGAACGTAATGCCGAATAATCCTAACTCCACCGCCCATTTGAGCAACCCGCCCAAGCATCCGGTCGGTGGAGGACTTCATGAATGGAAATCGGTCAATACCTCAACCGAGTGGTCGAAAAAATATGGTCGCAATTTTCGCGACACTCATTACGGCGTATGCTAATTTTTCGATGGGAGGATACCGGAGCTTCGGCCTCTTTTTAAGACTTGGCTAACATAGTAAACGGCAAGTGTGTGGTCCTTCTGCCCGTCAAAGCACAAAGATCGATTGCATGTTCGGACGCAAAGAAGATACGGATAGAGTTGTTCGCTGGATAGGCTTAGATAAAGGTCTCGAGTATCTCGCAAGGTCTTCGCTTCAATGATTCAAATGCATTTTGGCAATGCTCGGTCCATTTGAAATTTCCCTTCTTTAATGCATCAAAGAAAGGTTTACATTTGTCCCCGGTTAAATGATATAAACCGCTCACGGAGGCTAATCATCCGGTTAACTTTTGGACCTCTTTCAAATTTACGGGGCTTGCATATCGAGCATGGCTTGAATCTTTGACGGTTCGCTTCAAGCCCCCGCCGACTAACCATATGTCCGAGGAATTTCCCCGAGTGAACCCCAAAGCTACATTTCTTGGGATTTAACTTCATATTGTGTTTCTCGAGTATATCGAACGTTTGTGTGAGGTGGATGATGTGGTCTTCCTTATGTTCGCTCTTTACCACAATATCGTCAATGTATACTTCAATTGTCCGGCCGATGTATTCGTTTAACATTTTGTTCACCAAACGTTGATATGTTGCTCGGCATTCTTTAGTCCGAAAGGCATCGTTGCCCCGATGACATATTCTTTTCATCGCGGAATGCCAGATCCTTTTGATCGTCGGGGATGCATGGGTATTAGGTGATAACCGAAAAATGCATCCATGAAAGTCATGAGTTCATGGCCCAACCAAATAATCAATGCGCGTCGGAAAAATTATCTTTTGGACATGCCTTATTCAAATCGGTGAAATCAATACCACGCCTCCAAGATCCATTGGATTTGCGAATTGCCTGCAGGTTTCGCAAGCCATCTTGGGCATTTTACCTCTCGGATCGGTTTGTTGTCAAGCAGCTTTTTGATTTCATTATTCATCGCCGCATATTTTTCTGGACTAAACTTTCTGCGTTTTTGGACAACTGGAGCTTGTATTGGATCAAGGTTGAGGGAGTGGCAGGCATGCTCTGGATCTATTCCAACCATGTCCTCGTGTGACCATGCGAACACATCTAAGTTTGCTTGAAGGTAAGTAATCATTTCTGTTCGGATTGGTTCAGGTAATTACGAGCCAACGAACACTTCTAACTTCAGATGCATTAGGGTCGATACGGATTGGCTCCAGTTGTTCAACGGGGTTTTGCTTTTTTTTTGCTCCACCGAGGATCTTGGATGGACCCCCGGTGGTCGTCATCAACCTCCATGGGTTCAAAACCTATGCGAGGCTCTAGGTCCGTTTGCTCGTTCGGCAGATCGATATTCATTTGATCTAGGAGATCTGGGGAACTAGTTGCCAATCCGGAATCTGTGTTCGCGTAATCTGTGCTCGGGCGAGAAGCTATGCCCGTCGAACTTATGTTCGCTTCGGAAAATGCTTAAGCGGGGTTTTTTCCTCGGCCGCTTGACTCACCAATCTCCCCGTTTGTTCCATCATGTTGACAATATTTTGTTTTTTCCGGTACATGATAGCAAACAATCTCGAGCTTTCTTTTCTCGATCTCCTTTTACACTCCCCGCTCCATCTTGGTCGGAAATTTAACACAATAATGTCGTGGAACAGGCCGCTTTGAATTCTGAATAAACGGGCGACCTAGAAACCCGTATATAAGTAGATCGAACATCGACGATTACAAAATCTAACATCCTAGTTAGTCGAATGTCCTAATTCAAAGTTGATTCTAACTCGACTCTAACCTAATCATACCATAGGGTCGGGTTACAGATTCCCCAAAACCCATTATAGTATGATTACATGGTTCAATATAACTGCTCAAATCCCCAACTTGTCTTTCCATCTGGCGAAGGGTATTGACGAACAAAATGTTCGCATAAGCTCCAGTATCAACTAAGAGGCGATGTACCTTCAACCCAAGGAGACGAGCAATCGATGGTTAAGAGTCGTTGTGGGGAGTTATAATTCCGCTTGAGATCGCCCCCTCTCGAAAAATGATTTGGTGTGTAGGTGGGGAACTAGATGATGCGCCGCCACCTTCACCGATGGATGTCCCGCATGGCACGCATCTCCATCTTTTTGCGTCTGTTAGATAACGTTGGTGCCTGGTAACATCCACCCGCAGGACCATATTCAGGACGTATCATGTGGATTTCTTGGCTTTCTCGACCTCTTCCCACAGTAGGAGGCCCTCTTTTAGACGTTTCAGATCTCTTACGTGATTCTTCGGGATCACTGTCAGATGTTTGTTCGGCCTTTAAACTTTCCCTTCGATCTTACGTTTTTTTTCGCGAATCCCTCGTTTCACGGCTTTTTTAAGAACTGGGAAAGGCGATTTTCTTCATATAGCTTCCAAAGTTGGCGAGTAAATCGCGGCAATTTTACAGATTGTGCCCGATGTACTCGTGATAATTACAGTATTTGGAAGCGTTAAGTCGATGCTTATCCATTACAATTCTTCTTGGCCTGTCCAACATGTCCCGATCTTTAATTTGGTTAAAGATAGTTTCTGCTGAAACGCCCAAGAGACTTCATAGGGCGTTTGCTTATGTTCTTTCTTCAAAAGGTTTGAAAGAGCACGGGGTCTGCATGCCCTTCATTAGTCGTTTTTCTTTCCGAAAACTTTCCTAGCGATGTAGGCTCTGTCTCAATTGTGATTGTGCGAGCAAATCTTGCATGGCTATGATTTTAGCCGCTTTCGCTCTCTAAAACTTCGAGTATGAGTTCGCCAATCTTGATGCATGGCCTTCCACATATCTCAGATTTAAAGTCGGGGCCTCCGACCACCGCGAGGATCTTAGCGTCCTCTTCAACTGGGGCTCCATCATACAAACATTTATCAAATCTTTCTATGTATGCTCGATCAGACTCACCTTTTAGTTGGGAAAAATGTGCCAACCTTTGTTTCGGTGCAGGGCGAGCACACATGGATGAAAAGTGGGACAAAATTGCCGCCCCATTTGTGCGAAAGATGTGATGGACGCAGCGGGTAAAGTAGAAAACCATCTATGTGCCCGATCACCCAAAGTCATGGGGAATGATCGGCACTGCGTCGCGTCTGAAATTTCCATCGTGATCATAAAGTCTGAATATTTGCTGAGATGGACATGAGGATCCGACTCAGCATCGAAAATGGGAATTGGCGGTCGGGTCTTTGCGAATTTCTCTTGTACTTCGGCCGCCATGATCGCTAGTGATAATGGCGAGCAGGGTATGGTGCTCGTTCGAGGGTGGCTCTTAGTCGCGGCCAGATCGGCCTGCAATCCCTCGATGGCTTTTTGCATTTCCGCAAATTTTGTGGGATTGATAGACTTAGATTGGGGCTGTTTCCCATCATGAGGATCCCGTGGATCATGCTCGTGATGGGGCAGTCCCCCTCTCCAAGTTTGTGCTTGACTACCCAATCGGTGATGGATAGACAACTTTGTTCCCGCCGATTTTTGTTCGGCATGCGGATGCTTATGAAGATCTGAATGTGCGGGCATCTCTATTGGATGTACCTTTCACGGATCCATGCCGCCTATTATTGCCGATTCGGTCTTTGGCGGAGAGCCTCAAACGTCCAAACGATGATGGTCTAGACCTTTGAGGTTTAAATCATCCGGCGTATCATCGGCTTTTTTTATCGCCCGCTTTGCGATTTTTTTTTTAACTTGCTCATTGTCGGGTGTATCGCGAGTGTTGCTCTTCATGCTTTTGAGCTTCTAACTTTGCTAATTCTTTTTTCGCCCTCTCTTTTCGTGCTCGCAACAAGAAAGTGATGGCTTTTTAGTAACGTCACGGATCATTGGCTATATCCTCAAGATTGATAGTCTCCACCGCCGATCTTTATGAAAGGTCGACGGGGTCTCTTTACGGTCATATGGTCGGCTTTGTTCCGACCTCTCCGCTTTGTGTGTTCCTAGATTGAGGCATTTTATTTTTTTTTTTCCTCGGCTAACTAAGGGTTCGTGTATGGGTTGGTTTTTTTTTTTTTTTTTTTACCTCCTTCTAGCGCCAATTGTCGCGAGTCGTTTCGATTGATGAATATTATGTGGTTAATTTGGTAACAACTTCATGAAACAAAACATATAATGTGTAAAATAAACGGTAAATAAGATGAATTTGTTGACCCAACCACAAGAAAAATGACTACTCTGGGGGGCATACCAAGCCGATATTGTATTATGAGCTTCACATCGATAGTTCTTGATACATCTTATGAAGATGAATCGATGCGATAAAGATAATTTTTTTATTAGCAAATGAGTGCTAGGGTTTTTGTATATGTGGATGATCACTTTCGAATTTTTTAGTTCCTCTCCTCTCTCGGGGATCTTTTTAGGCTATTTTTCCGAACCCTTATCTTCTTCTTTTTTTTCTTCCCTTTATAAAGACTCCAAGCAAGCATGAAATTTGGGTTGGTATAGCATGAGCCGAGTCTTGGATCATGCAAGAACCCCTGTGGTGTTGCCATGTTTCCAACTTCGTCTTCTAGATTGATCTTCGTATAGCTTTGTCTCCGTAGGGATGCTCTTTTGATCGTCCAAATTAATCTCTTGTTCGGTTGGATGTTTTGTTCGCCTCTTTAGTCATGTCGGTTTTATGTTGGAAGATTGTCCTCCTCAAGCACACTGAACCCTCAGGATATTTGGGTCTTCGAGATATTTGAGTGTCGAGCACTCTGACCCTTCAGGATTTCCGAGTATTTTGGCCGCCTGAATCCTCAGTTTTGCTTATGGCCTTCTCGACTTAGCTTATCTGATTCCTTCTTTCCTGACCTGAGTAGCGGATACGTTTGTTCGGTAGGCTGGTTCAGCAATTCTGATCGGTTGGCGAACAAAAAGTAACTTATCCACCAGACATGATTATTTTGTTCGAATATTACACGTGTCGCTCTTTGATGTTCGATTAATCCTGATTTATTATATCGAACACAACATTTTATATATTAATTCAGGAGAATTGTACTTACACTCTCGATCTACTACTCGCCCAAATTTCAGGTAAGATGATTAATGATTAAAAATGCCAATTTTAAAAGTAAGTAATTAATTTTTTATAAAGGGTGGTTTCTTTTGCACCAAGTATATCATGCATTTCATAGTGTATTTATTAAATATACAAATTGTTGTATTAAAATATATAATTTATTTAAACTAAAATGTGCAAATTGTTTTCGTAAAATAAATTACACGTTTTAGTATAAATAAATTAAAAATGTAATGTAACAAATTATATATTATAAAAATACACTATAAAATACACAATGTACTGGGTGCATATAAGATCTAGCATTTTATAATTAGTTAGAATAAAGTTCGTCTAGCGAATATAAGAAATAAAATCACGCTATAATATATCAATGAGTTTTTGTTACAATTCTTGAAAATTAAAATGACTATCAAGATTCAAGAAGAAGAAAGGTAGAGGTAAATGGGTTTAAAATATTAGTATTTCGAATTTGAGTTGTAAATGGGTCGGAGTAGACTAGTAGTACTCCAAGTTGATTTGTAAACTTTTTTTGCTATGCCTTGCGTACATTAAAATTCATCGTCCATTCATAGTGCATGGTACATCAAGATACACACTAGACTTATTCAACTATCTAAAGTTGTAAGCAAAATGCTGAGGATTTAACACATTAAAAATCACACTGTTTCCTTTAAAAATATATATATATATATACCGCCCCTTTTTTTCCTTTAACAAAATAATTAGTGCATAATTAATAATATTCAATAAAATTTTCTAATTATTATCTTTTAATAAAATAATTAATAGGAATAAAAAATTCACTTGAGATATTGTACGATATAATTGACACATAAAAGTACTTTCCTTAATCAATAGATTATTATGAACTGAGTTACCCTATGAGCCATGTTGTGTTACCGATGCTTAATAATTGTTACATATTAGTTAAAATCATCTATACTTTTGTTGGCTGTATTTTGTTTTTGTTCTTCAATACGTCGTTTCCCCCTTTTTTAAAATGATTTTTAATGTGTCGTTGCCGGTCTTGATCTTCCTCTTTCGCGTTTCTATTCTCCGACATCGCTTGTTTTTATATTGTCTTTATCTTTTTTTGCACGTTTTTTAGTAAGTTGGAAAAAATGACTGTAATAAATCATTTGACCCAAATATCCGGCTGACACATGAGATTTTATTCATTTATAAAAAAATAAACATATATTCAATGTTTTCATAACCGAACCGGTGATCGAACCGGACAGACCATCGGACAGCGGTTCAACCGGTCGGACCGGTTCAACCGGAGGTTCAACCGTTAAAATGATTTCTTTCTAATTTTTGTCAATATTTCTTATGTTTAGTTAAAAAAATAAAATAAGTATACACCTACAAAAAATTAAATATATATATTATAAATTTTTTATTTAAAAAAACACAACAAAAGTCATAGTCATAATAAAAAATAACACAATAATATAAGAGAAAGTAATATAAAAGGGGGAAGGTGGACCTTATATTTTTGTCCCACATCGAAAGTATTAGAGAAAAATGTGAGAGGAAATAATATAAAAGGATGGACCTTGATTCATATATTTGTCCCATCTCTCATATATTTATCCCACATTGAAAGTGTTGGAGAAAAATGTGAGAGAAAGTACTATAAATTTTTGCCCCCCTCATACATTGATCCCACATTGAAAGTGTTGGAGAAAAATGTTGGAGGAAGTATTATAAAATTTGTTTCATCTCATACATTTATCCCACATCGAAAGTGTTGGAGAAAAATGTGAGAGAGAGTATTATAAAAATTTTCACACCTCATACATTTATCCCACATCGAAAGTGTTGGAGAAAAATGTGAGAAGAAGTATTATAAAAAATTTCCCACCTCATGCATTTATCCCACATCGAAAGTGTTGGAGAAAAATGTGAGAGAAAGTATTATAAAATTTGTCCCACCTCATACATTTATTCCATATCGAAAGTGTTGGAAAAAAAATGTTAGAGGAAGTATTATAAAAATTTTCCCACCTCACACATTTATCCCACATCGAAAATGTTGGAGAAAAATGTGAGAGGGAGTATTATTAAATTTGTCCCACCTCATACATTTATCCCACATTGAAAAGTGTTGGAGAAAAATGTGAGAGAAAATATTATAAAAGGGATGAAGATGGACCTTAATACATATAGTTAAAAGTTTTTTTTTTTTTTTAATTAGAACCGGTTAAACCGGTTTGACCGATTTTGGTCCGATTTTGGTCCGATTTTGACCGGTTCTTCCGGTTTTGACCGGTTCAACCGCAAAAGCGGTTTTTAGGGGGTCTCCAGACCGGTTCCGGGACCGGTTCCCGGTTAAACCGGTTGAACCGGCCGGTCCGGTCCGGTTATAAAATCATTGCATATATTGCACATAAACTCAATTCTTTGGTTGATGTGAATGATCATGATTCAATAAAATATGGGTTCAAATTGAATCAAAATCATACTCATTGCAGGATAGTATATTCTTCGAATCACCTTCCTTAAGAAGGCATATTCGTCTTTCCTTAAGGCATATTCGTCTTTGGATAAGAGTTCAAGATTTGGGATCTCTTTTTCTTTTCTTTTTTGTAGGGTAGATTTGGGATCTCCATTAATTATGGAAATAAATCACATTGATTAGCTGGGGCCCAGCCGCACAGCAGCTCTTAATAGATTAAAAATCCGTGAATATCCAACCGTAAATTAAAATAAGTTAGGTCTCATGAGCAACTACACCTGGGTGCACCGCATTTATAGTGCATTTTAGAATCGTGCATTTTATTAAATTGAAAAGTACAATTATTTATATTAAATTGTGTAATTATTTTTTTATATTAATAGTTACAACAAGTCGTATGATTCTAAAATACACTATGAATGCACAGTGCACTTGGGTGTATACAAGACTTAGCCATTAAACCCTCTCGGTTTATGCTCCCATGGATTCATTGTTTTCAATTGGTTGTTGTATCTGTTTTAGTAAATCCGCAAATTTTATTTCATTTAATTAATATGAGGCACACTGACACGAGAAAATTTCAAGAGGAGATAATATATAATTTAGACATGAGATTTTAACACTTTAAAATGAGTGAGATTGATTTATGCTAGTTTGTATATGATTTATGTTAATTTGTAAATCGTCTCATTTATGAGACCTTCTCATGCGAATTTTTATCAAATAATATAGACTAGCACGTTACCCCGTATACTACGCGAGATTGAAATTATTTTTATATTATTTATTTTTAGATTAAATGTTTCAAATATTTAATTATTTTAATTTAATTTAATTATACATATAATTTTTTTTAATATTATATGCCATATTTCTATTCATTTTTTTTGTTATAAAGTTATGAAGTATGTATTTATAAATATAATATATATGTGCAAAGAGAATGATGGATGAAGGAAGGCGTAGGACCATAAAGAGGTGAGAAAAATTGGGGAAAAAAACATGGAAGACAAATCAGTAAAGAATAATAATTAATCTAAAAAAATTGAATGATATAGATTAAATTAGAGAAATGAATGATGAAATTATAAGTTATACCACAAATAAATCAAGCTCATAAAATTTAGAGAAAGTCTTGTGTGAAATATCACTAATGTTATGTGCAATACAATATAAATAAGGTAAAAATGAGATAAAACTCATGGTCATCGTGGCGGGTAGGAGTTGTGGGTAGGAGTTTGGGCTTCATGCTTCATGTTGGGCGGGCGCATATGTATTTATAAAATGATATTTTTATCAAATATGTGTTGTAGCTTAGTGGTTTAGGTTTGTTGTTAATGAATTTGGTCGTAGGTTCAATTCCTACTGGACACATAATTTTTTTATTTTTTTTATTTTTGTCAAGTTTTTGTGTGTTACTACATCTATGTATAAGTATTACTACATTGTTATATTGAAAAAACTTCATATCTTACGTAACACGTATTAAAACATATCGTAACACATAAATATTCATAAGGTAACATCGATCAAAAGGTAACACATTATTGTTCATATGTTAACACATGAGTATTCACATAGTATTACGACGATATGTGAACAGTGTTACATATTACTAAAAAAACATGTGTTACTACATGAACAAAAAGTGTTACCCTATGAAGAAAAACGTGTTACCACATGAACAAAATCAGTACAAACGCGAAAAGAAATCTCTAGTCCAAAATTACAGATTTAAAGAACAACTTGATGTGTTACTACATGAACAAAAATGAGTGTTACCATACGAGCAAAAGGAGTGTTACTACATAAACAAAAACCAGTACAAACGCGAAAAAAATCTTCAGTCCAAAATTACAGATTTACAGAACAGCGTGAACAAAATGTGTTACCCTATGAAGAAAAACGTGTTACCACATGAATAAAATCAGTACAAACTCGAAAAGAAATCTCTAGTCCAAAATTATAGATTTAAAGAACAACTTGATATGTTACTACATGAACAAAAAGAGTGTTACCATATGAGCAAAAGAGTGTTACTACATGAACAAAACCAGTACAAACGCGAAAAAAATCCTCAGTCCAAAATTACAGATTTACAGAACAACGTAAAAAGACTGCAGAATGATCTGAATTTCATCACACACTTTGTATTTAGGGGTAATCCAAACATCATATACATATTTTCTCTTCTTCTCGCAGAATCCACATCAAAAATCAAATTGAACAACCTGATTTCATCTAATGATCAGAGTGAAAAAGAAAATTAGAGCACGAACGAGGAAGAAGAAAATCCATGAGATTCGCCAGCAATCTGAAGAGAAGAGGAAGATGAAGAAATCTGACCGACGGACGCGCGATAGAAGAAGATGAAGAAAGCACATTAGCCCGCCAACAATCTGCCCTAACCCGTCTTCTACCTGACCGCGAGAAAAAAAAAAAACCCAATTGCACATATCACTTGTATGCAATATTGCATACAATTTTTTATCTAAAATTTAACGGCAGATATGAATGAAAAAAAAAATCGAACGATATAGATTTTAAATATGAAGTATTATATCATAAATAATCTTTCATAAAATTGTAAAATTTTGAAATAGATAAATTATATGAATAACTCAAGTGGTTAGAGCACTACTACATATATTGTGAGGTTATGGGTTCGAGTTACTAATTGGTTAATATATGCAATATTATTATGTAAACATAGATCTTCTATTAATGATGTAATTTTTATATTTTTTTAACTGAATCCCCTATATTATTAATAGGGAGTTTTTCTTGATGATGTGTCAACTCTACATTGATTTAATCTATGTGTCATTCTAGGAGAAGTTTGGTGTACATGTCATTAAAAATAAATCCTAGATGTCACTAAAAATAAATCCTATGTGTAATTCAATTTTTGTATATCCTAAATAATCCCCTATCCCCTATATATCTCTCTATATATTAATAGGGAGATTTTTTTTTCATGATGTGTCAGCTCCATGTTAATTTAACATATGTGTCATTCAATGAGAAATTTGATTACACATGTCATTTTTATGTGTTATTTTTATAAAATGTGTAGTTCATATTTATTATTTTATGTTTTATTTAACTATATAATATTATTCATTTAAATTTTTTTGATAATTTTTGTTTGACTTAATTTAAGATAAATAAATATTCATTCTAAATATATTTTATTTTAGTGTGAATTATATTCAATTATTAATTTCTTATAAATAATTTTATTTTATAATTGCTCTTATGTACTACCTCCATCCCATAAAAGCGTGCACACCTACTTTATAATCGAGTTTTTGTGAGCGAGTTGTTTATTAGTATTTCAGATGATAAAGTGATTTTTAAAGAGGGGTATTATAGATCTACCTCTCATCTATTGCATGCATCTTTCAAAATTATTTTATCATTTCAAATACTAATAAAAAATTCACTCGAAAAAACACGTGAAAACAGTAAACGTGCACGTTTCTTTGGGACGGAGGGAGTATATCTTAACATATTTTATGTGAAAAAAATATTTTATATTATAATTCATTCACTTTTTTTTTAATTATTACATGTTAATTAGTTTATTAGTCTTTTCTTAGTCGATTTATTTTGTTTTGATTTGTAGGTTTCAACTTCATAGTAACATGGATAAATAATATTTGACAAAATAATCTTATCCCAAGGTTTAAGAAAATTTACTAATATACACCTTAAAAAATTATTAATTCATATTTAGTGAATTTATGTACATATTTATATTTTTAATTGTTAAATATATTATTTATTGAAAATGTTGTAATTTTTAATTAGAAAACCGTGTAACACGCGGGCACTAAACTAGTAATGTAATATTAGAATATGGGGGGACACGAGTTGATCTATATGTAGCCTTCTAGAAAGTCTATACTGTGTATAGAGTTGCCCATCCGAACCGGAACCGACGGTTATAACCGGAACCGGAACCACCGGAACCGGAACCGTGATAAACCGGAACCGAAACCGTGTATTACACGGTTCGGTTCCGGTTCCTACTGCTTCCAAACCGTAATCGCTTGGTTTCCACTTGTTCAACAGTGGTTCCGCGGTTCCTAACCGTTTATGACCGTTGCAAACCGGATTTGCCCGTTGGAACCGGCGGTTCCGCGGTTCCGAACCGTGAACCGCCGGTTCTCATCTATTTTTTTTTATTTAATGGTTGAGATTGAGTCAAATGTTACCATTTTTTGATCCAATGGTCGAGATTCAATATGAAATGTTACCATTTTTTTTTCCCAAACTCTATAAATACCCCCTCATTTGTATTCATTTTCTTGCACCAACTTGATCCAAATTGATCAATTCTTCTTCATCTCTCTAATTCTCTTGTTCTAACTTTATAAGCTTCATTATAGTTAATAGTTCATACTTCATACATTATCTATATTGATATATTTTATACATTATAGTATATAGTTTATATTATATACACTTTACTTTATATTTTATATTACATAAAAAAAATGTCAAAAAGAGGAGGATCATCTCGACCATCATCTTCTAGAGGAGGAAAAGAAAAGAGTCCGATGACTTCCGATTTTCCTCCACCTCCTCCTCCTACTGCACAATTCAATATTCCATGGAGTGTGGAGGAAATAGAAGCGAGTCTTGGTCCCTAAGTTATCGATGATGCCACTTTTTCAAATGAAGAATTTCAACAACCTCGTGGTGGTACTCAAGAAAGTACTCATGGTCATGGACATGGTCCTCATGAAAACGAAGAAAATGTGGAGGAGGCCATTCCACCTCAAGGCGGAGAAAGAAGATGTAGAGTTCTTGCATCCGAAATATTCACCATTCACTTCAAAAAAGTGGCAACCGATGAGGTAAATATATTTAAAGTTTATTGTAACTATTGCACTAATGTTTATCATTTTGAGAAAGGTGGTGGATATAGAACATTTAAAAAACACTTGTTGGCAAAACATAAAGAAGTCTTGGGAATGACTACATCTCAAACGCAACTACGTGGATTCAAGGCGTCTTCTGAAGGTGGTGAAGTAAGTAATCCTACTAGTTTATTTAGATATAATGTTAAGGTTGCTAGAAGAGAATTAGCTAAACTTATTTGTTCTAAACATCTTCCTTTTCGTTTTGCAAATGATCTTCGTTTTGAAAAATGGGTTACTACGGCTTATAATCATTCACCAAAAAAATTTCATGGTCTTCAATTACTCGTGAAATTGATAAAATGGCTAAAGAAATAAGAGATGAAATGACTAGCATGTTTTCTAGATTAACTCAAAAAGTTTCTATATGTTCGGATATTTGGAGTGATCATTTTCAAGAGCATAATTATATGGGCATTACTTGTCATTGGATTGATGATACGTGTACAATTCAAAAACGTTTAATTGCATATAGAGAGTTTGATACTGAGCATATGGCCGCTAATATTGCTCTAAAAATTAAATGACGGTTTTTGCAAGAGTACAACATTCTTACAAAAATATTTTCAATTTCATTTGATAATGCAAGTGCTAATACGGCTAGTTTAGATGAACTTATTGCAATTTGTCAACCATCAATTGGTGGTAGATTTTTTCATGTAAGATGTTTTTGTCATATTTAAAATTTGTGTGTTCAGATTGGTTTATCTTCTTTAAAAATGCATGTTGCTCCTATTAAACATGCACTTGGTTATTTGGTTAGACATCAAAAAGTTTTAAAAAGATGGAAAAGTTTTTGTGTAGTTAATAAACTTACTCCTAAAAAGTTTTCACTTGATGTTGCTACTAGATGGAACTCAACTTATAAAATGTTAAGTGCATCTTATGAGTATAGAAATGCATTATGTAATTTTTTTGCACAAGAAAACAATGTGGTATTACTTTATTTCCTAGTCAATGGGATTCATGTGCTACTTTATGTGAGATGTTGCAAGTTTTTAATGAAGCTACTACACAATTATCCGGTACGTATTATCCTACTTCTATTCTTGCTTTAGATCAATGTGTTAGAGTTGCAATTACTCTAGATTGTAGTGATCCAAATGAAATATTATATAATGCTATTAGTTCAATGAAAGTCAAATGGATGAAATATTTTTTATATATTCCCGATGTGTTTATAATTGCTAAAATACTTGATCCTATAGTAAGAATAGATGGATGGAGGGCAAGAATTAATTTCTATATATTATGATGCTTTATTTCCTATTACAGATGATAACACCCCTTCTCCTATTGTGGTTGTCCAAAAATCTAAACAAGTTCTTATGGATGTTTTTAGAGAATATAAAATTCAATTTGGTCCTACTAGTGGTGATTCTACTAGTGTTCGTGGTGCTACTAGTACTACTAGTGGACGTGGTGGTACTCAATCCCTTGGTCGTGGTCTTTATGGTAAATTTTCCCGTTTAGATGATTTTTTTTTAAAGAACGATATCAACAACGTCAAACAAGACAATCAAATGTTTTCTTAGAAATTGAAAATTTTCTAAATACACCTTCTTTTGAGTATCAACCGAGAATTAGAAAATTTTGATATTTTAAAGTGGTGGTCGAGGAGATTAGATGCTTATCCTGTTGAGTATGATTGCAAAAAAGAGGTATATGCATGTCCTGCCTCAACCGTAGCCGTCGAACGAGCATTTAGCTTGGGTGGACATATCTTGAATGAAAGGCGTTCAAGATTGACAGTTGAGCACTTGAAAAACCAATGTTTACTTGATGATTGGGTGAAAGCCGAAGATCGAACACAAGATGAAGCTCTTAAATGGATTCTAGCGAAGATAGTGTGATCGATTTACACAAATAAACCGAAAGTGAAGCTTAAATCTTCTTAAGATTTAAGTCTTGAGGTAAGAAACAAGGTAAGAGAACTACGTGGACTTTGATTCTAATCGGATATGTAGGCAACATAATTTTAAGTTTCTAACTTAGAATTTTCTAAGTTTAAAATTTAAAATTATGCCCAAGCCCTTTTTTTTTTTATCCTCTTTTCATTATTTGTAATTTTTTTAATTGTAATTATAAGTTGTACACTTGTATTTGTAGCATTAGCAATTTAGCATGTTACTTGTAAGTAGTAACTTGTAAGTTGTAAATTGTAAATTATAATTTTTGTAATGTATTAAATTATTGTTTCATGTAATTTTTTTGAGTTGTTTGTTATTTGTAATTTTGTATGTTTAACAACATAAGATTTTGCTTCATCTTCTTTAAATTTACTTCAATTTATTTTTTTTATTTGTATTTTGATAAAGATTAAAAAAAAAAAAAAAGCGAACTGCGTGAACCGCCTTTGAACTGCTGGGCACCGAAACCCTAACCACCAAATCAAACCGTTAAAAAATTTTTTACGGTTCGATTCCAGCCTCAACTTTTTGAACCGAACCCAGTTGCAAGAAACTGAACTCAATTCGAACCGAGAACCTGCGGCTCGAACCGTTTGGGCAACTCTAACTGTGTAGGTTAGTTCTGATTTATTTGGGTTGTTGAATGTTAACATAATCCATTTTAATTCAATTTACTTGGATTTAAAATGAAACTTACTCTCAAATTTAAACTGAGGTGCTAAAACAAATCTCAATTTCATATTAATTTTTTGAGTAACACTCCTATAAACCAGGTCTATGCATGAACTCTATCACTGTTATATGTAAAAACTATCACTGTTATACACAAAAAATTTCACTATTTAAAAATATAAAACATTTTCTAAATAATGATTGTTATTGTGCATAATAGTTATAATTTTTATGCATAACAGTGAGAGTTTTTGTACATAGCAGTATTAAAAAAAATTGAGTTCACGGTGAACTCGAATTTACACAAATTTTTATCTATTTTTTTTTTAATTATTGAACTAATAAACACAAAGCAACTGATACGGTGATTCCTTGTAACTCAAATTTAGGGCTCGCTTGGTATGACTTGAGAATGATAATAATAATGGGTATTATTGAGAGGTCCATCACTAAGGGTTATTGATTTCATTGTTATTGTTTGGTTAACACATGAACAATGAGTATCATGTGAGGTGGGTTGAATGAGTAGGGGTAATCAATTGTTTACTTCTATTCTCATTACATATCTATCAAAACTACCAAGCAATATCAATAGAAGTTATTTTCATTACCCCCAATCAAGCGGGCTCTTACATGCCGAGTTTTGTTGTTGTGATAAGTAAATTTATTTTGTGTTAATGTGCAATTTATGTTTGGTAAAATTGTAAAAAATTATTCAGAAATGAGAATGTTTCATATGTACCAGGTGCACGGGGTGGATCGGGGTGGGTCTCTTGTGCACCGGGTATTCTATAGTGTATTTTTTAAACATGTAGCTTGTTACACTTAATTAATATACAATTTATTTACATTGAAACGTACAACATATGTTCTTGAAATAGATCTGTGTTTCAATGTAAATAAATTTTATGTTTTTATTGCAATAAGTTATGTAATTCAAAAATACAATACGAAGTATCTGGATCTGGTACACCTGATGGATACACGAGATGTATTCTAATTTTTTCTAGCATGCGTGAATTATATATTAATATAATTATAAAAAATATCAGATTCATGCTTGAATAAGTGGACCCCATTCACCTTGCAATTTCACCTATAAAACCACATTTCATAAGCCACTAGAGAGTCCACAACTTACCTATAATCTCACCTTTAATTATTATCATCACATATATATTTTTTAGCCAAATATACATATATCCGGTTGAATATGGCTGAGCACCACCACCACCACTTCGGCCACCACCACAAGGAGGAGGAGCAGCCCGTCGTTGAAGACCTACATGGAACCCGGCTACGCCACCGGTGGTCCAGGTGGCGAGTACGGCGGCGTGACTACAGAATCTTATGGTTACAAAAATGATGATGGTGAGAAATATGAGAAAGAATTGAAGGAGCATAAGCACAAAGAACACCTTGGTGAGATGGGTACCGCCGCGGCCGGTGCTTTTGCCTTGGTAATTACTTTTTTCGTATTTATAAGAGATAATGACTCTAAAGTACAAAAAATAGGAAGCAATAACTCTAAGGTACAAATGCAATTTTTATTTATTCTAAGGTATAAAAAAAACTGTACTTTGTTTGAAAAAAAAAACTGCATTTTGTATCAAAAAGTTGCATTTGGACCTTAGAGTTTTTTATTTTCACACTTTGTACCTTAAAGTTTTTCTCCCTATTTATAATTACATATTTTAATATAAACACTAATTAATTAATGATAATTAAATAGTCCTCTCAAATGCTACATGCTTGTCACATGATCGAGTTTGTTCAAATGTCCACATCGTAGCTTTTGAATTATTGTACAAATTAAACTTATCCATCCTAAAAAAAGCAGATGTGGATTTCTTATGTATATAAAATAAATAGCAAGGTTTTAACACAAAGTAATTTGGTGTTTTGATGATGATTAAATACAAATTACTTCATTAATTTGTTCCACGTAGATTAAAAAAGTCATTTATTAGTAACGATTATTTGCATAAATGACTAGTATACCTCTCGCACATGTTATTAAAAAAAAAATCATTTATGGTTGTATCATACCGGCCCTCTACAAGTTATTAATGAAAAGGGCAAATTAAAATTAAAAGCGACAGAAATCATTTTTTCTCTAAATTAGTAACAGTTAAATTGAAACAGAGGAAGTAACAAAAAAAACGTGCAGTATGAGAAGCATGAGGCGAAGAAGGATCCAGAGCACGCGCACCGACACAAAATAGAGGAGGAGATCGCGGCGGCAGCGGCCGTGGGGTCCGGTGGGTACGCGTTCCACGAGAAGAAGGAAGCCAAGAAAGAGGAAGAAGAAGCCGAGGGAAAGAAGCACCACCACCACCTCTTTTGAGTACCATCTTCAAATATGCATGGGTTGATGTGTGTGCTTTTTTTTTTACCAGTGAGTGTGTGTGAAGTGAGCATACTTAAATTTCTCAACATAGGTGAATATCATGATATGTAATTATGAAGTTGGTATTATTGTATATGGATAACTACTTTACTAAGTGGTAATTAATAAAATAATGAAGTTTCATACTTTTGACGCGGGATTTAAATTCGAATCGCGGCTCGGATTCACTGTTCCAATATCGTATTTCATTTACTATTCTACATCTTAGATGAATGACACGTGTAAATCTCACAATATCAATAAATATAAGAATAACATCCTAACATAACCAGATAGGCTATTTAGGAAATTATATCTATTTAAGCAAAACTAATTAATTCATACCAAATCTCATTCCAAAAAGTCTTATAAAAATATTTATAATTAATTAATTTAAGATGTATATATATATAGATATATAAATATAAAATTTAAATTGGAGTTATTAATTGGAGTTCGTATTGTAATTTGTACGTATCATATAAAATTTAAAATCCAATTAAAAAATATGAAAATTTATTAGAATAATAAAACATACTTTTTTTATGTATTTATAATCACATTTCACATTAGAACATTTGTATGTCTTAATATATTAAAATATATGTATATCAATGAGATATGTATATGATTTCACATTTTAATATTTGTATTAGTTACTACAAATCTTATATTAATTACATCAAATTTAATTATAAGCTATATGTACAAATTTTATGTGTATTTAAATTTAATTCTAAGTGCATACTGATTTTATATGCATTTATTGAATTTACTTATAAAATTTTATAATATTTTTAAATATTAAATTTTTCATATTTTATTATGTAATATATGTTCTCAATTTTTTTTTCTAATAATTTTTTATATTTTTTAATTGGATTTAAATTTTATATAATAGATTAAAATTATAAAACACAAATTCCCAATTAATAATTAATAAATTTAATTATTGACTAATATATATATAGCTTAAATTAATTAATTATAAATATTCTTATAAGATTTTTTGGAATGAGATTTGGTAGGAATTAATTTGTTTTGCTTAAATAGATATAATTTCCTAAATAGCATATCTAGTTATGTTAGGATGTTATTCTTATATTTATTGATATTGTGAGATGTGCACGTGTCATTCATCTAAAATATGGAATAGTAGATAGAATACGGTGGATCCGAGCCGTTTAATCGCCCCATGTTTGCTTTTTTAATTAATTATGACTCTTTTTTTTTTAAATGAATTAGTCTACAACTATTTGAATTGTCTGATTTTTGTCTTAAGTCATTAAACATTTTAAAAGATGACAAAAACTTGTATAAGACAAAAACTTGTATGAGACAGTCTCATGCATGAGACGGGGTATAAATTAACACAAATAGACACTACCCCCTTCCAAATTATTAAAGTGTCGATGCT
This sequence comes from Stenogyne calaminthoides, assembly GCA_037126765.1. Classification (NCBI taxonomy): domain Eukaryota; kingdom Viridiplantae; phylum Streptophyta; class Magnoliopsida; order Lamiales; family Lamiaceae; genus Stenogyne; species Stenogyne calaminthoides. The sequence continues at coordinate 1,858,134 of JBBCBC010000002.1, forward strand.
TAAATTATGTTTCGTCTCATTGTGAGACTGACTCGCGTAAGTGTGCCTCATATATGATATATTAAATTTGGGACTTTCCAACTACTTGTGTTTCAGACCTACGTGGCACAATTTAAACTGATTCGGCATGTTTTTTAAAATTAAAAAAACACATCATTTCGTTAATTAACCCCGCAAAACAATAATTATATATAATTAAATAATTCAATTTAAGGGAGAGTGGCTCCAACATGAGTTGAATTTCCCTAAATAGGGTATGAATGATTCAGATTATAAAACAAAACAAATCGAACCGAGTTTATTAAACTGGTTCGATTATTTATTTCAAAAACCTAAAATTTCGGTTAGGTTTCAATTTTTATATATAATACTATAAACATCGAAAAATTAGTCAGATACAACAAATTGCAATAGTTTATGAACTTTTATGCAATTAACTAAATGTATTACTCTAAGTTAGCATAATTTTAATCTCATAACTCTTTAATTGGGTCGGTTTGGTCTCAAAATTGGTCGAATTTTGAAGTTCGACGTCGTTTATTAGCATGTACTTTTGGATCTTTAGCAAAAAAGACAGAATTACTAGAATTTTTTTGCACTTTACAAGTTTACATGTCAAATTAAACGTGTTTCAAAATGGTGTAGTACTTCAAATTTCAACTTTAGAATCGAGATGAGATCATCTAAAAAATAATGAAATTAAATTAAAATATTCAACTTTTTTTACCTCTTGAAAATACAATTGGCAAAATGCATCTTTAGGTCCTTAAACTATTATTTTTTGTTTCGAAATTAAAGATCCCTAAACTATTTTTTTGGTTTTAAAAAGTCCCTGAACTATTAATTTTTATTTCGAAAGGTCCTTAAACTACTTTTTTGTTTAATGAAGTTCATAAACTATTGATTTTTGTTTCATGTAGTCCCTCTTGACTATTTTTTTAATCATCAAACAGAACCGTTAAGTAAATACGCACATCATCATTATCAAAATTGTCAATACCATTGTTTTACTTAATGGTTCCGTTAAATTATTTAGAAAATTCCGTCAAGAAGGACTACTTAAAACAAAAATCAATAGTTTATGAACTTCATTAAACAAAGAAATAGTTTAGGGGCCTTTCAAAAAAAAAATTAATAGTTCAAAAGATTTTTAAAACAAAAAAATAGTTTAGGGACCTTTCAAAATAAAAAGTAATAATTTAGAGACCTAAAGATACATTTTGTCAATATAATTTTGTTATGATGGGATCATTAAAGCGGATATAACTCATGATAAAGATGTTTATTGATTGGGATCGGATCCCATATGTTAATTACTCCCCGATTTTTTTGGTTTGTTTCCTTTTCATTGTTAAATGACACCTAACAATCTATATATGCACACCTAATTACCTAATATATTATTGACGGATTTAGGGAGGGGGGGTCGCCTTCTTTGGATTTTATTTTTCCATTATATTTATACACGTAGAAATTTTGTTATTTATATCTTTATTTATAAGAAATCGTTTCTTTAAATTGAAATACATATTATATATAGAATTTTACCTTTTCATAAAGTGAAGTTCTGATGTACGTTCAAATTAACTCAGATTCATTAATGATGGGCCTGTCGACACCTCTAAAATAAAATGAATAAACTTATGAGACACACTTGTGTGACACGGTCTCACGATGAGACAGAATATAATTTGGGCATTGACACTTTAACATTTTGAGAGGTATGGGTATAATGTATGCTAATTTGTATTTCGTCTCATATATGAGACCGTCTCATAAAATTTTTATTCAAATTGTATTAATTTATCAAATAAATAAAAAAATAGAGTTCACGCAAATTTAGTTCACCGATACCTGCATGATTTATGTCATCCTTCTATAAATGTTCACTAATAAAAGTTAAAGTACAAAAGTAAAAAAAATATGTAGATTTCTTTTCAAAATCAATAAAATAAAATTGTATATATTTTAATATAAAAAATCCAGAATAAATAGAGTGAATATACTAAACGGTGGTTCTGGTCTCCGTATTAGTCGATCTTTGAGCTGAATATTGAGTTATAAAATAAATAAATAAAAAATATATCATGAAAATAAATTGAGGGTGACCATAAGTGAAGGAGCCACTCACGTTTTTCCACATCTCAATATGTGGTCTATATCAAATATTTGGCTGATTCAACACTTGGCCTAAAATTAATAATCCCTTTAAAGCCACGACAATTAGTTGACTATAGGAACGTGTAGATTGATAAAGGCCATAATCTAATTTCAATGTAACATTTAAACTGTGCGAAAATTTCAGTTGATAGTGTGAAAATGTAAACGTATTGGCCGGTAGTTGATAGTAACGTTAAGATTGAGCAGGTGGCATATATTTTTTTTATTTTTCCGAAAGGTGCCTAATCTAATTTTAGATATCACATGATGCAGGGGTGTATCTATTTTGTGTGATAAAAAGAAACAATCAACTTTAAAGAAAAAAAGAAGAATTTTTATTTTTTTTAAAGACAATCAATTACAATAGTTCCCTAAGATAATCAATTACAATAATTTCTTCTACCACCCAAGACACGACAATCAAAAGTGGTGGAGGGACCATTCGAAGCTTATCCACACAGAATGAACTATCACACTTCTTAAATAGTATATATGGAAAATTTTATTAATAATAAAATTTTATAGTATTTATAAAAGGTTCAAACAAAAGTTGATAATATTTGAAAAAAAAATTAGTACCGAAGTATTTAAAAAGTTATCAAAAGAACTCTCTTTTTAGCTTTTAGCTTATAACTTTTAACATCTTATTTTCGGGGTGTTTGTAAAAAATTATGCTTTTGAATAAGTGATTAAAAATAGTGATTATGAGAAAATTGATTATTATTAAAAGTTGATGGTGTTTGAAATTTTTTTTAAAGAAAAGTTGATATTGATTGAAAAAAAAAGTTAATAATACTTAAAAAAATGTTCATAATCTACAAAAAGCACCTCCCTTTCAACTTTAGCTTATACTAGCAAAAGCTTATTTAATCTAAAGTAAAGGAAATAAAACACTCCAAATTACTTAGCACACAATTCTAGCTAGATGATTATAATCATTTATAATTTCTTACAAACACCCCCTTAATCTAATAAAAGATAAACAAAACACTACAAAGTATTTTGTACACAATTCTAGTGATTATAATCACTTATAATTTTTACAAAACACCCCTATAAAAGTGATACTCCATCCGTCCACCAATCTTATACTCTGCAATTGACTTTTTTACACGTTTTTTGCAAAAGCAAAGTTTTGTATTAATAATTGAAATGATAAAGTAACTTATCTATCATAAAAGTCACTTTATCATTTCAATTACTAATACAAAATTCGCCAAAAAAAAACGCGTGTAAAAGCAAATCCATAATAAAATCGTGATTTTAATAAGTATTTTTTTTTTACCAAAAGTGATATATTTTTTCTTTTAAAAATATGGTGAAAATTAATTTATGATAGCTTGTGAACTGTCTTGTCTGGAGATAGTGTGACGCAATTTTTTGCCAAATGTATAGATTTCAATCTTAGCAAAACTAGTTTTAGCCCGTGCGATGCACGGGCCTACTGTAAATATTCACTTATTAGTCAATTTTGAATTATATAACTCTTTAATTTTTTTAAAATTAATTGTAGATTGCATGATATATTAAATTTGTTGTGGATTTATGATTAACTTTTTTTTATTGTTACTCCTTTAGTTTTTTAGGCATGAATATCCGAGCTATCTCTCTATAATAACTTATATATTCAAATGTTTTGATTTCATATATCTACCTCTTTTGTATTGTGCGAACTCAATATTTTAAATTTTATCGTACATGTATTGTGTTTTGGCAAAAAATTATGTAAACTCAAGTTTATTGTGAACTCCTTTTTTCCAAATATCATTATTTAATGAATAAGATATACTAAAAGAAATTCATATTGATGATATAGAATCTCCCATGAAAGCTCCAGATTAAATGTGAGTAATAACAACAGATTTATTGTCGTTAATTTCGCTTTGTATAGTTGTGTATATATTCTGGAATACAGATGCTCTTGAATTAATGGGATTATAAATTTCTTAATTTGAACCCTTAATTATATTAAGAACTCAGATTTTGCTGCATCACTCAATTAATAAAAATTTGCATTTCTTTGGATTTAGGGAGGGGGGGTCGCCTTCTTTGGATTTTTTTTTTCCCATTATATTTATACACGTAGAAATTTTGTTATTTATATCTTTATTTATATGAAATCGTTTCTTTATATTGAAATACATATTATATATAGAATTTTACCTTTTCATAAAGTGAAGTTCTAATGTACGTTCAAATTAACTCAGATTTCATTAATGATGGGCCGGTCGACACCTCTAAAATAAAATGAATAAACTTATGAGACACACTTCATACATGACATACTATGCCTCAATGGGATGAGGCGTAATATAATTTGAGGCGTTACACACTTTAACATTTTTATAGAGCATGGGTATAATGTATGCTAATTTGTCATATATATATACGGTAATCGCCTCATATAAATTTTATTCAAATTGTATTAATTTATCAAATAAATAAAAAATAGAGTTCACGCAAATTTAGTTCGCCAATACCTGCATGATTTATGTCATCCTTCTATAAATGTTCACTAATAAAAGTTAAAGTACAAAAGTAAAAAAATGTAGATTTTTTTTCAAAATCAATAAAATAAAATTGTATATATTTTAATATAAAAGATTCAGCATAAATAGAGTGAATATACTAAACGGTGGTTCTGGTCTCCGTATTAGTCGATCTTTGAGCTGAATATTGAGTTATAAAATAAATAAATAAAAATAGATCATGAAAATAAATTGAGGGTGACCATAAGTGAAGGAGCCACTCACGTTTTTCCACATCTCAATATGTGGTCTATATCAAATATTTGGCTGATTCAACACTTGGCCTAAAATTAATAATCCTTTTAAAGCCACGACAATTAGTTGACTATAGGAACGTGTAGATTGATAAAGGCCATAATCTAATTTCAATGTCACATTTAAAATTGGCCGGTAGTTGATAGTAACGTTAAGATTGAGCAGGTGGCATATATTTTTTTTATTTTTCCGAAAGGTGCCTAATCTAATTTTAGATATCATATGATGCAGGGGTGTATCTATTTTGTGTGATAAAAAGAAACAATCAACTTTAAAGAAAAAAAGAAGAATTTTTTTTTTTTTTTTTTAAAGGCAATCAATTACAATAGTTCCCTAAGATAATCAATTACAATAATTTCTTCTACCACCGAAAGACACGACAATCAAAAAAGGTGGGCTCTAACCACTCGAGTTATCCACACAGAATGAACTATCACACTTCTTAAATAGTTATATATGGAAAATTTTATTAATAATAAAATTTTATAGTATTTATAAAAAGTTCAAACAAAAGTTGATAATATTTGAAAAAAAAAATTAGTCCTGAAGTATTTAAAAAGTTATCAAAAGAACTCTCTTTTTAGCTTTTAGCTTATAACTTTTAACATCTTATTTTCAGGGTGTTTGTAAAAAATTATGCTTTTGAATAAGTGATTAAAAATAGTGATTATGAGAAAATTGATTATTATTAAAAGTTGATGGTGTTTGAATTTTTTTTTAAAGAAAAGTTGATATTGTTTGAAAAAAAAAAGTTAATAATACTTAAAAAAATGTTCATAATCTACAAAAAGCACATCTCTTTCAACTTTTAACTTATACTAGCAAAAGCTTATTTAATCTAAAGTAAAGAAAATAAAACACTCAAAATTACTTATGCACACAATTCTAGCTAGATGATTATAATCACTTATAATTTCTTACAAACACCCCCTTAATCTAATAAAAGATAAACAAAATACTACAAAGTATTTTGTACACAATTCTAGTGATTATAATCACTTATAATTTTTACAAAACACCCCTATAAAAGTGATACTCCATCCGTCCACCAATCTTATACACAGTTGACTTTTACACGCATTTTTGCAAGCAAAGTTTTGTATTAGTAATTGAAATGATAAAGTAACTTATCTATCATACCATTCCTTAAAAGTCACTTTATCATTTTAATTACTAATACAAAATTCACTCGTAAAAACGCGTGTAAAAGTCAACTGTGAATAAAATTGATGGACGGAATGAGTATTTTTTTACCAAAAATGATATATTTTTTCTTTTAAAAATATGGTGAAAATTAATTTATGATAGCTTGTGAACTGTCTTGTCTGGAGATAGTGTGACGCAATTTTTTGCCAAATGTATAGATTTCAATCTTAGCATAACTAGTTTTAGCCCGCGCGATGCACAAGCCTACTGTAAATATTCACTTATTAGTCAATTTTGAATTATATAACTCTTTATTTTTTTTTTAAATTAATTGTAGATTGCATGATATATTAAATTTGTTGTGGATTTATGATTAACTTTTTTTTATTGTTACTCCTTTAGTTTTTTAGGCATGAATATCCGAGCTATCTCTCTATAATAACTTATATATTCAAATGTTTTGATTTCATATATCCACCTCTTTTGTATTGTGCGAACTCAATATTTTAAATTTTATCGTACATGTATTGTGTTTTGGCAAAAAATTATGTAAACTCAAGTTTATTGTGAACTCCTTTTTTCCAAATATCATTATTTAATGAATAAGATATACTAAAAGAAATTCAAGTATTCTTGGAATACAAGATTATCCCATAAATCTCAAATCTTGTTTCTTTACTTATTTAAAAAAAAAAAAAAAAAGATTTCAAAAATATTATAAGAATGGGAGGAAAATATATTTTGTGATTATTTATGAAAAATAGAATATATGAGATATATTCAAGATTGTATCTTGGAGAAGATACAAGGAAATTTCCCATGAAGCCCTAAATCACTAAATTTTCATCCCCCCTAGTTCTTATAAATAGGGGATGAATTTTTCATCCCCTACACAATTCCAGCCTTGAAAAAATTAGAAATCCACAAAAGGTGGTGCAATATTTTTTCTTTTTCTCCTTTGTTATAATTGTTCGTGCGAATCCTCCATCGGATTACGGGCAAGGACTTGGGACATACTTGAGAAGGAACTTAGGTTGATCCATCGTCTCAAAGGTTGTCACTCCAAGAGGTACGTATCTCGTAAACTCCTAGATTCCGCATGTATAGGAATTTACGTGAAATTATTGTACGCATGATATTGTTGGTATTTGGTAATTGAACTAATAGGTTAATTCATGTTAGTAATAATTGTTCAATTTAAATTTGTATTTAATTGCACCTCGAATAGATTCGGACACACAATTTCCCAACAGTTATGCCCATGAGCTCAATTTGCAAAAGATTGTCAAAATTGGGTTTTATTTATCAAAATTCAAAGATTCGGATTAAATTACAATTTTAAAAAAGGTCGTGATTTTTTTTTTTTGCAATTACGCCTAAATTGTAATATACATTCCCATACTAAAAACTTTTGCCCAACATGCGTAATTAGTTTTTTTGAAAGACAACATGCGTAATTAGTTGGAGATTTTTTTTTGAGAGCTCACGAAGGACCGGGTCATACAGATTTGGGATCAAGAGCTAGAGATAGTACATATCTCTGAATATTCTCACCCACCCAAGCTTAAGGGAGGAGAGACTTGATAGCAGCTTTGGCTAAGTTATGCGCCAGGATATTGTTGGCTCGAGGGCAATACCACACACCTTTCACTGAGATGTTTGATATGCGATTGTGTATCAAATTAATGAGGCTTCCTTCGCATCCCTTGTAGATAGTTTTTTTTAATGGTGTGTATTGCTTCGATAGTATCTGAGAACAGAGCCAAGGGTCTCGGGTTGTGTTCGAGCCAGAAGGAGAGACCGTCTATCATGGCGGTGAGTTCAGTAGCCAGAATTGATCCTGGGTGATTGATTTTATGGAATCCCGCACCCCAGATATTGCCTCCCAGGTCAAGAATAGCGAATCCAACCGCGAACTTCATCGTGTTGTCATTAAAAGCTGCATCCACCATGAGAGAGAATCCGTGGTCATTCAAATTGTCAGTAGGAGGAAGATACCAGGGATAAAATATTCTGGGTGAGTCTGCTTCTAGCTTTATGGAAAGCCTCCAGGAAGGAGCCAGTCCACCTTGCAGAAATATTTTGTGTAGTTCCACTTCTCAGACCATCCGGTTTGTGAGCTAGCGTGCATCGTTCCTTCCATACTCCCCACATTTTCATACCAAGTCTTTCCAACTCCTAGGAGTCCATGGAGAGTGCATAATGAAGGAAAAGGTTCCCTTCCGGGTAGAGGCGGGCGCAATTGATGGGGTTCTACAATTCCGAGTTTTTCCATGCTTCCTTGACACCCTGACAGAAAAATAAGGTTGGTTAGTATCCGCCCAATGGAAACCACAAATAACGCACCTTGGGGGGCAATGCACATGGTGGGTAATGAGATTAGCTTCAGTGGCTATGGCTTTATGGGCATCCTTCCACAGAAAAATCTTGACCTTAGGGGGAATATTGAGGTTCCAGATTTTGGCCCACACCCTGCTGTTGGATGAGGGAGAGCAAGAATCACTAATAGTGTGTCTTTTAGCCACGAGAATGAAGTTCCAATAAGCCAATTTCACAGTATAGGTGCCTTTCTTTTCAAATCTCCAGTACCGGGAGTCCTCCGTGCTGTACCGGTCAATGGGAGTACATCTAATAGCCTCGATTTCATGATGAAGAAAGAGGTTTTCGAGTTTAGGAACATCATATTTGGAGGCATTAATGATAAGATCTTTGGCTTGGTCATTGTTATCATAAGTGACCGAGGAGGTGATTTTGCCTGCTGCCAGGTCGGGGATCCACTTATCTCTTCTGACTCGGATATTTTCCCCGTTGCTAACTTTCTAGAAGAGTCCATTGGAGATGATCTCTTTACTCCACAAAATTGAGCGCCAAATGTAAGACGGGTTAGAACCAATGGTTGCTTCCATAATGTCAGTGTTGGTCCTGATTTGAAAATCCATTAGTGCGTTAAACACCAATTGTAATGCATATAAAACAGGGGTGAGGGCAGAGTGATTACCAATTTTTTTTTGCTTTTAAGAACGATGTGTGTTTTGCTTATAATCAAATGCATATGGCAAGTAAGAACATTAAGCAGTAAAGAACACACGATTTTATAGTGGTTCGGAGTCCAACTCCTACATCCACTCTTCCCTATCAGCAGGGGCACCAACTTAACCAACTGGACTTAGTTTTATGTGTTAGTCCAACACAATACAGATGTTTACCGAGTTCACACTCAAACGAGACTTATCTCCCTCATGGGATTGCCTACCCTCCCTTTCGGGATTGCTAGATGTTTACCGAGTTCTCACTCAAACGGGACTTATCACCCTTACGGGATCGCTTACCCTCCGTTTTGGGATTGCTAGATGTTTACCGAGTTCACACTCACCTACAAACTTATCCTATCAAACTGATTTGGGTAAGGTTTGTTTGGTTTCCAACTAGGTTGAGATTTTCCCTTACATTTGTTTAGCCTCAATGCTAAGGATGGGAAAATCTCTCTAAGCTTAGGATATTACATTTGTGCTTAGATCTAGGGTAGAATACTCTTGAATATATGCGTGTATTTCTTGCTCAGTGTTCTATGGTGGGAATGCTTTGTGTATGTGGCTCTTGGCTCTGTAGCATCTTTTTTCACATTCTCCACCACCCGAATAATGAAGGAAGAACTTGTATTTATAGTGTGGATTTGAATGTTACCGTTGGATGGAGTCACATTCAAATCCATACTATTCTGTAGCTTCTGTAGCTTTTTCGGGCTTGTTGTCTTCCTCTCATTGGTCCACGTCAGCTAAATCTAACGGCTATATTCTTCAGGATCTTCTCGAGTCTTGAGTTCCTTCGAGTCTTGAGATTCTTCCGAGTCTTGAGTTTCTCCCGAGTCTTGAGTTTCTCTGAGTCTTGAGATTCTTGATTCAAAGACTTCTCTTGGCCGGACCTTATCCGATCAGGCATCTTCTTGACACTCGGGCTAAGCCGGGTTAAGCTCTTCGACTTGAGACAATCGACCCTCAGTCACTAGCTTTCGAGCTAACGATCATCGATGGCGTTACGATTCTCGATGAACATGACTTGGATGACTTCTCTTGATTTCTTCTCGCTTTGATCCGTATGCAGTTTACGTTTTTTCGATATCGATTTCTTCTCTTTGATCTGATCGGCTCACATGATCGGATCGAGATAAAGATCAGTCAAGATATCGGTTTATCTGCATCAGATTAGTACATCAGGTTAGCATATCAGGTTAGCTTATCTGATCTCGATCACGTCTGATCTCGATCAGTCTCATCTGCTCCTCTTCTGATCTGCAACCTCCTCTTCTGATCTGGTCATCTGATCAGGTCATCTGGTCATCTGATCTTCTGATCACCGGCTTAACTTTTCTTTTTTCTTCTGATTTTGCATGCTCATCGCTTAACTCCGAACTCATCTTACTCATCGATCTCGATCGGTCTCAAATCGCCTACCTCGCCTCGATCTCGATCGTCTTCTTCTAATTTCATGAGTTCCCCCTCAACTTGTTTTCTCGTTCCCCCTCAACTTGTTATCTGTAGATTAGCTTCAAAAACACAAGTTGATAATGTTTTGGCATAATTCATCAAAACTAAAATATCCCAACAGTCAGTGTATTTGAAATATCCACCTTTAAAGAATTTTGTAACCAGTGAATCCGGGTGTGAAATCATTCTCCAGATTTGTTTTGCAAGAAGTGCTTTGTTGAAAGTGATAAGATCCCTAAAGCCCAACTCGCCTTCTTTCTTAGGTTTGGTTAAAGTTTTTCAGTCCTTCCAATGGACTTTTTTATCGTTAGACTTGGATCCCCACTAGAACCTGGCGCTCATAGATTCCCCACAAATGGTAACAGGAATTCTAAAGCAAGTCATAGCATAGGTGGGAATAGCTTGAATGTCCGCCTTGAGAAGTACCTCACGGCCCCCATCAGAGAAGAATTTGTTTTTCCAACCCTCGAGGTTTTTTGCAACCCTGTCTCTAAGATAACCAAATTGCATTCTCTTGCTTTGGGTAGTGAAGGTGGGTAGCCTGAGGTAGAGCTCGTATCCATTATAAATCTGGATGTTGAGGCGTTCCTTTGTATACTGACTGTGTTCAGTTGCAGTGCCTTTGCTGAAGGTAATGACAAATTTGTCAAAGTTGATTAGCTGACTTGAAGCTTTTTCGTAATCAAGCAGACAAGTTTTAATCGTGTCCACATCTTCTCTAAAGGTTTTGAAGAAGACCAGACTGTCATTTGTAAAGAAAAGATGGGAGATCATTGGGTTGCCTCTAGCCACCCTAATACCATGGATCTTATCACTCACGACAAATGAATTAATCATAGAGGAGAGTCCTTGGGAGACAAGAATAAAAAAGATACGGCGAAAGGGGGTCGCCTTGCCGAAGACCTCTAGAAGGGATGACTTTTCTGGAGATAGAGTCGTTAACTTTGAAGGAGTATGTGGCTGAAGAAACACATGTCATGATCAGGTTGACCCATTTTTTATCAAAACCCATCTTGAGCATGATTGCTTTAAGGTAGGTCCATTCAACCCGGTCGTAAGCCTTACTCATATCCAATTTAAGTGCTTCGTACCCTTGTTTCCTTTTGTTGTGTCTCAGCCAATGCATGCACGCGAGACCCAAAAGAATATTGGTAGTTATAAGTCTAACTGGTATGAAGGCACTTTGGTTGGGATCGATAAATTGACCAAGGACGGATCTGAAGCTGTTCGTGATGGCTCTGACCACAATCTTATATCTCACGTTACAAAGGCTGATGGGTCGAAAATCTTTCAAGTATTTTGGTTCCTTGGTCTTAGGTATCAGAGTAATGATGGTAGGGTTTTGGTTCTCAAGACTATCCTCCCCGTTAAGGATTTTCAGAGTGTAATTGACAATATCGTTGCCAACCGTATCCCATGTTGGAATTTAGAGGCACGTAAAACACGTAATCACATGCGCAGTGGAAATTAAAGTTCACCAACAACGAACAATTAATTGCATACAAATTATAATAATCATAACGAGAAACCTTACAGTGATTCGATAGCAGATTTCTCAACTATGGTATCCACGTAATCCCCAAGAACGGATCTGCACGAATTTGCCAGTGTTGAATCCCAAGTTGAATAAGCTAGGAAAATCCAAACTTTAGATCTTATGGAGAGAATATGAAGTTACGCACGTTTGTGAATTCCCAAGAGTCTGTATATATAGGGGAGACCCAGCTTAAATCTTAAGCTAACCTAATTAGGGAATAAAAACCTCAATCTTGAATTAAATTAATTCCTTTAATTTAATTCCCTAAATATAAATCTCTACGGATTTAAATGCCTTATATGAAATTCTCTACAATTTATTTCCATATACATTATATCCTACAATTATATTCCAAATATAATTATTGGGAATTCTTATTTAATTAAATCAAATTCAATTAAATAATATTAATAATAATTAATTCCAAATTAATCTATTATTAATTTCTTCTCCATAAATTAAATATCAAATCCAATTTAACATTTAATCAACCAACTATAATCTGTAAAAGGGAATTACTTGTTGTGTGACCCATAGGCCCTCATATATCGAGCGATTAGTCAAACTAACGGTCTTAATTGAACCCTAGACAATAAATCAAACATTCTCAATATATGAGGTACGTTGCGAGAAACATGCAACTACCTGTAACTGTAACGTGGGCAATTGCGATTTCCTCCTTTCATTCACGAATACTCGATTAGTCTTGAACATGATGAAGTGCCTATTCAAATAACTAAATCAATTTATCTCAAATCACTAATTGATCATTAATGTCACACTTAGTCACAAAGTCTAAGTTGACGTGCATTGGCCAATAACTTAGATCCAATTATGATGAGAAGATGAGTATTCTCTCTAAATCCACTTTGAGGAATGAATCCTTTTCTTGGTTCAACTACCACGCACATGCACTTCGTGATGAACCCAATACAAGCCATATCTACCCATAGACGGGTGCAAGCGTCGGTCATGGTCAAAGTTCATCACTCCACACATGTCGTGCGTATTGACTTCAAGTCAAAGGAGTATCGCATCGCTCCCACTAACCGAGACACCCGTAGATGAACTACATCAAACAGTTTCTCGGATGGGTATACCAATACCCTCTAAGGTATTTGTGCATCCATCATGAGATACCTAGTATCTCGTAGTAAGTGAGATCTTACTACACTTTCTAAGAGTATGATGCAGATCACACACCAATCTCCATTGCATCATCAATATCCCTTTCTTGATGATCCTCGATTGGGGCTATTTAAGAATCATGCTTAAGTCATCTGAGTTCTCACTCACCCAATGACAGCAGTGATTCAAGGGAACACATATAAGAATAAATGCAAACAATCAAAAATAATATTCCATTGAGTATAACGCCATACATTTAATATTAAACAAATAATAATATTAAACCAATACTGAATATTATATGAGTATTATGTCCTTACAATGGATTGTTTCTAGGATACTAACACTAACAATCTCCCACTTGAACTAGAGCCAATCACCTACATGTCTAACCCCTAGACCATCAAAATGTCTAGTATGTACATGAACACTCAAAAGGATCAGCCAGGTTATCCTCCGTGGGGACACGTTCTAACTCTATTTCTCCTCTAGCAATTATCTCTCTTATCAAGTGATAACGCCTCGGTACATGCTTGTTTCTGTTATTGGATCTCGGTTCCTTAGCTTGCTCAACCGCACCAGTATTGTCACAATACAACTTTGTTGGACTATTGGCACTCGGAACTACCCCTAGTTCACTTAAGAACTGTTTTATCCAGACAGCTTCTTTGGCAGCTTCTGCCACAGCAATGTACTCAGCTTCCGTTGTTGAGTCTGCGGTAGTCTCTTGTTTGGAACTATTCCAACTAACCGCCCCACCATTGAGAATGAAAACATAGCCCGCCTGTGATTTGTAATCATCACAATCAGATTGGAAACTTGCATCAGCATAGCCAGTTACAACCAGCTCTGCCTGTCCTCCGTAGACCAAGAAACAATCTTTAGTACGTTTAAGGTACTTAAGAATGTTCTTGACAGCAATCCAGTGAGGTTCACCTGGATTTTGCTGGTATCTACTAGTAGTGCTAACAACAAAGGACACATCTGGCCTTGTGCAAGTCATGGCGTACATGATGGAGCCAATTGCAGATGCATATGGTATATCCTTCATGCGCCGGATATCAGCTTCTGTGGAAGGACAATCCTTCTTAGATAGCTTCATCCCATGACATGCCGGTAGAGAACCTCTCTTAGAGTTCTCCATCGCAAATCGCTTTAGCACTTTATCTACGTAGGTTGACTGTGACAGTACCAACATCTTCTTGGATCTATCCCTGTGGATCTTGATCCCTAAGATGTAGCATGCCTCACCAAGGTCCTTCATCATGAAGGTCCTTGATAGCCAATCTTTAACCGACTGCACAAGAGGAATGTTGTTTCCCATAATTAGTATGTCATCGACATACACAACTATGAAAACAATATTTCTCCCACTGCATTTACGATAAACGCATAAATCTTCCGAATTTCTGATGAAGTCAAATGATTTGACAGCCTTATCAAATCAGATGTTCTAACTCCTAGAAGCTTGCTTTAATCCATAAATGGACCGTTTGAGCTTGCACACAAGATTAGACTTTGATTTAGATACAAAACCTTCCAGTTGAGTCATAAAAACCTCCTTATCAATGTTCCCATTGAGAAAAGCCGTTTTGACATCCATCTGCCAAATCTCATAATCTAAATGTGCTGCTACAGCAAGTAAAATTCGAATGGACTTGATCTTGGCAACAGGTGAAAAAGTCTCATCATAGTCAATGCCTTCGCGCTGACTATAACCTTTCGCCACCAACCTAGCCTTGTAGGTTTGTACTTTGCCATTTGCACCAGTCTTACGCTTAAAGACCCATTTGCAACCTATGGGTCTAACCCCTTTTGACAATTCAACCAAGTCCCAAACTTGATTGACGTACATCGAGTCCATCTCAGATTTCATGGCTTCATGCCACTTCTCTGAGTCAACATCTAATGTTGCCTCAGTGTAAGTTCTAGGTTCGTCCATATCCGGGATCTCCACGTTATCATGTTCTTCCACGAGGAAGCCATAATATCTGGTGATCGGATTATGAACTCTAGTGGACTTATGGAGTTGTGGTTGTTCAGGCTGCACATTCTGATCGTGAAAATTTTGTGGTACAGCGATCTCATCGTCGACCGGGGAGTTCTCAAGAGCGACGCTTCCGGATGCCTCTTGAGCAGGAGTTTGAACTATGTTGTTCTCATTCAGCCTACTTGGAGTTTGTTGCTCGGGCAATGAGACTCCAATTACGCTCCCACTGGCTGAAAGAGGATCACTTACTGATAAACTTCCACCATGTGAGCTGTTGAATGCTCCCACTGATTCTTCGTCAAGTTGCTTTGACAAGACATCAGTCTCCTTGTCAATTTACAGTTCTTGAATTTCTTCAAGTTCTATCATCTTACGACCTTGTTCCTTGAATACGTATTCTTCTTCAAGGAATTTGGCCTGCCTAGAAATAATTACAGTTTGTTTCTCAGGGAGATAGAAATAATATCCTCTAGTTTCCTTAGGATATCCCACAAAGTAACCTTTTTCACCTTTTGACTCCAACTTATCAGTGAGCATTTTCTTCACAAACGCGGGGCAGCCCCACGTTCTCATGTGAGAGAAATTTGGCTTCTTGCCATGCCATAGTTCGTATGGCGTATGCTCAACTGATTTGGATGGAATCATATTCAGAATGTAGATTGAGGTTTGAAGTGCGTATCCCCATAAGAACGTTGGAAGGGAGGAAAAACTAATCATGGACCTTACCATGTCCAACAAGGTTCGGTATCTTCTCTCGGACACTCCATTTCATTTGGGGTGTACCGGAAGGAATCCACTGTGATTGGATTCCATGCAACTTCAGATAATCAATGAATTCATGGCTAAGATATTCTCCTCCTCGATCTGATCGAAGAGTCTTAATACTCTTACCAAGATGCTTCTCAACTTCAGCTTTATACTCTTTGAATTTCCCAAACGATTCAGATTTGTGTTTCATCAGATACACATATCCAAATCTAGAGAAGTCATCAGTAAAAGTTATGAAGTAGCCGAAGTGACCCCTAGCTAGAGTGGGCAATGGTCCACAAACATCACTGTGGATCAACTCTAGAACTTCTTTGGCACGAACCCCTTTTCCAGAAAAAGGTTTGTTGATCATTTTGCCCTTAAGACAAGATTCATAATTTCCATAAGACTCAAAGTCGAATGGGGCTAAGTAATCCACCTTTCTTAGCCTTGCGATTCTTTTATCATTTGCATGACCTGTTGCACCCGGTTTGAATACCGGCGAACAAACAATTAATTGTTTAAGAGATCCAATCAATATAACGGCTAAAGCAGTGAAAGACACACAATTTGATTGCCCAGTTCGTCTTTGGAATAGACTACGTCTGGGGGCACCAAGCCAGGATTTTTACTGTGTAATATATGCCTAGAGTACTAAGATTTGGATCCTTTACAATGTACATTACAAGTGATATTTATAGACATAAATCTAAGGCTACAGTCTTCGTGGGCTTTCTCTCGTGGGCTGATCAGGGCTTCCTTACTTGCTCCGCAAGTCGAGCTCACGGATACGCTTTCCCTGGTTACATCCCGAGAAATCCGCCTCACCATAAGTACCCGAATCTTGTCCATATTTATCTCTAACAGAAGTCGTGACCGCTTCGATCGTGACTTTCGGCTCTTTCAAGTCGCTCCGTGACCTTCTTGCTATGTCAGGCCGCTGGCGACCTCGCGAAACTCCAAAGTCGCCTCCCGTCCTGTTCCAGCTGGACGAAGTCGGATAACAAGCTACATATGAGATTACCCAATCCCAAGCCTCCCTTAGGTCAGTTTATTTCCCCATACAACAATTGCCCCTCAAGATGAGGTCGCGAGCTTGCTTCGGGATCTTATCTTGAACCGTCGATATTGGCCGACTTGTAGCAAGTCGATCTTGGGATCTACGCCCAAGTCAAGTCTCTGTCCTGGGGAGTCGTATGGTCGCCTAGGTTTCCCCAATCGGCGTGACAGGTGACAGGACCGCAATGATGGTGCGGTAGGCGGGTGACGTTTTGAGCCGCGAGTTCGCCCAACCAGCGATCGCGTGCTCCCCACGCATCACCCACATCGCCCTAATTTCCACGGGGGACCCCAAGAATTTTGAATTCATACTTTCGACCCTTCGCCATTTTATAAATAGGTCTAGGGTTTCTCCTTAAAACCCTTCCTCTCTCTCGTCTCTCGAAAATCTGGCTTGAACTCCTGTCTTTCCGGCTATTCTTCAGGCACCCGACAGCTTTCCAGGTAACCGTCTTTCCCCAATTTCACATCAATGGCTTCCAGTTCCCGATCTGCTCCCGTGCCCCCTCCGTTCCTGGTTTCTTCGTCTTCAGATAACGATAATACCGCGATCGCCGAGTTGTATCATCGTAGCAACACTGAGACCGCCACCCTGGACCCCATGATGCCCTCGACCGCCGTTGTCTCTGGCTCTGGTCGGGATGGTGATAGAGATGACGATTAATTTCTGAGGGAGTTGGACGACATAACACACATCCCTGCCCTAGAACCGAGTTCCCTTTGTGTGGCCGCGCCACCGAGTGAGGAGAAGTCTGGGCCTTCCAACCCGGCCCAAAAATTAGGGCTTATGAGCGGGCATTTGACTACCACTCATACGTGGCCCAGGCCCCATACAAAAGACCGGACCGCAGCTTTCAAAAATTGGTCAAGTCGGATTTTGTGGCATCACTTGACAAGAACAGTTGGTCCTCACCAACGGCTATGTGCAATCTCTCTGACTTCTTTACAAAGTCCCCCAGGATGTGTAATTTTACGGGGCGACCTCCAACTAGAGAGCCGGCTAACCCCCTCCCTGGATGATCGCGGTTAACGAACAGACCATGGAGGCCGGGATCCGATTCCCGCTCCACCCAGCGATTTCTCACCTGCTGGCGGCTTGGAATCAGAGTCTGACCCAGATCACTCCCAATGGATGGGCCTACATTCTCTCCACAATGACTGTGCTGGGACAGGCCGGGCTATATCGGTTGCCGAACCCCGGGGAAATATCTTTCGTGATGATGCCCATTACCCAGGCCGGCAGCTACAATGACGTGAAACTTCGCCGGGGCAGGGAGCGTGAGTGGGATCCCTAACAAAATCGATGGTTGGCACAGGAAGTGGTGGTTCGTCGGAGGGGCGTGGAAGTCCATAGACCCTTCAAGCACTCTGCCCATACACGTCCCGACCGATTATGCCCATCGGGTCGATCACAATGAGTTTCGCCTTTTTCCCGATTTAGACACTCGTACTGATCTAATTCTCCTCTTCTTTTGTAGTTTTCACACCCACCGCCGCCGACCTTTATTGGGATTTTAAAGCGGCATTCGACATCCTTCGCGACACTCCACCGAGTTGTCGGGACATTAATGTTTTGAACACCGAGCATGATCGACTCAACGCCGGCCTGTACACTTATCCTCGCCATCTGAAAATCCCCTGTAAGTTCCCTTACTCCGTGCCTATTGCATTTTTCGATGTCGACCTGACTGGTTAGCTTCTCACATTCTTCCAGTTCCTAAAGTCCCTGTTTACCGCCTTAAGCCTCCTGTGGACGTCATGGCCTCACGTAGGAAATCTGTTCTGGGAAACATGAGACGACTGGCGACCTCTGAAACCGCCCCTCCGAAGTCGAGTCCCACCGAGGTCGTCCCTCCAAGTTCGGTCCCCGCTGGTCCCTCTGCTGCCGACAAAGGCAAGAAGAAGGCCACGGGATTGACTCCGCCGACTTCTGGGCACGCTCGGAAGAAAGTGACGGAAGAGATCTCGATGTACGAGTCCGAAATCAATAGGGGGCTGGGGAAGAAAGATCGGGTCCACCCCCGATCGCAGCTGGTGACTTCGACCGCCTCGCCACCACCATGACCCTACCTCGGCGCCCGGAGAGAGAGGTCTGCATTTAACGATGATGACTATTTCTTAGGCTGGGAGGAGGTGCGGGTGAGCGAGTAAGTCCTCATTATGGTTTGCCTGATCCTCTTTTTTTTTTCAAACATTAATCTTCATAACTCTGATGATTCGGCTCTCCTTTGTAGCCCTGAACTCAGCCCCACCGAATTTTGCCCCGAGGTGGTTAGCTTCCTCATGAGTCCTCCCCTTGCTTCGCCGACCTCCCCAATAAGTGGCCGGGGTACATTTCCCAAAGCGTGCACAACATGCCCCGGGCATGGACGCCAGATCGATTATGATAACGCCATCGAAAATGACGGGCAATATGTACTCGGCCATGGTCCACACTCTCAAGGTGGCCTTTTATTTGGAGAGGACCAAAGGCCTGCCAAAACCGAAGCTCGACATCTCCGTGAGTCCTGTGCTCGTATCCGAGCAAGGCCGGAATGATCTTGGCGGCGGCTGAGACTCAGAAAGGGCTAGAGAAAGCCAATGGGGAGCATCTTCTGTGGATCTCGACCCTCGAGGGTCACCTTGCTGAGCTAGAGGGCGTGCTAGATGAGGAGAAGCTGAAGTCGGCCCAAGCGGAGACCGCACTGGCGGCCGAGAAGCTGAAGATGATCCAGGCGAAAAAGAGGGCGGCTGAGGTGGAGGCCGATTTGAGGGAGGAGCTGGCCAGGGACAAAGGGGAGCTGGACACTGGGGAGGCCCAGTTCAAGGTCGCCGAAGAGATGAACGCTAATTTCGCGTATGTGATGGCCTTCGCGGGTGCCATCCGAATATGTCACCGGCGAACCCTTCCGGCGACCTTACTGGGCTAGTTGCTGATCTCAGGGAGTACGTCCGGGACAACCCTCTGGCCCCCGATGTTTTGTTGGATATCCAGGACTTAGAGGATGTGGGCATCGATCTCTCCTTCTTTCCCGATCCCGGGCAAATCGTGCGCCCTCTCCCCGACTCCCCGCTGGTTGACCTCTCGGATGCCACATCTTCTGAGCCCTTGGCGGAAAAGTTGACGAGCCCTGAGGTCGCTCCTCCCGTAGCTGCCAATCCCGCCGAGCCCATCGGGGAGGAGATACCGAGGTCGGAGGTTGTTCCTCCAACTGTAGTCATGCCTACCGAGCCCGTCGTGGAGAGGGTCTTAAACCCATAAGCCGATCCACCGGTGGTTACGCAGCAGGAGCCTCCTTTCGGGACGGTCATTACCCCGACCTCGACTGCCCCAGCTGAGAAGGACTGAGATTGCATCTCTACTTCCCTTTTTTGCTCCACTTTTTTTTTTCCGTTGTACTAGCCTTCGGGCTTTTGGTTTATGATGTACTTCTCCCGACCTTCGGGTCTTCTATTAATGGAAGTTATTTTATGTTTTGGTCTGGTGCCTATCTTACTATATAAAATAAACTCCCATATTTCATCCCCCCCAAGTCGAGGTCGCAAGCTCGTCTTGGGGCCTTGACTTGAACTCGTACAACTTATCAACTTCTGGCAGGTCGGACTCGGGAAATGTGCCTATGCCGACATCTCCTCCTCGGGGAGGCGAAACGTTACCTTGATTTTCCGAATCGGTGTGATGGTTGACAGATCCGCAATGATGGCCTGGGTATTAGGTGGCGTCAGGCGCCATAAATTGGCCCAACCAAAAATCGCGTTCTGTCCACGCGCCCCACGTGGGCCGCCGGTTTCTTTGCGGGGCCCTCGAGAGTTGGAAATTGCAACTTGACCCCCGCCCTCCATCTATAAATAGGGCGGGTATTTTACACTAAAAACTTATATTGTCCCTCTCTGATCTCCCCACTTTTCGCCTCCAAGCTCTGGCTATGGGCGATTCCGGCGATCTTCTCGTTTTGAAACCCTTTCGGGCAGTAAGCCTTTTTGGCTCTGTGCTCGTTGTTTCCGGCACTCGGACCATCTTTGCGGCTCCTCCATCTCAGATTCTGCTTTCACCGGAGGGTGACCATACAGCCATTGCCAATTTTCGTTGTTACCCGAGTGGCGGATCCGCCGCTGTCGTGACGACGGGGCCCCTAACTCACTGTGTCTCGGGTGCCGATCGGGGGAACGCGATTAATGGTGATGGGCCCCTCTTGATACGCGATACAAATTTAATGTGAATCCGATCATGCCAAAATGCCCTTCACAATCCCTTGAGTTTTTTGCGTCGTAAAGATGACACTCGTGCTTGCTCACACGAGAAGCCCCATTGCAGCATCTGACACTCCAAGGATGTTGTAACATCTTTTTCTGATAGTTTTGCAGCATCTTCCTCAGCGACCTCTGCGTCCGAGAGATGCCACCCCAGTAGCAATGTAGTATAAACCAATTCGCTAGTTCAAGTGGCTCCGCGGTATAGACCAAGTCGCTAGCTCGATTCCGAAAAATGTATTGTATTGGAATGCTCTTTTTTCCGACCTTCGGGTCTATTGCAATGGGGTTTTCCCCGACCTCCGGGTCTTCATTAATGAAATTCTCCTTTTCAATTCCTTCATTGTGTTGACTTGATTTCCTTATGTGACTTTTGCTTAGTCCTTGTCGTCTTATTTTGTATGCGACTTGTTTCTTGGACATTTGTGTAGCCGTCTTATAAAGTCGGGGGATGACCGCATCGCTAGGGTGGCGATCTCGCCTCTAGTATTTCTAAAGTCGGACCTCGGGTTTGCACGTTATCAATCATGTCTTTCATGCGACCTGCATGTTATCGATCATGTCTTTCTTGCGACCTGCATGTTATCGATCATGTCTTTCTTGCGACCTGCATGTTATCGATCATGTCTTTCATGTGGTATGCATTTCATCGATCATATGTTTTCCATGCAACCCGCTTGGTTTACACAGGAATCTTATATTTCAAAAATAATAGAGAATTGTTGTTACTACGAATACTTGTTTACATCGGCTTGATCAATACAAGGACATAAATCTATAGGTAGTATTTTTTCAAATGAGTTGCATTCCACGGATATTGAGCCTTGGTCCCATATGCTTTCTCGAGCTTGTATTCTCCATTTGGTAGGACCTTCAATATCTGGAACGGGCCCTCCCAATTGGGGCCGAGGGCACCTTTTGAGTCTCCGGGTATCTTCTTCAGTACTAGGTCCCCGACCTTGAAACTTCGAACTCGTACTTTAGAGTTGTAATATTTCTCAGACCTCTGCTTGTATCTGGCATTTCTCATATTAGCCTTTAATCGTTTTTCTTCAAGTAGGTCGAGGTTCCTCTCCAGGGCCTCATCGTTATGATCGAAAGCGACTTGGCTAGTCCAAAAAGTCGGGACATCGACCTCCGCAGGCACCACTGCCTCAATTCCGAAGGCTAGCGAATAAGGGGTTTTGCCCGTTGAATTCCTGCAGGTTGTTCTGTACGCCCACAGAACATCTGGGAGCTCACTAGCCCATTTTTCCCTTTCCCCCTTCGATGTTGGCCTTGAGCATGTGCTTTATGATTTTGTTCACAGCCTCGACCTGTCCGTTCGATTGGGGGTGGTATGGGGTAGAGAATAGCTTTGTGATCTTCCATTTTTTGAAGAAGGCGTCGACCTTCGTACTGTCGAACTGCTTCCCATTGTCTGATATTATCGCTTGAGGCAGTCCGAACCTGTAGATAATGTTGAGCCAAATGAATCTGATGACGTGATCTTGGTCGATGGTTACCAGCGCCTCAGCCTCGGCCCATTTTGTGAAGTAATCTACCGCTACCAAGGCATACTTGACCGATCCTGGGGCCATTGGGAGTGGCCCAATGATGTATATCCCCCACTTTGCAAAAGGCCAAGGACTGAGGATACTTGTGAGCTCTTCTGGTGCGACCTTGATGGAGGGAGCATAAATTTGACATTTGTGGCATCTGCGGGAGAAGATGATAGCATCGGCCCTTAAGGTTGGCCAAAAATATCCTTGCCTTGTGGTTTTGTGGGCCAGCGACTCCCCCCCTAGCGTGGTTTCCGCATGCCCCTTCGTGTATTTCTTGCAAGATGGCTTGACCTTGTTCGGGTGTTATACATCAAAGTAGAGGTATGCCGATGCCTCGCTTGTACAACTCCCCGCCGATCATTGTGTAACGGGCAGCCCGTAACTACAACTATCGAGCCTGGATGCGATCAGGCGGTAATAGGCCGCTTATCAAATACTCCATGATGGGTGTCATCCAGTTCGACACCGGGTTTTCTAGTGGATGGGTGGGGAAGTGTTGTGATGGTGACATCCTTCATGTCTGGTGATCCTTCAGAGGTCGCCAACCTGGCTAAAGCATCGGCTCACGAGTTTCGTTCTCTCAGTATCAGCTTGACATGGATCTGTGTGAACTTTATGCACAGTGTTTTCATAATTTCCTGATAAGCTACCATCATGTCGTCCCCAGCCTCGTATTCCCCCGAAACCTGGCAGGCCACGAGCTGGGAGTCGGTATGAACCTGCAATCTCTTGACCCCCATGGCTGTTGCCATTTCCAGGCCGCTGATGAGGGCCTCATACTCGGCCTCGTTATTTGTTGTGGGGAAATCAAAGGTAATGGCATTCTGGAATGAGATACCCTCAGGACTCACTAACACTATCCCGGCACTCGACTTGTGAGAGGTCACCGACCCATCTACGAAAAGCTCCCACGGTAAGTTGCCTGAGCTTCCTGCTTCTGTCGGGAACGTAAGCTCTACTAAGAAGTCGGCTAGTGCCTGATCCTTGATGGCGGATCGTGGCGCGTAGGTTACACCATACTGCCCGACCTCAATGTCCCATTTGAGGCATCGGCCCGAAGTATCCGGACGGTGAAGCACATTCCGCAGCGGTAGGGAAGTGAGAACCTCGACCTGATGGTCGAAAAAATACGGTCTCAGCTTTCTCACGCTCATGACTAATGCGTATGCCATCTTCTCTAGCGAGGGGTAGCGTTGCTCCGTCTCGTTTAATGTCTGGCTAACGAAATAAATGGGCAAGTAGACCGGACCTTCTGCTCGGACTAGTACCGCGCTCAAGGTTATCTCTGAAGCCGCAAGATACAAGAACAGCTTCTCTCCTGGAACAGGTTTGGACAATATGCTCACATCTGCAGGTAAGTTTTGATTTTTTCAAAAGCGTCCTGACTTTTGGGCGTCCATTCGAACTTTGCCTTTTTACGGATCGTGTCGAACATTGGTTTGCATTTGTCCCCCATCCGGGAGATGAACCTGCTTAGAGCAGCCAGGCATCCTGTGAGTTTCTGAACTTCCTTCACATTTTGGGGTGCCCCCATGTCTAGTACGACTTTAACCTTCCCTGGGTTAGCCTCGATGCCCCGCTTACTGACCAAGTGTCCCAAGAACTTCCCCGACTCCACTCCGAAGTTACACTTCTTGGGGTTGAGTCTCATATTGAATTTTTTGAGGATGTCGAATGTCTGCGCGAGGTGAAACAGGTGGTCTTCTCTTTTTAGGCTTTTGACGACAATGTCGTCGACATAGACCTCTACCGACTTCCCTATCTGGTCGGCAAACATGTGATTGACCAGCCTTTGGTATGTTGCCCTTCGTTCTTCAAGCCAAACGACATTCTTTTCTAGCAATATAGGTTCTTTTCTGTCAGAAATGAGGTGTGCTGTCGATCTGGTTCGTGCATGGCTATCTGGTGATAGCCCGTGAAAGCATCCATGAATGACATCATTTCGTGTCCAGCCGTATTGTCTATCAGGTGATCGATGTGGCATCGGGAAGAAGTCTTTAGGGCAGGCCTCATTGAGGTCGGTGAAGTCGATACATAACCGCCAGGTCCTGTTGGACTTCTTTACCAATACTACATTGGCCACCCACTGTGGTTGGTCGGCCTGCATGATCAGGTCGTTATCCAGCAGTTTCTTTACCTCTTTCACCAAAGCGACATACTTCTCAGGGCCAAATTTTTGCCTCTTCTGAGCAACCGGCTTTCGGGATAGATCAATGTGGATTCGATGGCACGCGATCTTTAGATCGATCCCCACCATGTCTTTGTGCGACCAGACGAAGACATCTAAGTTCTTCTTGAGGAAGTCAATGAATTTCCCCTTCAGGTCGTTCGGTATCTTGGAGCCGATGATGACCTCCAGATCCGGGCGAGTTGGATCGACCTTGACTTTCTCTAATTCTTCCCCCGGGACGGCTCTGGGGCCATCATGTCGGGGATTGTCGACTTCGGCCTCGATCAGGAATTCATTAGGCTCGTGCCCTATTCTTGGGTCGAGGTCGCTGTAGGTTCTTTTTCTGTTTATCCTTGTCTCACTTGATTTCTCATTTTGTTCATTGGTATCTATTACAAGTGCTTGTTTGACAGGTACTAGTGCAGAATTGAAAGGAGACGAAGAGTAAATCAAACAACCTCTCGCATCAACTTGGTCGCCCTTACGGTGCCGACCACCCCACTCTTGGTGGGAAACTTTACACAGAAATAGAAAGTTGAGGACGCAGCCTCGAATTCATGTTCAAAAGGCCTCCTCAGGAAACCATTATAGGTGCTGGGGAGGTCGACTACAAGAAAATCTAACAGCCTAGTTGCCCTAACCTCACTATTCAGCGTGGAGACCAGATCGACGGCCAGTCGGATCATCCCGGTGGGCCTCACAGTAGCGTCCCCAAATCCTTTCACGAGGTGGTCGTACGGGGTGATATAGGCATCGTATTCCCCAAGCTGGTCAAGGGTCTTCTTGAAAGGGATGTTGCAGAAGGCCCCCCCGTCGACCAGAAGTCGGCACACCGTAGTCCCCATGATGTTGGCCCGGATCACCAAGGGATCGACATTGGGGTAGACTACCCTGGCCTTGTCCTGTTCTCCAAACTAGATAGTACTGGACTCTTCCCTAACGGTGATGACAAAAAACACTATCTTCCGGGCGTTTTCTAACTCCCTTATTTCGGCTTTCACCCTTCACTTGGAGGAAGAGCTGGTGGCTAGCCCCCCGACAGTCCCTAAGGGGGAGAGGGTGTGTATCATACGATCCCCCGCATTCTCTGGCATGGGCGGGACAGGTCGCTACCCTTGCCCCGCTCCTTGGTTGTTGTTCTTGTGGACGCGCTCTCCTTGCTGGCGACCTCGCGGGGCCTGGTCCCCATTCTTCTGAGGTCGCCTGATGAACTCGTCAAGCAGGTCGTCCTCATACAATCTCCAGAGCTGGGGCAACAGGTCCTTGCACTCACTGGTATAGTGCCCGGTCTGTTCATGAAAGTGGCAATACTTGTTGGGGTTCTGTTTGTCATTATTCTTTACTGGGCGAGGCGGGAGTAGCTTTTCCAGCTCCCGGATCTGAGTGAAAATGTGCCCGGGAGTCATACACTTTCCCTGGTTACATCCCGAGAAATCCGCCTCACCATAACTACCCTAATCTTGTCCATATTTATCTCTAATCGAAGTCGTGACCGCTTCGATCGTGACTTCCGGCTCTTTCAAGTTGTTCCGCGACCTTCTTGCTATGTCAGGCCGCTGGCTACCTCGCGAAACTCCAAAGTCGTCTCCCGTCCTGCTCCAGCTGGACGAAGTTGGATAACAAGCTACATATGAAATTACCCAATCCCAAGCCTCCCTTAGGTCGGGTTATTTCCCCGTACAACATGACCAAACCTACAATGCCACAAGTAAGTCGGGTTTTCATGATTACTAAGTTTGAATCGTTTGTTTTGTATATTAAGAACATCATATCCACAATGCAACAAGTATAAACCATTAGATAAAGGAGCATTTCCATAAACATCACCATTAAGCGAAAAATAACAATTATTGTTTGCAAAATGGAAGGAAAAACCTTCAATATCCAACATCGGAATAGAAATAATGTTGCGGGTAATAGACGGAACAAAATAACAATTATTCAGTTCAAGTCTAAAACCAGAGGGTAAGTCTATAACATAAACGCCAACACGTTCAGCAGCAACTCTTGCTTCATTCCCAACGTGTAGGGCAACTTCACCCGGTCTAACTGCCCTGCTATCCTTGAGACCCTGCACATTTGTACAAATGTGTGAGCCACAACCGGTATCTAATACCCAGCAGTTAATATCATTTGTGGACATGTTTATCTCAATAACAAACATACCTGTTCCAGTTGCTGAGACACCTTGTGTCTTCTTTTCAGCTGCTAGAACCTTACAGTCCTTCTTCCAATGCCCCTTCTGCTTACAGTGGAGGCATACATCCTTGTCCACCCGTTCTTTCTTTTGAATTCCACCTTTAGGCGTAAGGGAACTTGGCTTAGAGCCTTTCTTCGCCTTGCCCCTTCGCTTCTTCTTTCCTTTCGGAGCAGAAGAAGTAGAGGCACTCACTATGAGCACGGGATTTTCCTTAGCAGTGGAAGACTCAAAGGTCTTTAGCATGTTATGCAGCTCGGGCATAGTCGATTCCCTCTTATTCATGTTAAAGTTTACTACGAAACTCGAATATGAATCGGGAAGTGACTGAAGAATGGCGTAAACAACAACGTTGGTCTTGAGCTCAATGCCCAAACGACCAAGTTTCTCGATTAGTCCAATCATCTTCAATACATGAGGAGACACCTTCCCTCCCTCAGATAATCGGCATCTAAACAGATCTCTCATCACTTCATAAATCTCAGAACGAGATTCAGAATCAAAGAGATCCTTCAGATGCTTAATCATCTCAAAAGGAAGCATCTTCTCATGCTGCCTTTGCAACTCGGGAGTCATCCCGAGTAGCATAACACATTGAGCCTGGGAAGCATCCTCTTGATGCTTCTTCTAAGCCTCAGTGTCAAACGCCTCGGCATCTTCAGTACCAGCCTCCGGGGCAACAGGGATTGGCGTGTCCAACACGTACTCAATCTTTTCTTGCCTGAGCACCAAACGAACGTTTCGGTGCCAGTCGAGAAAATTTGGCCCAGCCAATTTGTTCGTTTCCAAAACGCTTCTCAATGACAAGTTATTCATTTCAACAATCCTAGAGAAATAAAATAAAACGGGAATTAAAACACATAATTCCTATGATCAATATTCAGCAATCAAAATAAACATGGCCTTTTAATTTATTTTGTCTCCATTATTTTCGCATACTTAATGACCTCATCGGAAAAGTACGAATTTGAATCTAATACAAATAATAATGGACTAGGATCCACATTACTACCACCATAATCCCAACGAGGGTTGATCATTATAATAGCATAACTGGTAGGTCTCCAAACCAATTGCAACACTGCAACTCCTAGTTTGTCGAACCTAGTTCGACTGATGTCACTTACCCTTTGTTCCACACGAAGGCTAGCGAAACAAAGTTAAGTTGGTTTACAACCATCAAGCGAAGACATTACATGTCCCTATAAAAGTCCTGTTAGATGTAGATCCGAGCAAAAGAGGAGGGTTTTTAAGTACTCATTGGAACGAAATCTCCGGTTTACTTTTAATTTTGATGGAAGACATCTTATCAAATTAATGAGAAAACCATATTTTAGTGAGGAACGTTTGAAAGGCGGGGTATTAATTGCTTAATCGAGATCCAACATGTTAATCTATATCACATTTGAGCAATTATTGGGCGCCGCCTACCCAAACATGATTTACACGGACTAACATTTATATGGGCGCCGTCTACCCAAACAATAATACGGTCCGACAAATATTGGGTGCCACTTACCCAAACAATTATAATGCGGACTAAATTCAAATAACTAAATTAATTTATCTCAAATCACTAATTGATCATTAATGTCACATTTAGTCACAAAGTCTAAGTTGACGTGCATTGGCCAATGACTTAGATCCAATTATGATGAGAAGATGAGTATTCTCTCTAAATCCACTTTGAGGAATGAATCCTTTTCTTGGTTCAACTACCACGCACATGCACTTCGTGATTAACCCAATCCAAGCCATATGTACCCATAGACGGGTGCAAGCATCGGTCATGGTCAAAGTTCATCACTCCACACATGTCGTGCGTATTGACCTCAAGTCAAAGAGTATCGCATCGCTCCCACTAACCGAGACTCCCGTAGACACATATAGTGGAACTACATCAAACGATTTTTCGGATGGGTATACCAATACCCTCTAAGGTATTTGTGCATCCATCATGAGATACCTAGTATCTCGTAGTAAGTGAGACCTTACTACACTCTCTAAGAGTATGATGCAGATCGCACACCAATCTCCATTGCATCATCAATATCCCTTTCTCGATGATCCTCGATTAGGGCTATTTAAGAATCATGCTTAAGTCATCTGAGTTCTCACTCACCCAATGACAGCAGTGATTCAAGGGAACACATATAAGAATAAATGCAAACAATCAAACATAATTTTCCAATGAGTATAACGCCATACATTTAATATTAAACAAATAATAATATTAAACCAATACTGAATATTATCTGAGTATTATGTCCTTACAATGGATTGTCTCTATGACACTAACACTAACATCCCAAGCACTCTGGAAAAAAAAAATTGCAGTGAAGCCATCCGGGCCGGGGGCCTTCGAAGGATTGAGATCAAAGATGGCTTTGTGGACTTCATCTGTAGTAAAAGGTTTGGTAAGGGCGCCATTCATCTCCTGAGAAATGGAGGGGCTGACATGGTCCGTAACTCGGGCAATGTCATCATTAGAGGGCCTCTGAGAGTGGAACATCTCCTCATAGAACTCGATGATAGTAGCATTAATATCCTTTTGGTCCATAACATGACATCCCTCCTTATTAATGAGAAGTTTAATGAAGTTGCATTTTCGGCGTTCAGAGGCAGTAAGATGAAAGTACGGTGTATTGCGGTCACCCGAGGTTAGTTAATTAACCCTAGATCTTTGTTTTCAGTGTGCTTCTTCTTGGTAAAGGAGTTTTTATAAAGCATTTTCCAAAGAGCTGGCCTTCGCTTGTTCGAAAGAATCATCTTCAATATTGAGATGATCATTGAGATCAATTCTAGCCTCCTTAATTCTTCTTTTGAGATCGCCCATTTTATTACGAGGCCATTCTTTGAGGCCGAGTGCTGATGATTCCAAATGTGTCTGGATGCTAATATCATTAGTAGAGTTCCCCCATGATTTAACAAGAGAATCTTTATAGTCCTCCTCCATCAGCCATTTGTGTTCGAAAGTAAAATGAACCGATTTACGATAAGTCGGCCTTTGAACCCCAAAAGTAAGATTGAGCAGAATCAGGCGGTGATCCTGGCCGTAATAATCTAGATTAGTGATAGACTTTTGAGAGAACTCATTAATCCAAGAAAGGTTGGCCACAAATCTATCAAGTCGTTCCAAAACACGGTGGTTGCCCTTCCTCATATTGTTCCAAGTAAAATTCGGTCAATCGGCTCCTAAATTGTTCAAATCATTAAGCTCAAGGGCCATTTGGAAGGCTCTCATCAAAGTAAAGGATCTGGGGGCACCTCCAAATTTCTCAACTTCGTATAAGATTTCATTGAAATCGCCACCTACAAGCCAATCAAGATTAATATTAGAGTGGGTTTTAACAATTCTATTAAGTAAATCCTAAGAAAGGTGGCAAATATTATGATTAGTGTAGGTCCTGAACGGGTTTTCATGAGGGCATAAGTCTAGAGGGGAGGGGTGAATAGACTTCTGAAACTTTTTGTGCAAGATCAGGTGTGATGGCAAGTTGCCTGATCAGAGTGCGAGTGAATCAGTTTGGACTGATATCCAACTTACTGATCGCCTGATCGCAGATCAGTTAAGTGTCTATCAGTTTAACTGATGTGCGGAAGCAAGTTTTAACCCGTGTGAAAAACCAGTGTTTGATAAATCAGATTTCTGTTTATCTGTTTTCAATCCTATGACAAAGTGTCAAGCTAATCAGATCAGTTTCTTGGTGCAAAACTGATCCAGACTCAGAATATGTATGCAATATCAAATCTGGTAGTGTGCTATAGTGTAGGTCTTCTGGTCTTCTGATCTTGTTTTTCTGGTAGTCATCTGATCTTCAGGTCTTCTGAATCTTCTGCTTCATGTCTTCACCTGATCATCTGACTATCTGATCTTCTGATATGATCTTCTTCAAGACTTGACTTATACATGTTGAGTTCCCTCTCAATACGTGACCTATCTATTACATCAGTTGTTCTTATACAATAATTATCAACTGGTCATCCTAACCTGATATCTAGATCATCAATCAGCTAACAGGTCTGATTGGTCCTATTATAGGTGTTTTGGAACTTTCATCAAAACTCTAAACTTCCCAACAATTTCCCCCTTTTTGATGAAACCAAAACATTTGAGAAACCAACAACAATTGATAATATTATAAAACAATAAAGAGCAAATAATCAGAAGACAATGAGAGTTTGTCTTAGGATTAGTAAAATAAACTTTTCATTTAACAGAATTGTCGTTACAAGTTACATCTAAAAAGTTTTTGATATTTAAAGTACAACTGATCCTAAGCTATCTTCTGATCTTCAAACTCTTGGAATATAGACCTCCGGCATTTCTCGGTGATCTTGGGGAACGTTGAATATCCGGTATAATTTCTATTTGACATCATTGATCTGTTGTGGATCAGTTATGTGTGATTTACTCAGGATGTCAAAATAGAATCTTTGAAAAGCCAATCTGTCTAATGAGCCATCCGCCTTCTTCGCGTAGTCCATCACTTCATAATCTTGATGGGTGATTATTATATTTATCTTCCTGGCCTCATTCTCCAGATACTTCAGGAAATCTGGATGTTTGTTCTCCAACCAGTTCAGAAATTCTTCATCTGGTGATTCTTCTTTCGGCACCAGATCCAGAACAAACGCATCCAAGAGCCATTCACCTCTGATCTTATTCCATTCTTCGAATTTGTCGGCATGTGCAGCAATTTTTGGAATAATATCATTAATTTTTGCTGCCAGCTGAGGTTCTGCTCCAGATTTTCCGGCTTGACCTTTCCTTACCCTCGAGGTGTATTTCTTCCTCAGCCCTTCTGCCTCCCCTTTTTCTCAGCTTTCCTCTCTTCTTCACTCAAGCGAGCTTCTTCAGCAATCTGCTCCTTAGAGAGTTTTTCTGTCATTTCTTTATCAGATTGTATCTGACTTGCTGTGCTCCTTGTGACTCTCTTTGCTTGAGTGACAGGTTCAGATTTTGAGGTTCCAGCTCCTGCGGCCAACTTTCTTGACTTTGACTTTTCCATCTTTTCAGAAACTTCATTTGCAAAAAGATCAAGATGGTCTAGTCGTTGGCCATAAGTTTCAACAGTCTGAATAAGCTCTTCTGTAGTCTTTATAAAATCAGTTGGTTTCTCAACCTGACCTTCCCCCTTTTTGGTTTGATAAAAAAGAACATTGAGGTGGAAAGTTAGGGAGCCAAAACTGACAGAGATGGCTTTGTTCAGATCAGAAGCATTCAATCCTTGTGTCTGAGCAGCTATATCTTGAATTTTTTAGATCAACTCGGATTTTGCAGCTTCGACGGCAGTGGAGAAGGTAAGAATTAGCTTGTCAAGTTTCTCTTCCGTCTTCTCCAGCTTTTCTGTGATCAAGAGTAGAAAGACCTGATGTTGATCAACCTGGGCTATTTTTTCATCATAGACCTTTTTGAACTCGCCATTCAGGTTGGTCAACGTCTGCGTGTACTGATCCTTCAGAGCTTCAATCTGGGAGATGGCAAACTCCCTTTGGTCTTTCAGTTCACGCAAGCAAGCTTGTCTCTGATCAGTAATGGTATTGCTAACTGAGTTAGCCAATACCCCCTCAACCTCTTCTTTGAGCAGATCTTTGAAGCACGATCTGATCTCTCCCAGCTGATCAGTGGTGATATGCGTAGCAGGAAAATCGGCCACCAGATCAGCAACATTTGTTTGTGCCTCCAGTGGTTGGTCATGAACTGTATCAACAATACCACCTTCATTGGCAGCTCCGGCATCTTTCATGGGAGCACCTTCCTGTGGAACTTCTTCATCTGACTCTAGATCAACCTCTTCAGATTTGCCCAATTTCCTGTTGATCAGGGCTTTGACTGCCTCGGCAGAAATCAGCTCAGCTGGTGAACCAACCTGAGCAGACTTTTTCATATCAAAGTTATAGTCAGCAAATGCATCAGCTCCTCCCATCTGTTCAATTATGATCATGAAATCCGAGAAGTTCTTCATTCTGAGATCTCTCCAAGTCAGGATCTCCAGAATATCTTCCTTGACATTCAGATGAGCTTCCAATTCTGGATAAAAATCATCGATCTCTAGTTCAATTCTCATCCTTGCTAACTCTTAGTAATGGTTTTCGATGATCTAGATTTGGGAATTGACTATTCAGTTTGGACAGGTGGTTGTGTTGAAGAAGTTTCTGGTGGTGGCAGATCAGTGGGGTGTTGGCTGATGAGCTTAGTTTGATCTAGCTCCACAATCGGTGACTTGGCATGCTCGCTTATTGGAGAAGAAGAGGGAGTCATTCGCTCAGCAACTGGAGATCTGATGGGTGATTGAGCACGGGACTGAGGAGAAGGTGATCTCGTCCTTTCCTTTTCTTGGTCTCCTCCTAATTACTCCGGAGATCTTTCCACCAGAGAGGCAAGCCTCTCAGATTTTTCGGCAGACAATTTCTGTGCAGCTGGTTGAGCTGCTGCTTCTTCTTCTTCTGACTCATCTTCTAAGAAAAGAGTCATGGGGGCCTGCTTCACCTTCTTGGGCTTCTTCACTGGGTCCTTTGTCAGTAACCTCTTTCTCTTGGGAGGATTTGCAGATGCAGCAGATGCAGCTTCCTTACTTTTTCCCTTCCTGACTGTCATTTTCATATCATCATCAGCAGGACCATAGATGACAGTCGTGGTAGTGAGGAAGGCCTTGTACACTTTCAAATTTCTCCCGGCTCCAATCGAAAGTTGGTAGTTTGTCTCTCAGAATGATTGCTACCTTGTTGAGATTACTGATCCTCTTCCTCAGAAAGACCCGCCTCTGATCATTTACCCCAAACTTCGCCTGTTCTTGTAGCAGAATAACCTTGAGGAATCCTGCCCAGTTGATGTTTGTGGCTCCATCCACAATTGCTGCCATGCAATGCATCTTGACAGCAGTCAGGCCATCAGGACTGAAAGAAATTCCCATGATTGTCTTTGACAGAATGTCAAAGAGCAGGCAAAACTTCCTCTTAAGCATAGGCCTGACAAAATTGGCAGTGTGCTTTTTATCTGCCCCGAACAAAAGAGGGTCTCGATCTTTTTCGTCTTCATTCTCCCTGTAATGAGCAGGAGAGATTTTTCCTTTTGGCAGATTGAATAGGCGGGTGATATCTGCATTAGAGACCTTGATTGCTTCACCATTGACAGATGAACCAAGTTCATCGCCAGGGGATACCACCTCCAGATTCCTCAAAAACTCTAGTGCTTCATATTGCATCACTGGATTGGAGTGGGCTGCGCAGTATTGCTCGAGTCCGCATCTCCTCAATAGATATTCCACCTCCATGGACTCCGGGTCTCGAGTAACCCCAAAAATGACATATTTATCCTCGACGATTTGATTTGCCAAACTTGCATAGTTGCACATAATTTTGCCCATACCGTGAGTAGCCATCTACACCAAAAGAAACCTGTGTAAGTTTTGTGCATAAACATATCACATATTTGATTTCCCAGACGAATAATCGATTGTTGTATTCCTTGTCATAACCACACAGATACCAAAATTAGAGAAAGCATAACACAGGGTAAATATACAGACATTTGTAACCTATATGAGCAAAAAGAACTTAAGGAATTATCTTCAACAGATAAACACTAATTACCAGATTCTGATTTGTGATTTTGAAATACGAATCGCGATAAGCTTTGAAATGCAGAGTGTATTTGAGAAATTTGCAGAGTGTAAATCACAAGAATTTTGAGAGGTGTAATTTGGTAGGGTTTTAACGAAGCCTATATAAAGAAAGGAGGGAAAATCAAGACCGGAAAGCCAAAGGTTTGAAAAGAATGAACGATTTAGATTAAGCGGTTTTAACAAATAAATTGATCGTGCGGTCAGGATTTGCACGCGCAATTTCCCTTTTGATTTTAAAAACGCAATTAATGGCAATTAATACATATTCCCCACGTCTGCATTAAATATTTTGCAGGGTACGCGTCATAAAAGGTGTATGCACAGTAAAAGCAAATAAGAACAGATAATTGCATATTGTAAACAAAAAGGCACAAAAACAGAAATGCGTATCTGATTGACTGATGTTGTAATCAGTCAATACCACTTAAATTCTGACTGATTTTCTGTTGATCTTAGTTTCTGCCTAAACCTTAGTATTTCCCAACAATGTCCCTCTTATCTGATCAGGGTCCTTCTGATCCTATCTGATTAGTTCCCCCTTCATCTGATATCCCTTTTCTGATCCTTCCTTGACTGATTCTTTCCGATCAGTTCTTCTGGATCAGGTTCCTTATCATTACTCAACTGATCCTCCTTATCTGATCAGTCTCTTAACCAACTGGTCTTGGAGACCAGTCCACCAAGCATTTCTGGTGCACTTTCTCCTAAGTCCAGAAGTCCTAGCTCATTACATAGTTCTCTGAACCTGACTTCAGCTAGTGGCTTGGTTAAGATATCAGCTCTCTGCTTATCAGTATGGATCTTTTCCATTCTGATGTTCTTCTTTTCCACCTAATCTCTTATAAAATGATGTCTGACATCCACATGCTTGCATCTTGTATGTAATACTGGATTCTGAATGATTGCAATAGCACTATTACTGTCACAGAATATAGGTACATTCGTAGCTACAATGTTATAATCCCTCAGCTACTGACTAAACCAGAGCAGTTGGGAACAACAGCTTCCTGCAGCCATATATACTGCTTCAGTAGTAGATGTGGCAACAAATGTCTGCTTCTTTGAAAACCAAGAGATCAGTTTGCTTCCTATGAACTGACATGTACCTGAGGTTGATTTTCTGTCTATTCTGCAACCTCCATAATCAGAATCAAAATACCCACTAAGCTCTAGAATATCATCTGATGGGTAGAATAAACCAAGGTTTACTGTTCCCTTCAGATACTTAAGAATCCGCTTAGCTGCTTCCAGGTGGCTTTGCATTGGATTTGCCTGAAATCTAGCACATACACCTACTGCAAAAGTTATATCTGGTCTGCTGGCAGTCAGGTATAATAATGATCCAATGAGAGCCCTATATTATTTCTGATTAGTTTTCTGACCATTCTCATCTGGATCCATCTTGAATCCAGTCATCATAGGAATTTTGGCTTCCTTACTGTTCTGAATTCCAAACTTAGGCAACAAATTCCTAGTGTACTTTGCCTGACAGATGAATATCCCTTTTGTACTTTGTTTAACTTGTAGACCCAGAAAGTAATTCATCAGACACATCATGGCTTTCCCTTGCATCAGCTTGCTGAATCTTTCACATAGGCTCTTGTTGGGAGATCCGCAGATGATATCGTCCGCATAGATCTGAACCATCATAATATCTTCACCATCTTCTATTCTGAATAGGGTTCTATCTATTACACCTTTAGTGAATCCACTGTGTATCAAGAACTGAGATAGTGTATCATACCAAGCTCGAGGAACTTGTTTCAGACCATAAAGAGTTTTTCTTAAACGGTACACCTGGTTGCCTTTTTCAAAGCCAGGAGGTTGTTCAACATAAACTTCCTCAGCTAGTACCCCATTTAAGAATGCACTCTTTACATCCATCTGATACACAATAAAACCTCTGTGGGCAGCATATGCAAGAAACAGTCGAATGGCTTTCAGGTGAGGGACTGGTGCAAAGGTCTCAACATAATCAATTCCTTCTGATTGTGAATACCCCTTAGCAACAAGTTTTGCCTTATTTCTGGTTATGACATTGTTCTCATCTCTCTTGTTCTTGAATACCCACTTGGTGCCTATCACATCTTGATGAGTTGGTCTGTCCACCAGTTTCCACACTTGATTCCTTTCAAACTGCTCTAATTCTTCTTGCATGGCTAGAATCCAACTAGCATCTTATAGAACTTCTTCTATGGTGGTTGGTTCTTTCAAAGATAGATAACAACAATACATGGCACTTTCACCAACCTGATGTCTAGTTTGGACTCAGGCATTCGGATTGCTAATTATCAGATCAGTCGGATGGTCACTTAACCAAGTCCTTCTTTTCTGATGTATATCAGTTTGGATATTATCATCCTCATCTGATATTGAGTCACTAGTGGTTGTGAGTGGTGCAGTTATAGGATCCACTTGACAAGGACAAGTCTCAACTGATGTTGGAATCATCATATGCTGATGTTTGTCCGTAAGAACATCAGGTGTTCCCCCTGAACCAGATGGTTCAGTTGATATTGTCTCAGCTGTACCAGCTTCTTCATTGACAGTTGTACGTACCTTTGGGTCTGATTGACCTGGTGAATCAGTAAGATTAAATTTTGGAACATACACTATTACATGATCTGATCCTTTTTCCTTGATACTTAACTGATCCATTTTATGTGCATCAGGTACCGATTGATCTGGTACTTCTAGTTCTGAGGCAGATTTCTCTTGTTCAGAAGATGTCTCATCAAAGACCACATAAGGTGTTTCTTCCACAACTAGGGTTCGCCTGTTGAACACCCTGAAAGCCTTGCTGGTTGAGGAATATCCTAAGAATATACCCTCATCTGACTTGGCTTCAAAGGTTTTCAACTGACTCTTCCCATTGTTGTGTATGAAACACTTGCACCCAAAAACATGGGAGTAAGAAACACGAGGTTTTCCGCCCTTCCAAAATTCATAAGGTGTTTTAAAGTGAATCTTAGTCAAAGAACATATGTTCTGAGTGTGGCATGCTGTGTTGATAGCTTCTGCCCAGAAACGGTTTGGAGTTGCATGTTCAGCTAACATTGTGCGAGCATCTTCTTTGAGTGTTCTGTTTCTCCATTCTGCTACTCCATTCTGTTGTGGTGTTCTTGCAGCTGATGTTTCATGCTGTATTCCAAACTTAGTGCAAAAGTCAGTAATAAAGGAGTTCAGAAATTATGTACCTTTATCGGATTTGATTTTTACAATACTGACACCCTTCTCATTTTGTAATTTCTTGAGCAGCTCGGGTATCTTTGTTGTTGTCTCATTCTTCTTATATAAGAATACAACCCAGGTAAACTTGGAATAATCATCCACGATTACCAGAGTGTATTTGCGTCCGCTGAGACTGAGTGGTGTAATTGGTCCAAACAAATCCATATGGAGCAGTTGTAATACTCTGCTGGATGCTGGTCATGGGATCCCCTTGAATGAGGCTTTAACCTGTTTTCCCTTCTGACATGCCACACATGTCTAATACTTAGAGAATACCTCATTCGGGAGACCCTCAACCAGGGACATCCTTGCTATCTTGTTAAGAGTCTTAAAGTTCAGATGGCTCATTCTTTTGTGTCAGAGCTAACTGCTGCTTTTGGAACTCTTAACAATCAGGCACACATTTCTTGGACAATTGTTCCAATCTGCTATGTAGATCGTTCCCTTTCTTGAACCAGTTAATAAAATCTGTTGAGTAGCTCGATTCTTGATAGTGCACCGATCAGTCGAGAACTCAACACTGAATTTGTTGTCGTAGAATTGTGGAATCGATAACAGGTTGTGCTTCAAACCATCGACATACGAGACTCCAGTAACCTGTACATCATCATTCTCTAAGGTTTCTAATCCTCTGGTAAAACCAAAGTTATCATCACCAAAGAGTACACGTGGGCCTTTTTGTTCTATGTATGAACTGAGAAGATGTTTGTTTCCAGTCATGTGCCTTGAGCATCCACTGTCGATGTACCATATAGTTGCTTGTACACCTCCTTTATTGGCCAAACCCACGCAAACCTACAGTCTGATCAGGCTTTAGGTACCCCAGTAGAATCGGGTCCTGGGGGGTTAGAAATACCTTTCGGAATCCAAACAAATCTGGCCCCCTTGTTGAAAACAGAGGGCTTGATTTATCTCCCATAAACATCTACATAATCATACGTCTCTTCATATGCAATCTGTCAGTATGATGATTAGTGTGAGCCTTGGATGAATCAGAAGACTTGAGATTTTTTATTGATATTTGTCTTCTTTTAATCCAGTGGGGCTCAGGTGCAGCAGCCCTAGGTTTCTGATTGTAAGGGTAGGTACGACTGCTACCATTAAAAGATTCATATATTTTTTGGCATAGATGGTCTTAGCAGTTTACCCTTAGCTTGTTTGTTAGGCAGTTTGACCTGATTAGGTTTCAGATCAGATTTTCCCTTGAGAGGTAGTCTTTTCTGATTCCTAATCCGCTGATCAGGTTGAGGTTTCTTCAGGAGAATAGGGTTCTTCTGTTGATTCCTTGGCTGATGCTTGATCAGTCGGGGTCCATTTCTGTTCCCTTTCTGATCAGACACTTGCCTTACCTGTTCAGCAGGTCTGTTTCCCTTATTTGATATAGATTTTGCTTTTCGTGTATCTTGATCAGAAACTCATTTGATTACACTTTTCTGAAGTGAACTAGACGGGGCTTTTGAGGATGCAGAAAGGTTTTCATACCCAATTCCCTTCTTATTAGTTGACGTACGAAAATAGTTGGTCAAATCTTGAACAGTCTTAGATGATTTCGTGGAAACTTCTATTTTCTTACGCAAACTATCCTCAGTAGTTTTTAAACTCTCATGTAGTCGGAAGAGTTCATCAAACTTAGCTTGGTGGATTTTGAGATCATCAGCTTGCTGTTTGTTAATAGCTAGCTGTTCCTTAACCAGTTTACCCTGATCAGTAGAGCTGACTCTCAGAAACTCCAGTTTTGTAGTCATCTTCTGAACAATTTCAGCTGATTTCAGTTAAGTAGCTTTGCTTGCAGCATTATTCTTGACAAGCTGAATGTTCTCTGCCCTCAGCTTATCGTTCTCAGCTTCCACTATAGTATAAGTGTCTACTGCATTAGAGAGATCATCAAGCAATTGCTCATTGTAGAGTTGCAGGTCAATCTCTCCAGTGGGTGTGCTCAGCACAACAGGTGTTGAAACACAAAACATAGAAGGTTTGGAGTATACCTCATAATTATCAGCATCCTTAGCCATGAGGCAGATGTCGTCATCAGATTAGAACATCAGATCATCTATGTCGTTGAAATCATCAGCATTGCTCATCAGGCAGAAGTCTTCTACAGATGAGTAACCAGAATCCTCTGAAGGCAGATAAGAATCATCAATACCAGATGTATCAGCAACCATGACTTTTCTGTCTATGTATCATTGCTCTCTTCTGTTCCGTTTGTCTTCTCTTTCTTTCAGAGTTAGGTTAGGGCAGTCTGCACTGTAGTGACCTGGTTTCTGACAGTTGAAACACGCTCCATGTTTCACGGAACTTCTTCTGCCAGGTGAGTCATTCTGTCTGTAGAATCTGTCAGGTGACTTTCCTGTTTGCCTGTGATCAGAATTCCTCCTTTCTGATATGTTGTCTCTTCTTTTGTCAAATCGATCTTCTCTTTTCTTATCCTCTCTGCGATCCTCCCTATGATCATCTCTTCTATCATCAGATCTATTCCTCTCTTGTGATCTGTCAGTTGACCTCCTATCTCTTCCTCTACTGTTCTGATAGTCTCTGTAGAATTTTCGATATTTACCCAGTTGAATTTTGGATCTTTCAAGTTTTCTGGTCAACAAAGCAATCTGTTCTGTCTGACTTATGATATTTCCAACAGGTTCAGTAGACTTTGAGCTGCTGCCGGCTGCTTTGAATGCAACTATTTTTGATGTGGCAGGTGTAACTTCAGCAGACGACTCATCATCTTCTTCTATCCCTCTCTCAATCATATCAAATTCATGGGCTTTAAGGCTCAGAAACAGGTTGCTTGGCTTCATCTTCGAAATATCTTGACAATTCTTTATCACAGTAACTTTCATATCCCATTTCTTTGTCAGAGATCTCAAGATCTTGTAGTTGATGTCTTTGTCTGACATTTCTCGTCCTAGTTCCCTAAGCTTGTTGACAGACATAATGATTCTTCCATCGAGCTGATTTATGGTCTCATTTGGCAGCATCTTGAGTTTCTCAAACTTAACCAGTTCGGCTTGTAGTCTGCTGTCTTTGATCAAGTCATTTCCTTCGCACATCTCAGCAAGTGTATCCCATATCTGTTAAGTTGTCTTGAGATACTTGATCTTCTCTCTAGTTATCTTGTCCATCGTCTTCATAATAATATGTCTGGCCACAGTATCCAGATTGGACAATTTTCTTTCCTCAGCATCCATCAGAGAAGGACTCTTTCTGATTCTAGCTCCAACTAGAAATTCTGGATCTCCTCCTTCAGCTGGATTGTTGTAGTAGATGATGATGGGTCCTTGTTCAAGAACTTCCATCATTCTGCTGCTTATAGCTCCCAGATGGTTGCTCATGAGTATGGTCCAGTCTGCATACTCATCAATAGAAAACTTAGGCAGATCATGATAAATACCAGAGGTATTATCCATGCTGATTGTGAGTTTTGAAAACAGATGAATTTAAAACATGTTTTGCAAGATCTGTTCAAGTGACCACAATGGTTCTTCCTCAAGAACCGATGATACTCAAAGCCAGTGGTCCGTATAACCACTGCTTTGATACCACTTGTAGATCCCGAACGGGTTTTCGTGAGGGCAGAAGTCTAAAGGGGAGGGGTGAATAGACTTCTGAAACTTTTTGTGCAAGACCAGGTGTGATGGCAAGTTGCCTGATCAGAGTGCGAGTGAATCAGTTTGGACTGATATCCAACTTACTGATAGCCAGATGATAGATCAGTTTGGTGTCTATCAGTTTAACTGATGTGCGGAAGCAAGTTTTAACCAGTGTGAAAAACTAGTTTTTGATAAATCAGATTTCTGCTTATCTGTTTTCAATCCGATGACAAAGTGTCAAGCTGATCAGATCAGTTGCTTGGTGCAAAACTGATCCAGACTCAGAATATGTATGCAATATCAAATCTGGTAGTGTGCTATAGTGTAAAGCAAGTAAAGCAGATAGAGCACATAAGATTTTTATAGTGGTTCGGACAACCAGTCCTACATCCACTCTTCCCTATCAGTAGGGGCACCAACTAAACCAACTTGGACTTAGTTTAATGTGTTAGTCCTACACAGTACAACCAACAGATGTTTCAAGAGTTCTCACTCAACCAATCCCAGAAATCAGAAACTAGAAACCCTAGTCTGAATTCTTGCAAAACAAACTTAACCTAACTTTTGGGTTTGGGTATAAGATTTGTGTTGTTCCAACTGGAAATCTATCCTAGTATTTGGGTAGCCTAAAGCTAAAGGATAAGATTTTTATGCTAAGAACAATGGAATGAACACTTAGAAATATTCTTCAAATTTGTGTCTTCGTGCGGAAATTTGTTTGTGCTTGAGCTTGATGATAATTTCCGTGTCTTCACTATGAAGAATGATCTCATATTTATAAACCTCGAAATCAAATAGTCGTTGGAGAGCAATTTGATTTTCAGGCTATTTTTGGTAGTTTACAGACTTGATGTGACGTGCTTCAGGAACGGCATGGCCGAAAGCATGTATGTTTGTCCTTTCTAGCCATTTGACTATGCAGCACCGAATCCCGCATTTTCAGCTCCATTCATACGTGTCTTGATCTCATTGGTTAATAGGTACACTTGTTCAGTGTTTATTCTACCAACTAGAGTTGACATTCTTCTTGTCTGATACGTATGATCTGGTGCACAAAACAGTTATCACCTGGTGCGAGCTGACCTGATCAGATAAAACTGATCAGTCTACCTGATAGAGTCTTTTGATGGAAGTTGTCTTAGCTCAACTTGTCAGACTTGACTGATGTAG
Organism: Stenogyne calaminthoides; assembly: GCA_037126765.1. NCBI lineage: Eukaryota > Viridiplantae > Streptophyta > Magnoliopsida > Lamiales > Lamiaceae > Stenogyne > Stenogyne calaminthoides. The sequence continues at coordinate 1,900,925 of JBBCBC010000002.1, forward strand.
GTCTTCTGGTCTTCTGATCTTGTTTTTCTGGTAGTCATCTGATCTTCAGGTCTTCTGAATCTTCTGCTTCATGTCTTCACCTGATCATCTGACTATCTAATCTTCTGATCTGATTTTCTTCAAGACTTGACTTATACATATTGAGTTCCCCCTCAATATGTGACCTATCTATTACATCAGTTGTTCTTATACAATAATTATCAACTGGTCATCCTAACCTGATATCTAGATCACTAGTCAGCTAACAAGTATGACTGGTCCTATTACAGGTGTTTTGGAACTTTCATCAAAACTCTAAATTTCCCAACAATTAGGGTTTCCATAAAAGCCCATAAAATACCACGAGTGATTATCAGAGTTAATAAGACAGTCAATATGGCCAAACGAGTACGACAAAATAGAAACTTTCACGTTATATTCCACAACAACAACATGCCACCACTTTGACCAACCACATCAACACAAAAACAGCCATGGAAATTTAAAATAGAACGCCAATGAGAGATAGCAGAATTAGAGATTTTTGCTTCAGAAATAAAGATAAGGTCGAGGGAATGGTCCGCTATTAAGCGTTGAAGGTTTTTGAATGCACGTTGTCCCCCTAGGCCACGTGCATTCCAAGTGATGCAAATCATGGCTTGCGGCGGGGTTAGACTTCGCCAACCGATGCCATTTTGTCAGAGGATGGTGCCGTTGCATCCAATAGATCTAGTTCACCAATCTTCATTTTCTTTGCAGATTCTGGGCTGAAAACACTTGTTTACTCGCAGGCTTCCTGTTCTTTTTAGTCTCGGGGACACTGCCGGATCTCTGTATTCCCTTAGTGTCCATGTTCTTTGCTTTGAGACTCATCTTATCAGAGCCCCCTATCGCATCCGGTGGATGAGTATTCTTGCCGAAGTAGAAGGGTTCATTCATGTTACTTGCAAATAAGGAAAGAAGCTCATCAGTAGGAATAAGCTCCGCTTCAGCCAGCGAGATGGGGGGTAGGGTTAAGGAGCTCGGGTTTTTAGCGACATTGTTATGGTAGTGAGACTAGTTTAAGAAGAGTGTGGATGTGTTGTTTAAGTTGAAAATAAGGTTCTCCGACGGGGTGTGTGAACCCTGAGTTTTTTCAGTAGCAGGGTCAGATTTCTTGGCAATGGGGGGGGTCAGTAGGGTTACGATCTATGGTATCAGAGGGGAAAGCGTCGGTTGATGTTTTTTGGGTATTAGGACACCCCAGTTTGGCTTGGAGGTTATCGGTTTCGGTGAAGAGGTGACCATCTTGGTAGGCTCAACAAGGCACGAGTCTCTAAAGGGTATGGGGGACAGATTCTGGCTTTTCGTTTTCGATCTAACCCATTCGGGGATAGTGGGGGAGGAGCTGTTCTGGGGGAGGATTTGGGGAGTTTTGGGTGAATGGCTTAGGGGACGGTCAGACTTCTTTGCATTCAGGCGGTCGAGTTAGTTCATAATGGCTTCGAGAGAAACGGGGTTCTGCCCATTAGCCCTTAGCCACGTTCCAAAGTATCTCTTCCCATCTGGCTTTATGTAACCACAATGTTTGTCTTGGTGGTTGAGGCGGCCGCAAAAAAAGTAGAAGTTCGCTAGCTTCTCGTATCGGAAGATGACCCTACAAGTCCCGTCCTCGACACCCACCGTGGCCCATCTACGAAGAGGAGCTCACATCCACCATCACTACAAAAAAGACGGTGTTTAACGTCGGTTTTATGACGGAAACAACCGTCGCTACACATCGTAGCGATGGTTTCAGCGATGGTTTAATGACCGTCGGGAAAACGAGGGTCACTAGACTTTAGCGACGGTTATTGTGAAATCGTCGCTAAGTAGCAACGACACATAACCGTCTCTATTTAGCGATGGTTTTGGCGATGGTTTTTGGGTCCGGACCCGGGTTAGAAAAACCATCGTCAAATCGTCGTTAAAGATGTCGACAATCAACGATGGTATAGCGACGGTAGGCAAACGTCGCTATTAGCGACCAGAAATAGTCGTTGCTATAACCGTAAAAAAATAGTGATGGAATAGCGTCGCCAAACCGTCGCTAAAGACGTCGACAATCAACAACGGTAGGCAAACGTCGCTATTAGCGACCACCATTGTCGTCGCTATAACCTTCGAAAAATAGTGACGGAATAGCGTCGCCAAACCGTCGCTAAAGACGTCGACAATCAACGACGGTAGGCAAACGTCGCTATTAGCGACCACCATTGTCGTCGCTAAAACTGTCGATAAATCGTGAATTTTCGAGAAAAAAAAGGACTAGCTATGGTTCGAACCCGGGCCCGCTAGGCGCCCGAGTGGCCACCGAACCACCCGAGCCACGGACCATCCTGAACCTAACCACCAAACAACTCATATATAAGCACCAAGCCTCCCAATTAAATAAGGTAATTATTCGCTTCTATGGGGGGTTGGGCGCCTGAGCGGGGATCAATTCCGCTCGGGCACTTGCTTTCTTGCATTTACTTAATGAAATTAATTCTATATGTCCTAGAATTCGTTTTTTTACAAGTTATACTTTTCTATTTAACAAGTTATATTTTTCTATTTAAACAAGTTATACTTTTCTATTTAACAAGTTATACTTTTCTATTTAACAAGTTATACTTTTCTATTTAATCAAGTAATACTTTTCTATTTAAACAAGTTATACTTTTCTATTTAACAAGTTATACTTTTCTATTTAACAAGTTATACTTTTCTATTTAATCAAGTAATAGTTTTCTATTTAAACAAGTTATACTTTTCTATTTAACAAGTTATACTTTTCTATTTAACAAGTTATACTTTTCTTTTTAATCAAGTAATAGTTTTATATTTAAACAAGTTATACTTTTCTATTAAACAAGTTATAATTTTCTATTTAACAAGTTATACTTTTCTATTTAATCAAGTTATACTTTTCTATTTAATCAAGTAATACTTTTCTATTTAAACAATTTATACTTTTCTATTTAACAAGTTATACTTTTCTATTTAACAAGTTATACTTTTCTATTTAATCAAGTAATAATTTTCTATTTAAACAAGTTATACTTTTTTATTTAACAAGTTATACTTTTCTATTTAACAAGTTATACTTTTCTATTTAATCAAGTAATACTTTTCTATTTAAACAAGTTCTACTGTTCTATTTAACAAGTTATACTTTTCTATTTAACAAGTTATACTTTTCTATTTAACAAGTTATACTTTTCTATTTAAACAAGTTATACTTTTCTATTAAACAAGTTATACTTTTCTATTTAACAAGTTATACTTTTCTATTTAATCAAGTAATACTTTTCTATTTAAACAAGTATTACTTTTCTATTAAACAAGTTATACTTTTCTATTTAACAAGTTATACTTTTCTATTTAATCAAGTAATACTTATCTATTAAACAAGTTATACTTTTCTATTCAACAAGTTATACTTTTCTATTTAACAAGTTATACTTTTCTATTTAAACAAGTTATACTTTTCTATTAAACAAGTTATACTTTTCTATTTAACAAGTTATACTTTTCTATTTAAACAAGTTATACTTTTCTATTAAACAAGTTATACTTTTCTATTAAATAATAGAAAATAATAAACGATATAAACATTAGGCAAACATAATTCATAATAAAAATTTTAAAAAAAGTGTCGATGAAAACAAAATACAAAAAAAAAAACAGAGTAAATTGTTCAGATTATCCCTCCAATCACCGATTCGGATAATAATTATCCTCATCCTCACGCAAATTAGTTTGAAAAAACAAATTATCATGGTCGAAGTCACCAATATCATCCAAGCCACCACCACCACCACCACCGCCACCGGCTATTTCGACCCGAACCCCGCCGCCATCGCCATCGCCATCGCCACCACCACCAAAGACGACCACCGCCATCGCCACCGCCATTTACCACCGCCGCCACCACCATCACTATCCATCACCACCACACTGCTTCCCCGCCCGCCGCCACCACGAACACCACCAATCACAAGGCCACCACTGCCACCACCACGACCGCCGTCGTCCTCAAAATTAATGGTGTGGAGGAAATAATCCAGTGAGCAACCCATTTGAACGGCCAGAGCGGATGCAAGCCGCTGCCACTTCCGTTGATTTTCTTCTCTGATCTCGACCGTCACCGCCTCTCTAATCTGTTCAACCATATCCTGCGGATCTACGGGCGGCGGTCTTTGAAAGAAACAGAGGTCCGAGACGATTAGGGGTCTCGCGATTATGACGGAGACAACCTACCAACCTCCCGTTGTCTTGACCTCGACATAGATCCGATTCAAATTAATCGGAGGAGGTGGTGGATTATCATCACCTGAGGCGGCGGCTTGTGCCTGGGTGGCTGCTTCGATCCTTTCTCACATGGTTCTCTGTAAAAAAAAATTATATACATGAGACAAGCAACATGCATGAGCAGGTTAGTAATTATGAAATACAATATTATAATTAAATTACTTACGTGCACGTGGGTGCTGCGGTGGTAGGTGGAGGTCCTTGTCTCCTCTTCATAGGGGTGGCCGAGTGCCAACGTCTCCAGAGCGTCCAGAGGGCATCCGAGCCGTAGTTCCTGTTAACAAATACACGTATTAAAATTAATTATGAACTTATAGAATTAAATATTAATATGTTTTAATTACTTACTTCCGCCATTTGGTGCTCCAGAATCGATCGGGATCCGGCCTTATGCACAGCGACGCCCCCATCCACTCCGTGCTGGCTCATGCGATTTTTGCGATTCTTCCGGCACATCTCCTGATAAGCGTGATCGCTCCACACAGCCACAATCGACCCCCAGACGCCAGGATCTATGTCGTCCATCATATCCAACCCTTCATCCTTCCACGCGGCGTGCCACCTATACAGCAAGTCTTTGTACCGAACTTGGGCAAGTTTTTTGAACGGACCATAAAAATCGGCCGGGGTCCTATCCTCTCCCCACTTCGTCTGTTTCTGAATTTCATTAACACAAACTTTATTGTATTAAATTAAAATAAATGATTATGAATACTTTTAGTAATTAATTATTGTACGTACCCTAAACTCGTCGAAGTAGAGCTGGCAGTGGGATTCAAACACGCCTTTCTAGCTGTGGGCCCCCATAGCAATTGCAACTCGCAAGATGGAGCTGGTGGCTATAGCGGCAGCCTCGTGACCGGGTATGATGCTGAAACAACAATATAAAAAATTAATAAGTATAATTAAATAATTAACTGTATAACTAAACAAATTAATAAATAAAAGTAAATTATAACTCACTTTCCCGCTCTCAAGTTGATCGCTAAATGAGCATTGGGAGCCGAGCCACGATGAACAGAGGCCGAACTTGAGCTTGACCCTCCTGGATATGCCCCTGTCGGTGGCGGGTTCTGCGTGTTGGGGAATTAATTGCACAGATCTATTCGGGATGAATATTTAAATACAAATTTAATTCTAACAATTATTACTCGCATGAATTAATCCAATATTAATTCAAATAATAATTCAACAACAAATCATGCATATAAACAGTTCACGTAAATCCTAAGCATGCAGAATTACTACGAGTTTACGTGAACGTACCTCTTGGAATGGAAATGGACTCGTCGATGAAAACACACTAAAAAGCCTTCCCAAGTATTCCCTAGTCCTTGCTCGACAATCCGGTGGAAGGATGCTCGTGAACAATTAACAAAAGGAAAAATAAACTTTGTTGCACAACTTTTGTGGATTTACTAATTTTTCCAGCACATGGAATTGTACATGAGAATGAAAGAATCATCCCGGATTTATAGATGGGGTGGTGGGCGATTTTTAGGGAAGAAAAACAATGTGGGAAAATCTTTTCTTGATCTCCAAGAAATCTTGAATATATCTCCTATATTCTTTTCCCCATAATTAAAATATTCCACAAAAATCCCACCTCATCTTGCTATGGTGATTTTCAAAAATATTAGGGTCCAAGATTCCAAGATTTGGATCTTCTTGAATTTATGAGATATACTTGTACTTCAAGAAATACATATCTTCCATAATATCTTTTCAAGAAAATTAAGAAAATCTTTCTTGCCCTTTATATTTCAAAATTTTCGAAACACTCTAATATGAATAACCAAGTGGGAGATTTCTTGAATTTAATGAGATAATCTTGTATTCCAAGAATACATATCTTCATTCCATAACAAAATTCAAAGAAAATCTTTCTCCCCTTTTATCCATATTTTTCGAAAAACAAGGAAAAATAGGCAACAAGATTTATTTTATTTTTAAACACCTTTTTCAGTTATTGGACTTTATCTTGGGCTACTTGGGGGGCCTTTAGGAGAATTAAGATTGGACCTTCCAATGGATCTTGAATTATCAATATTGAGCCACAATATTATTCAAGCCCATAAATATTAATTAATCCCACTACATAATTAATATTGCACTATCCATCTTAACCCATATTACAATTAATATGGCTCCCAATTATTATTTCCCGTGTTTAAGATTATCTAGCCCATTAATTAATTCAAGCCACTGAAATAGCTTTCCATTAATTAATATCGTTTATCATTGGTAAAGGAACGGTTTAACAGTATTATCCATACCGAAAACTAGTTCCACTTGCAAGATTTGGTATGATAAAACTTATGAACCTCCCAAGGGGGCAAATCGAACAAGCGTGCTTACACCCATTCTTCAGATAAATCTTAGCAATCGCATGTGATCAATAATATTGTCCAAGATATAGGGTATTGAATCTCACCGATTCTCTTCCCATAATAAGTTAAAGCAATAGTTACTAACCACACGCAATCCTATTTAAGGGACGAAGATTAAGAAATAACTAACCACTGAGGTCTAATTCTTCCCAGTTCAGTTCTGAAGAATTTGTCCTCCTGTAGGTCCTCTTCAATGCATCACCATGCACTAGTGTAATCTCTTGGTCAAGACAAACCAATTTGAGCCTTTACACTACAACCTTTTCACGATGGATTGCTCATTTCCATCTAGGTCGTGAATGGTGTACTTTTTAGTTACAAGGAACCGTTAATTTAATCTTCCGTGATCTTGGTATCACTAAATTAACTACAATGTAACACGTCTATTTAATGAACAGATTATGCAAAGAAATATATGTAACATTCGATGATATTTAAAGCATCGATGATAAATAATTTATTTCAAGAATAAGTCCAAAATTCATTAGTCCGATTATACAAAAGTAAAAGCATACTTTCCAAAGATAATCCCAAAAATCTCCCACTTATACTCAAAGTCCGCTTTTAAGTATACATCGGCATGTCTCGTGTAATGCGTGACAACCAATGCCACCTACACGAACCTAATAATGTCTCCCACTTATACTCAAAGCAGATTAGCAACGGTCTTGACACCCATTCCTTTCACATGTCTCTCGAATGTATTCTCGAGGCGCACCTTTGTGAATGGATCAGCTAGGTTTTCTTCCGACGCGATCTTTGTCACCTCTATATCTCCTCTCTTAACGATGTCTCGTATAAGATGGTATTCCTTTCAATGTGTTTGCTGGCCTTGTGGGCTCTTGGTTCCCTTGAATTTGCAACTGATCCGGCATTGTCACAATAAACAGTGATTCTGCTAGGCAAATTTGGAACCACATCCAAGTCCACTAGGAAGTTCTTGAGCCAAACCGCTTTTTTTCACGCCTGCAGTTAGCCTACATATTCGGCTTCCATGGTAGAATCTGCGATGCATTTCTGCTTAACGCTTCTCCATGTCATTGCTCCTCCCCCCATGCAAAACACACTACCGGAGGTAGATTTTCTTGAATCTAAGTCTGATTGGAAATCCGAGTCCGTGTAAAAGATGGGGATTAGACTATCCGATCGATAAACCAACATTCTATCTCGAGTTCTTTTCAGATACTTCAGAATGTTTTTAACTGCCGTCCAATGTTCCTTCCCCGGGTTACTCTGAAATCTTGCCACCATGCCAACGACAAAGCAGATATTCGGTCTCATACACAACATTGCATACATAAGGCTTCCGACAGCCGAAGCATATGGAATGCCTTTCATGTCATCTATCTCCTTTTGTGTCTTAGGGCACATTTCCTTGGATAGATGGATTCCATGTCTGAAATGTACGGAGCCTTTCTTGGAATCCTGCATGCTGAATCGTTTCATGACAGTGTCTATGTATGAAGCTTGCGACAAGCCTATCATCATTTTCTTGCGATCTCGAGTGATCTTGATCCCAAGGATGTGCCCGGCTTCCCTTAAGTCCTTCATATCAAACTATTTTGAAAGTCATGCCCTTACATCTGATAACACCTTTACATCGTTCCCGATGAGCAGAATGTCATCTACGTATAGTACTAAGAATACCAATGCAGTTCCGACACGCTTTTTATACACACAACTCTCGAACTCATTTTGATCAAACCCATAAGACTTTATAACATGATCAAAACATTGGTTCCAAGCTCTGGATGCCTGTTTGAGTCCGTAAATGGACTTCATGAGCTTACAAACAAGGTGTTCTTGGCCCTTTTCAATGAAGCCTTGGGGTTGTTGCATATAGATTTCCTCATCAATACTTTCGTTGAGGAAAGCTATCTTGACATCCATTTACCAGATTTCAAAATCGAGATGCACAGCTATCGACAAGAGAATCCGGATGGACTTGAGCATTGTTACAGGTGAAAAGGTTTCCTCATAATCGATCCCTTCTTTCTGAGTATAACCTTTCGCCACAAGCCTTGCCTTGAAGGTTTCCACCTTCCCGTCCGGTCCCTTCTTTCTCTTGATACCCACTTGCAACCAATAGGTTTGACCCCATTAAGTGGTTCGACTAGCTCCCACACTCTGTAATGATCCATAGACCCCATTTCTGCTTTCATTGCCTTTTGCCAAGAAACCGCATCCTTATCTTGGATTGCCTCATCGTATGTCCATGGGTCTGATTCATCTTGTCCGGGAATCAAGTCCGAGGACTATCCTATCCCCATGAATCTCTCGGGCTGTCTCACAACCCTCCCACTACGACGAGGCTCCGGTTGTGAAAGTGTGTCGTTTGATATATCATCTTGTACAGTTGGCAATGAGGTTAGCCCCCTTAGCTCACTTAAGGTAATCTCACTTCTGGGTCTTCTTTCGTTCATATAGTCTTCCTCCAAAAATCTAAAGTGGGTGGTTATGACCACCTTTTGATCTTTGGGACCATAAAATATACACCCTTTTGTTCCCTCGGGGTATCCTATAAACAACTTTAATTCTGATCGAGGATCCAATTTCCCGGCTTTCTTGTCCAACACGTAGGCCGGACACCCCCAAATTATCATGTGTCTCAAACTAGGCTTGACCCGGTCCACAATTCTTTGGGAGTTTTGGGAACCGATTTGGATGGCACCAAGTTCAGAATGTAAGTCGCTGTTTCCAAGGCATGACCCCAGAACGACTTGGGAAGATCCGCATAACACATCATTGATCTAACCATTTGCAAAAGAGTTCTGTTTCTTCGCTCTGCAACCCCGTTTTGTTGAGGGGTTCCGGGTGCAGTCAGCTGGGATGCAATCCCTTCATCCGACAAGTAGTTCAAAAACTCATCGCTGAGGTACTCGCCTCCACGATCGGATCGTAGAGACTTGATAAGTTTTTCCTATGATTCTCTGCTTGAGCCTTAAATTCTTTGAATTTCTCAAAGGTCTCGGTTTATGCTTCATAAGGAAAATATAACCGCATTCCTCGAGTAGTCATCAATAAAAGTGACGAAATACTCGAACCTCCTCTTGCCATGGTTGACATTGGACCACATACGTCCGTAGTGAACGATTTCTAACACTTCTTTAGCTCTATTCCCTTGGCTCCGAATGCCCTCTTGGTCATTTTACCCTCCAAACATGATTCGCAAGTTGGAATTGGTTCAACTTGGAGAGACTCTAGTGAACCGTCTTTCACCAACCTTTGGATCCTCTTTGGATTAATATGTCCCAATCTTAGATGCCATAGAAGTGTTTCGCTCACGCCCGATGAATGTTTTCTTTTCCTAAAAAGCATTGATATGTTATAGGATGCATTTCATGAGTGGTGTGCTTACGCTTAATTGTATAGAGATTACTTGACAACGTTCCATGACATATAAATTTATCATAAAGAGAAATGGTAACAACTTTATCAAAAGTAACCGAATATCCATCAAGGTAAAGTTTAGAAACTAAAATCAAGTTCTTTCTAAAATTCGAACGTAAAGTACATCTCTTAAAATTAAAACTCTGTCTTCAAAAGACAGGTGCACTTCTCCCACTGCTTCAGCTGCCACTCTTGTGGCATCGCCCAAAGGTGATGAGGATCTCACTCCCACTAAGTTGTTTCGGGTCCGCTTGAACCCCCAGTAAAGTGAAACATACATGATCAGTGGATCCCGTATCCACCACCCATAAATGGGAGGCATACGCCGCTAAGCAAGTTTCAACAACTAGTGCGTGAGAATTACCTTTCTTTCCAATCCTTTTGGGATTGGAACAGGCTGACCTCCAATATCCCTTTTCACCGCACTTGAAGCATTTTCCTTTTGGTACTTTCTTGACACCCATCCAACTAGCTATCTTTCTCTTACTTTTCTTAGTGATGAGTTTGCTTTGGATCTGACCACTTTCCTTTTCTTGAGACTTGCCTTCCATTGGCCTAGATCTTGAGAAAAGACTTTTGGTCACCAATGCTTCGTCTTTCTTTCCTAAATGCTTCTCTATTATCTCAAAGGCTTCTTGTAGAGTATCCATAGTAAACATGTGATCGCTCATCACAAAACTACAGTAAAACTCATCGAAACACCTTGGTAGAGTTAGGAAAAGAAATTCGATTTGAGCCTCTTCACAATACTTAGTACCGAGATAAGCAAGTTTATCAAAATGGCGTTTTAAACTGAGAGCATGCTTCCTTACGGGTGTTCCCTCAGCCATTTTTGGCCTAGCCACGTCGCCGGTTTTAAACTGATTGATCATGCAGTCTTTTGTTAAAAACATTTCCTCAAGACTTTGTATAATTTCTGCAGCAGACTCAACACCTTCATGAATGTATCTCAAATCATCAGACAGTGAAGTCAAGATTACACGTTTCATGGGTTCATTGGCCTGCTCCCAAATATTATACAAGTGTCTTTCCGCATCAGATCCATCAGTAGGCATACGGGGCTTGGGTACATCAAGAACCCAATAATGTTCTTGTGCCGGTAGGACAAAACTCATATTCCGTTTCCAAATAACATAGTTATCTCCAGTTAATTGGTGTTCTTTGAGTGTATATAACAGTGGATTAAAAGGTTGCGACATGATGAACTGAAATAAATAATAATATGCATAAGCACAAATATATCACAGAATTCGATCACATGTTTCATATTAAAATCTCCAAAAAAATATGAACATGCATCAGCCAACATCTCGAAACAGTTTAAATAAGCCACGTGGGGTGGGTCATTATTTAAACACATTCAAGCAGGTTACAAACAAGAACAGTTACAAACCTTTAATATCCAGATTAATAGTTGGCTCCCACTTGACCAATATAAAATTGACAGGGACTTCGGGGAAGTATATGCATATCAATTTTATACCTAAGTAATAACCATGATTAAATATAAAATTATTATTTTGCTTTGAACGAGCCTCGTGGGGAGGATCATCGTCGCCACTAGTAATAATCCACAATCATCCATATGGAATTTATTCATGTGAAAGCTATCTTTTGACCGTCCCGTGGGGGGGAATTTCTCCAAAAGAATTCACAAATAAATAAATTATGGAGGTCAAAATTAATTCAATTTTATTATCCGGAATAAAATTGTCAATTAATTATTTAAACATACTTAGTAATTTTTGAAGGTGAGATTTTTCATTGGGCAATTCTCACGCAAACACATTTAAACAAATTAAATAAAGCACAAGAAATCACAACAATAAATCAAGCAAAGCGGAAAAATAAACATATTGGGCACAAATTATCCAATTGTCATGGTTTGATTTTTCTTGGCTTGATTTTGAAGAAACGCCGTCTTGAATTTCTCCCACTCGATCGTTTCGAAAAGAACTCCATCTCGAAACGCCACGCCAAGTAGCTTCGTAGGGATGCGTCCGCATCCGGCGGCCCATAATCGTCATCCTCGGCGACCTCGGCCGCGCCTCGGCGGCAACTTCGGCGGCGGCAGCGTATCTGCAGCGCATCTGTCTTGCGCGTCCGGGCGGCCTTCTCGCCAGCGCCTCGCCGCCGGATCTCGGCGGCCATCGTCCCCCCGCGCTTCGCCATCGCCGCCCGTCCGCCTCGGCACTCCATGCGCTGGTCCCGTCCTGCATCGCCCGCCCGTGCAGCGTCTTGGCGATCGATCCCCGGCGCCCTAGCGTCGTGCCCATCCGCATGGAGACGTCCGCGTCGTCTTGGCGTGCCTCCCCAACGCGTTTCCGCGATGCGTCGTCGCGTCTGATTCTGATCTATCCTTTAATTCTTTGTCTCTGCCTCGTTTTCGATCCGATTACAATTTATTTACAAAAAATAAATAAACTGAATCTAGACTGATGCATTACATTTGATCCAAATCAAACAAATCCTAATCTACTCGTGAATTTTCTCCATTTAGGCAAAAACGAATTCGAACGAATCGAATTAAAAACCACAATTTATATGCATGCATAAATAAACACATTAAATTCCATGACAATTGGATACCTGCAAAAAAGATCTAGCAATTCTACTATCCAATTTCAAATTTAATGAAAACGAATTAAATTACAATTTAAAATTGAGCTAAAACCGAGGCTCGATACCAGTTGTTGGGGAATTAATTGCACGGATCTATTCGGGATGAATATTTAAATACAAATTTAATTCTAACAATTATTACTAGCATGAATTAATCCTATATTAATTCAAATAATAATTCAAATAATAATTCAACAACAAATCATGCATATAAACAGTTCACGTAAATCCTACGCATGCGGAATTACTACGAGTTTACGTGAACGTACCTCTTGGAATGGCAATGGACTCGTCGATGAAAACACACCAAAAAGCCTTCCCAAGTATTCCCTAGTCCTTGCTCGACAATCCGGTGGAAGGATGCTCGCGAACAATTAACAAAAGGAAAAATAAACTTTGTTGCACCACTTTTGTGGATTTACTAATTTTTCCAGCACATGGAATTGTACATGGGAATGAAAGAATCATCCCCTATTTATAGATGGGGTGGTGGGAGATTTTTAGGGAAGAAAAATAATGTGGGAAAATCTTTTCTTGATCTCCAAGAAATCTTGAATATATCTCCTATATTATTTTCCCCATAATTAAAATATTCCACAAAAATCCCACCTCATCTTGCTATGGTGATTTTCGAAATATTAGGGTCCAAGATTCCAAGATTTGGATCTTCTTGAATTTATGAGATATACTTGTACTTCAAGAAATACATATCTTCCATAATATCTTTTCAAGAAAATCAAGAAAATCTTTATTGCCCTTTATATTTCAAAATTTTCGAAACACTCTAATATGAATAACCAAGTGGGAGATTTCTTGAATTTAATGAGATAATCTTGTATTCCAAAAATACATATCTTCATTCCATAACAAAATTCAAAGAAAATCTTTCTCCCCTTTTATCCATATTTTTCGAAAAACAAGTAAAAATAGGCAACAAGATTTATTTTATTTTTAAACACCTTTTTCAGTTATTGGACTTTATCTTGGGCTACTTGGGGGGCCTTTAGGAGAATTAAGATTGGACCTTCCAATGGACCTTGAATTATCAATATTGAGCCACAATATTAAATATTAATTAATCCCACTACATAATTAATATTGCACTATCCATCTTAACCTATATTACAGTTAATATGGCTCCCGGTTATTATTTCTCGTGTTTAAGATTATCTAGCCCATTAATTAATTCAAGCCACTGAAATAGCTTTCCATTAATTAATATCTTTTATCCTTGGTAAAGGAACAATTCAACATTATTATCCATACCGGAAACTAGTTCCACTTGCAAGATTTGGTATGATAAAACTTATGAACCTCCCAAGGGGGCAAATCGAACAAGCGTACTTGCACACGATTCTCTGTATTAAATCTTAGCAATCGCATGTGATCAATAATATTGCCCAAGATATAGGGTATTGAATCTTACTGATTCTCTTCCCATAATAAGTCAAAGCAATAGTTACTAACCACATGCAATCCTATTTAAGGGACGAAGATTAAGAAATAACTAACCACTGAGGTCTAATTCTTCCCAGTTCAGTTCTGAAGAATTTGTCCTCCTGTAGGTCCTCTTCAATGCATCAGTCATGCACTAGTGTAATCTCTTGGTCAAGACAAACCAATCTGAGCCTTACACTACAACCTTTCACGATGGATTGCTCATTTTCATCTAGGTCATGAATGGTGTACTTTTAGTTACAAGGAACTGTTATTTTAATCTTCTGTGGTCTTGGTATCACTAAATTAACTACAATGTAACACGTACTATTTAATGAACAGTTATGCAGTAAATATATGTAACATTCGATGATATTTAAAGCATCAGTGATAAACAATTTATTTCAGTAAATAAGTCCGAAATTCAATTAGTCTGATTATACAAAGTAAAAACATACTTTCGAAATAATTCCAACATCAAGAGAAATGGACCGGCGTGGGCGGGTGGGTCTTGAGTTCACCGTCAGTCGAAGGATCCTCTTCCTCCTAGTGCTCTGAGGAACACTACCTTCTCCTCGACCACCACTGCCGCCCACCGCCACCACCGCATCGTTGCCTTGGCATCATTGCCTTTGCCGCTACTACCTCGTCATTGCCGTTCTGTTGCCCGCCACCACCACTATCACTAGCACGTGTAGTACTCATCTGCATTATATAAAAAAATATGAATGTCATTTGACATAAATTACATAATTAAAACTATTAATTAATTAATTAAAATAATTAATTAAAATTGCGCCTAAATTTTGACAGAGTTTTGACTGTATTATTTTAAATCCATCCTATTCAACCAACAATCTAACAATTCTAACAATTATAATATCTAACTAGTCTAATTTCTAACTAGACTAGCTAAACTAATTAAACACGCATATACAAGTAATACTATAAAACTAATTTAACATGCATATACAAGTAATACTATAAAACTAATTTAACACATATACAAGTAATATTATCTAATATTTACAAATAATTTAAAATGAGTTTCGATCATTTGTATTATTTTAAACTCATCCTATTCAACCAACAATCTAACAATTCTAACAATTATAATATTTAACTAGTCTAATTTCTAACAATTTTAAGCGGAATTATTAATATATTTCTAACAATTCTAAACTCATCCTATTCAACCAACAATCTAACAATTCTAACAATTTTTGAGCGGAACTAGTCTAATTTCTAACAATTTCTAACAATATATATAGATATTATTAATATAATTTCAAATATATATATATATATATATATATATTATTATTATTTTGAAATATATATTATATTTATATATATATATATATATATATATTTCTAAAATATATATTATATATATATATATATATATATATTTCTAAAACATATATTAATATATATATATATAACAATTTGAAAACGAACGGTAAAAAGTGAGAAAATTACCGTCATATTGAAGAGTGCGACGGTACAATTATCGTTTAATTGGCGGAATGTTCACGACGACAACAACGAATGACGTACGGCGGCGGGACGACTCTGAATTTTGCGAAAAAAATGTTGAAAGAATGTTGTGGGATTATTTATATAATCAGATTTAGCGACGGATTAGCGATGGTTTTTAAAAACCGTCGTTAATAGCGACGGTACAACCGTCGATATATTCGAAACACCGTCGCTAACCGCCCTGGGTGCGGTGGGCAAGTGCCGAGATGCCTCGTGTCTTCGTACGTCACTTAGCGACGGTTCTAAACCGTCGATAAACCGTAGCTAAGTGACCCGATTCAACCCGACCCAACCTGATTCGAAAGAACCGTCGCTACTGGCAACGATTTTGAAAACCATCGCTAAATCGATGACTTTGACCGTCTGAACAAATCCGTCGACAAAACCATCACAATTATCGACGGTTCTACAAACCGTCGCTAAAAACCGTCGTTAATACCAATCTTTTTTGTAGTGCATAGTGCAAACCCGAACAGATTGCCCCATCGCCTCCCCGTCTTAATCACTCTTGACATCCAAAATATCACCAAGGACCGCTCCGAGATCTTCTCCAACTCCTCGCGTTATGGCCGGATCTGGAGTCCATGGACTTGAATCCAGAACGGCGCCGATATGCGGTTGAAGTCGGAGGGGCATTCGTCACCTCGCATTTTGGAAAGAAGGATTACCGAACCCCTGAAATTCCACGGTTGTCTGTTGAAGACCCTTTCACACTCCTTTTTGTCCATGAAATCGAAAATGTAAAGGCCCCCTCCTAGAGGCTTGATGTTATGAGGAGCACCAGGTCCCAGATCTTGGGGAGGCCAGATTCCAGATCGTGGATACTGACAAATTTCTTCATTACGAGTTTCCCGACCAGGGCATTGATGGGGGTAGCGAGGTTTTCGGACTTGATGACGATGGGGTTGGCCTCTTCTTCGGTAATGGCTAGTTTATCCCAAAGGGAGAGAATCTCGTCTTCCATAATTAACTAAAGTGGGCTTAGTGGGGGGACCACGAATCAAACTCGAAAATAAGGAAAGTACAAAGAAGGAATGTTCGAATGAGAATATTGCAGAGATAGTGGGAAGTACAATCACAGATTCATAAATATAAATCTGGATAAGGGTATCGCACAGAGGCGCGGCTGAATCTCAAGCCAAACAGTAACCCTAGAATTTGAATTTTGGAGTGGACGACTGAGCGGGAGAGTCAGTGAGAGAAAATTTTCATAGTAAGCAACCCTAACCCTAAAAAATCTTATTTGTTCTATAAAAAACAACCCTCAATTAGTTGGTAGACTTAAATGTACCCTTCCCATATGGATCATAAAGTATATATACAAGTAGATAATTGTTTTAGAATTGGATTCCCTATGACTTTTGCGTAAATGTCATTTAAATTTATCAAAGAGATAAATATAATAAAATAGTAAAAAAAAAAAGAATGGAACTTATGTATTGTCCATCTCTTTTCTGAATTTATATATAAAAATGGAGTAGCTTTGTGAACAACATATGCGACTCAAATATATATATATTTTTTAAAAACATTATTTTATTAAAATATGCAATTTATTCATATTAAAATATATGATTTTAATTTGTTAAATCAAATTACATATTTTATTATAAATAAAATACATGTTTCAATAAAAATAATTTTAAAAAATACATGTAAATTACTCTTACATTTGCCAGAAAAAAAGGAAAGGGAGGATACGTATCCCAAAATTATATTTACAAGTAGATTATTGTGTAAGAAATGGATTCCTTTTTTTTTTTTTTTTGTAAATTTCATGTAAATTAAAAAAAAAGACACATAATAAATAATAGAAAAAGTTATAAAAGAATGGAATCCACATATCGTGTCTATCTCTTTTTTGAATTATAATAAAAAGAAAAGGAAATAGTAATTTGTTTGTGTGCACTAGATATGCCGACAAAAACTTGTGTGAACCCGAGTTCACGATAAATTCAATTTTTTTGTATTATTATTATACATAAAAATTAGAAAAGATATTATATGTACTATTTTCATCGTACATCACTAATACTTTGGTTGGTAAGGATCAACACTTTAATGGTAAAATATTGATCCTTACCAACAATAGTAATAGTGGTGTACGGTAAAAATGGTGCGCACAATACTTTGCCTAAAAAACATTTCTGTTATGCACAAAAACTCAAAAGTTCTCACTGTTTAAAAAATACTTTATATTTTTAAATAGTGAATTTATTTATGCATAATAGTGATAGTTTTTACATATATCAGTGATAACGTTCGTGTATAGACCCAGTTCACATAAATGTTACCCAGATGTAAAGAATGAAATTAAATCATAAGAGAAGAGAATTGTTTTCACCGTGAATTTGGTGATGTCCGGTTCCACTATTTATAATGAGAGTGTACAACAACTTTCCACCAAATATGGGTATAACAACTTTCGTAAATACAGGGGAAAATATCACAACAAATCTATATACGATTTACATCAAATAATTTGCTCTTATCTAATTTAAGGGATATTAGTAGAATATTCCCTATTACCCCCCCTCAAGCAAAGTGTGAGATTCTCGTCAACACGGAGCTTGGAACGTAGAAACTCGAACAGAGGTCGAGCTAGGCTCTTTGTATAGATATCAACGACTGAAGATTGGAAGGCACATACTTCGTATCCAACTTCTTGGAAGACACAAGATCTCGTATAAAATGACAATCAATGTCAATGTGCTTTGCATGCTTGTGAGCAATGGGATTTTGACTTACAAACAAGGCGCTTTTGTTATCGCATAGCAGCACTGGTCGCGACGAGGGTAGTGCACGGAGCTCTCACGAAGTAAATGAGTTAACCAAATCATTTCTTGAGTTTTATTAGCCAGTGCACGGTACTCGGACTCACAGCTCGAACGAGCAAAGTAACTCAGGGAACCCAAATCTTTGACAGCAAATTCTTTGTTCACACGAGCAATGAAATCCTGCAAAACAGTTGTATTACTTCCTGTAACAATGATATCATCAACATATAATAACAAGAAAATAGTATACTCAAAGGTGTGCAAGAAAAATAAGGAAGTGTCTGCCCTGCTTTGAAGAAAGTCTAAACTAGTGAGAAATACTGAAACGATCAAACCAGGCATGGGGAGCTTGACGGAGGCCATATAATGCCTTCTTGAGCTTCCAGACGTGATTCGGAAAGCGAGGATCGATGAAACCAGGAGGTTGTGCCATATTCCAAAACATATAACCCATCCTTACACTTGCCCTGTGCTAGTATCTCCTTTCCTGTCCGAGTCTGAATCACAAAGGACTTGTTAGAGAATAAAACATCAACAGGTAAATCCGTAGTTAATTTACTTATAGAAAGCAATTTTTTTGTTATATGAGGAACAACTAGAACATCCAAAAGAGGTAATTTATTATTGACAAAGCGAGAACCTAAATGAGAAATAGATAATGCGTCACCATTACCAACGATGACGTGTCCATTACCAGTGTAGGGATCAAAAGCATCAAGAGTGGAAGTGGATGACCTCATGTGAGCAGAAGCGCCTGCATCAACAAACCAATCAGGTTGGGATGGAGGTGCAACTTTGCACTGAGCATCGAATGTCTGTGCCAGATTAGCCGCGGGTGAGGATGAGTCACGAATGTAACGTGATGGACAGTGGTTGGCGTAGTGCGGACCACGACAAATTTGACACTTGGGCGTGTACGACTTCCGACCCACCTAACCATTACCACCATTAGAAGCATTCACTGGTCCAGATTATGTGGAGCCATGTTGTCCAGGATATGTGGAACCATTCTGACTATGTTGATTAGGGCCATGATGTCCACGTCCTTGATTATGTCCACGACCACCATGATTTCGGCCACCATTTGAGAAGCCACGTCCAGCAGGTGGTGGAGGTGTACGACCGGCAAAAAAGGCAGCAGGTGGTGGGTTGTTGTCAGGAACACCCATTGCCCTATCATTCAACTCATATGTTCGAGCTTGCTGGACAAGTTCATTGAAGGTCAGATGTGGAGTCAGGGTCATCCGGACATCTGCAAATGATCTGAAATTGGGACCTAGACCTCTCAAAAACCAGTAACCTTTATCGACGTCGGGGACGGCGTGGCCGATGGCCGCTAGTTGATCACAGAGGGACTTAAAGCTTAGACTGAATTCTGCAACAGAAGAGGTACCACGCTTGAGCAATTGAAACTCGCTACGGAGATGATGTGCACGAGAATTATTTGATGTAAATCGTATATAGATTTGTTGTGATTTTTTCCCCTATATTTACGAAAGTTGTTATACCCACATTTGGTGGAAAGTTGTTGTACACTCTCATTATAAATAGTGGAACCGGGCATCACCAAATTCACGGTGAAAACAATTCTCCTCTTATGATTTAATTTCATTCTTTACATGGTATCAGAGCTTAGGCTCGCCCAGATCCTGGGTTCGATTCCCGTGGGAAGCATTCCACCCATTTAAAATTGTCCACTCGTTGGGCCTCCTCCCCCTGAGGGCGAGAAGAATGATTCTATTACGTTTATGAGAGGAGTGTTGAAGGAAATTAAATAAACGAATTAATTTCGCACCTCTCTACAAGTTCGGACTTTTAGATGAGACGAAATTCTTTCACCAGATATGTCACACATGATACAACTCAAATGTATTTTTAATATAAAAATATTATTTTATTAAAAATATATAACTAATTAAACTGAAACATACAATTTTAATCACTAAAATAATTGCTTGTTCTAATATAAACGAGTTGCATATTTCAATATAAATAAGTTTTTAAAAAATGCATTGCACGGTGACATTGCCAAAAAAAAAAAAAAAGACAGAAGGGTACGTATCCCAATAGTCTCTTAATCATCGATGCAATAATTCACCAATTATTTATCAAATACATATATTTTTTTGTGAGTCCCACCATCAATTTCTATAAATTTACTTAACTTTTTTTAATTCATATATTTAAATTAAGACAAATTCTCTTGTGCATCATTTACATCAATTTTGATTTGGTGCAATTGAATTTCAATTCAATTTTTTTTTTACCCCAGCCAGACCCGAGTGGTTCATGATTCAATCGGACCCATTGGTTCATGGTCCGAATAGATCATAATTTAGGTTAATTATTTAGTGTTTAGGGTGTAGATGATTCATCCAAATTAAAATTGAATTCAACTAGTATTTCTCCCGTGCGATGCATGGTTTTAATTATTAAAAATTTAACGCTCGCTAAATTATGATAGCAATTTAAACTAAATTTATTATGTATATGTGTACATCGTCATGTATTAATTTTCGTTTACTAATATATACATTTTATAAAATAACATATACATGAGTATCTCACAATAATAAAATTAAGTAGATTATTTTTTAAGTAACATTAAACTCATTACATTTTTTTTAATGATATTAAAATTTTATAAAATAAAAAAATTCAACTTATAGTCAAAAAGAAAATATATTAAAAAAATCATATTTATATTTATATTTATATTTTAAATTTGAATTTTATTTACATATATGCAATATGTATGTAATACTCCCTCCTTTTTTAATTACTTGTCACTTTAGGTTTTTAATTATTTTTTTTATACTTGTTGTTTTGCGTATTTTTTCCCACTTCTCTCAATTTTACCACTTTAATTGATTTAGTCTTCTAAAACTTCTATCCCAGTATTATCAAACCGAGCGGTTCTATTTTGGTTCAAAAAAAAAAAAAAAGGAAGCGGAGTCCTATTTTCTTGGTAATGGGCTCTCTCTCTTTATTGATCAATTCTTAGAGTCAAGAACGTGGCTTTATTCCCAACTTAGATTAAGTCAAACAAAATAATTAATTAAGGGTAATTAAGGAAAAAAAACCTATTCTTAATTTAGTGGTTAAATTTAAAACGACATGTATTTTAAAAATGAGGGAGTATTAAAGATCGATAAAAAAAACTATTAATTTGACCCATAAACTCTCATAAGCTATAAGCTAGAAGCTTCAAATGAAGTGTTTTTAGTAGCTTATTAGTCTTATTTAAAAAAAATTAACTTTTTTTGCAAACAATATCAACATTTTTTTGATTTTTTTTACAAACACTATCAACTTCTACTATTAATCACTTTTCTCATAATCACTAATTTTAATAACTTATTTTAAACCATAAGTTTTTGCAATCACCCCTAAAAGTAAGAGTATAAAGTAAAATATAAAGAATAAAATGAAGAAATTTTATTGGTTGATATAAAGTCACTCTCTTTTTTAGAGAGTGAAGTACACACTTTCATCATAAAGCAAGTGTGACTACACTTGCTTAAATATACATTTGAAATTTTGATAAGTTTCTACTTTTATATATTTATAGATTACATCAATTGCATCTTGTGTAATTAGTGCACATAAGGGTCCGTCTTAAATACATAAATGACAATTTCACTCCAACTAAAAAATGATCCTTGAAAGGAGAATACTTATCCCAATTGTCTTCTTTTCTAATTGTTTTCTGGCCAAGAAAGTGAGACAGTTGATAATACGACTTTCTTCTGTTGTTTTCTGCTATAGTAAGCTTAAAATTGGTAGGTCTCTTCTAGACTTAAGTGTACACATATAATCGGATAATTTATTTAAAAAAAATAATTAACCTATTAAATATATTCTGTAAATACATAAATACAATGGGAGCAAATAGACGGATTTTAGATCTGGGAATGAGTTGCACACGAGATTTTGCCTAAATTAAAATATGCTTTAAATTGATGATGATGCGCCACCATATATCCGGCTGCAGCTCTAAAATAAAACCCACGAAAACACCACCACCAAACATCACCCAATTCAATTCAGCCTAGGCTTCTCCCAATTTCACCCCATATGGACACCCCTGCCCCTGAATCCAAACAAACTGCAGGGAAGCCCATCAAATGTCGAGGTAAATTACACTGAATTCAATCTTTTAAGGCACACTTTCTTGAGTAAAAAATTATGCCTTTGTGTGTGTAAAAAAATTTAAACGGTGGTGGTGGTGGTGCAGCTGCGGTGGCTAGGAAAGCCGGAGAGCCACTGGTGATGGAGGAAGTGATTGTGGACCCACCTAAATCATCCGAAATTCGCATCAGAATCATTTGCACTTCTCTCTGTTACAGCGATGTCACTTTCTTGAAACTCGATGTATGTATCAACTAATTGTTTTCTGTTTTTTTGTTTTTTTCATTTCCTAAGTTGTGGGTTTTTTATTTCCCCTCTTTTGTGAAGGTCCCTCCGGCATGTTTTCCGAGAATTCTGGGGCATGAAGCTGTCGGGTAATTTTGAATTCTTATGCAGTTTAGAAGTTTTATATCTATACGTTTTTATTATGTGTTCTTTCTTAAATGAAGTATTAATTCCCTGTTTTAAAGAGAAAGCTGCCTTTTGCCTTTTGTAGTTATTGTTATTTATGTGGTGATTGCTGTTTTTATCAGTAAATGAAATGAATTCAGTAGGTGCTACGCATATCTGCTTGTGTAATTTATAACCACAGCATATTTTTACATCTTTCTTTGATGATATAAACATATGTGAATGTCTAAATAGGGTGTGTTTTCAAAATCTAAAAACAGCTTTCAAAATCACTTTCCTTAAAAATGGGATAGCTTTTGAAAAAAAGTGATTCTACCTTTGAGAATCACTTATTTTTGAAGTGGTTGAGAGTTGAGACCAACTTTTTAAAAAAATAAGGTGTGAAAAGGGTTTTTTTTTTTTAAGTGGTTGTGACTCAGCTTTAAAAAAAAAAAAAAGTGATTCTTGTGTTCTAATAGTGGTTGAGAACACCACCATAGTTTGCAAACACCAACTTAGTCAACATTTAGGTAGAATTAATTCCCAAACTGAAGCTTTCATATGCTGCATTTTTAGCGTTGTTGAGAGTGTTGGTGATGGTGTGAGTGAGTTCGTTGAGGGCGATACAGTCATTCCGATATTTCTGCCAGATTGTGCGAATTGTACAGATTGTATATCCAAAAAAAGCAACCTCTGTTCTACATTCCCATTCAAGATCTCTCCTTGGATGCATGATGGATCGAGCCGATTTACAGACCTGAAAGGAGAGACTTTATACCATTTCTTATTCGTATCTAGTTTCAGCGAGTACACAGTTGTGCATGTTTCTAATGTAACCAAAATCGATGTGAAAACAATCCCTCCCAATAGGGCTTGCCTCCTAAGTTGTGGAGTTTCAACAGGTATTGTTAAAATTATCTCCTGTGATTTTTGCATATTATTTCACTCGATTTATTCAATGTCATCTATATGTGCTTTAGCCTTTAGTAATGTTTTAAGTTGTGTTTCTTTGTGTTTCACATCCAATTGTTTGGTGATTTTTGGCGATAAATGGTCCGAATCTTTAGCCAAATTGGTTTGTGGGAGTGAAATTCCTACTTATTTGCAAGAATTCTAGGATTATGTGGTAGTGGAAAGGTGGCTTGTTTAGAAAATACTTTTATGATGCGCCAGTTGCACCGTGCAACTCAATTGTTTTACTAAAAGGTATTAGTTGTTTTACTAAAAGGTATTAGTTGTTTTCATTAAAATTCAAGTTCTACAATTTGAAACATGTTTTAGTAAAACAATTCGTCTAGTAATTCGAAGTATACTTTGTAACACCGAAAAACAAATTCGTGAAAATAATTCGAAGTATACTTTGTTTTTCCTTTCTATTTTTCAGGAGTAGGAGCTGTCTGGAAGTCCGCGAATGTTGAGCCAGGATCTACTGTTGCCATTTTCGGTCTGGGATCAATTGGATTAGCAGTAAGAATTTTCACTCTTTTAGATTCTTTTTTCATGTGATACATTATAACAGCTAGATTCTTCAAAGGTTGCAGAAGGGGCAAGACTATGTGGGGCTGCTAAAATCATTGGTGTCGACGTGAACCCTGAAAAATTTGAAACGAGTAAGTTCTTGCTAATCCTTATCAAAAACTTGGAAATAATTATGCACCTTTTTACTACACAAAAGGTGTACTAAGTTATGTTTTGCCACCATCTAGGTAAAGCATTTGGGGTAACTGATTTTGTTAACTCAACAAGCTGTGGTGAAAAGCGTGTAAGCCAGGTAGCTCGTTTATGCCGTTTTGTTTTCAGTTCTACCTAGATGCTCCAAGGCTCGAATTAACGTACAAACTAGAGAAGTTTTTCATTCTATTTATTGCTTTAAAATTTATGTACTTATTCCCATATTCTGTTTTCAGATCATAAATGAGATGACTGATGGAGGTGCAGACTACTGCTTTGAATGTGTTGGAAAGTCATCCCTGGTTGAGGAAGCATATGCCTCCTGCCGAAAGGTTTCTACTCTGTTCTGTCATATAGACGAGTTAAAAAGTGTTTTGGTCCTATGACTTTGTTTACTGTCCAATTTTCGTCCCAAAATTATGTAAGTTTTTCGATTTAGTCCCAACTCCATATAGTAGAAATTTGTCCAATTTTGGCCCAAACTAGCCGGAAAATTGAAAACATCGTTGTTTTATGTCACACGAATGTCCAACTTTGGCCCCATAACTTGTCTACTGTCCAATTTTGATCCCAAATTAAATCCTCACGTGTCTTGCAACGAAATATTTTTTTATTTTCCAGCGATTTTGAGGCCAAAATTGGACAAAATTTTGATATTGTGACTAAATTGGAAAAAAATAGCTTTTTTGGACCAATTTTTTTGCTTTTTTTCTTAAAAATCTTTTATAGACTCTTAAATTTTTTATCAGATTTACTTTGCTTTTATAACGCATGGATCTTCATCCCCGATCCCACAAAGAGGGGGTCCTTATAGATTCTACACTTCTACCTATTAACAGGGATGGGGTAAGACGATCGTGCTTGGGGTCGATAAACCTGGCGCACAGTTGACTTTCACATCTTTTGAAGTCCTTCATTCTGGGAAAACTCTCTCGGGATCCTTGTTTGGTGGTCTCAAACCGAAAGCTGATATTCCGATTCTAGCTAAACGATACATGGATAAGGTAGCTCAAAATCTGGGTTGATCTTCTGTTTGTCTCGATCGACTGTCATGTTTTTTAGTGAGTTTGAGCGGCGTTTACGTGTTTATGTTTGTGCAGGAACTGGAGCTTGATAAGTTTGTGACACATGAGGTTGGTTTTGAAGACATTAACAAAGCTTTTGATTTACTCCTTGAAGGAAAGAGCCTCAGATGTGTGATTTGGATGGACAAATAGATGTGTTGCTGCATATATAATAGTATGCACAAATAAAATTTATTCATCCATTTGTTTGGTTTTTCAAGTGAATTAAGCTGCAAGTGATAAATGTACTTGTGAAATAATACTAATAAATTGGGAAGTGATTGGACTGAAGTTTGTTTAAAGGCCCAACTAATTTACATGCATATAATTTACACAAAACTCTTAGGTGATGTTTATTTTGGATTTTAAGAGATTTTAAAAAATCAATTTTTGAAATTTAAGAGATTTTAAAATTTAGGAAATTGTAACCTATGTGTGTTTGTTTTGGGATTTTGAATGGGGTGAAATTAAATTTATGTCAAAATAATAATCCCTTCGTCCCAATCTTTAAGGAATATTTTTAAAATGGACATACTCATTTTATCACTTTATCACATAAAATACTAATAAATAACCACAACTACCTATCACTTTATCACATAAATTACTAATAAACAACTGTTTCTACCCCCAACACTTTATTACTTTGTCACTATTCCTATAAATCCTTATGAACAATAAGAGTTCCATAAATAATGAGACGGAGGGAATATATAAGAGTGAATGATGTATTACTATATTGTTGATTATAATGTGAATTATGATTTATGTATTAAAAGGTTGTGAAAGAATTGATTTTATTAGAAAGTATTATAAGAGGTTTATATAGGGAGAAGGTCTCATGTGCACTTGGGTGATTGGGACTTAGTGCTGCTTATTTCATAGATTCATTTTTAGAAGCGTCTTGAAACTATACAAAATGTAAACGCAAACTATTTCAAATGTAGCATGCAACTATGCTCCCATATTAACAGTTGCACTTTTCTGTATAAATAAGTCACACTTTTTAGCATAACAAGTTGCACGCTTCTAAAATGCATTATGAGTGCACGGTGCACCCGGATGCATACAAGACCTAGTCTTATACAGTGTTGTCTTGTTGTATTGGTGGTTTTATAAAATTGAATTTTTAAAACCCAAAAATAAAATTAGATTTAAATTTGTAAATTTAAAATTTGATTTTTAAAATTCAAAACAAACATCACATTAGGAGCACTTTAGAATAAACTACTTATTTTTTTTTTCTAAATTTAAATTCATGATCATTATTTTAGCTAGTGGCGTTCTTATCGCTTGAGCTCACTCGAGCTATCCCCACAAAAGTATGAGTTGTTTGTGCTAAGTCGAGCTCTTTCCTCTCCAGTCTCCATATAAGCATGTGCGTGTGTGTTTTTTTTTTACAACGAAATAAGTTAAATAATTTGGAAGATAGCAAGTGATAATTTAATTTAAGATAATTCAATCAATTTCGAACTCATTCGGAGCTCCATCTTTGGGTGTATATTTCAATTAGGGGGTTACCATAGTTAATAAGTAACACTTTTAAGGGTGTTACAATTGTTAATGCAACATCAAGTCTAAAGTAACACTTTTAACAATTTATGCACTCCCCCCTCTCATACTTGTTTGGATATTTTTCATTTTGGTCCATCCCACACTTGTTTGGAAATGACAATAAAACATTAACCTTACTTTTTTACAATTATATTCTCCCAACATATAAAAGATTACACCTTATATCATTACTTTATAGACACTAAAACCCACTTTATCATATCATCTACTTTAATAATAAAGTAGAAACCCTCAACTAAAAACAATTTTATACTAATAAACATTAAACAATTCATATTGAACCTCAGGATTCGATAGCCAAACAATTACCAACTATGCTAGTCCATTGTATTTTTAATATTTTGAACGGTAATGATACTTAATACGTTTTTTTCATTTTTTATTTTGTTTTTGTTTTTCATTTTTTTTTACTTTCCTTTTTCGAAAAATAGCATTATTTAATATTAATTCACAATGGACCAAACAATTTCTTACCTACCCTTTAAAAAAAAAAAAATAGTATAAATATATTTTATGTTATACTAATATTTAAAAAAAGTATAAATTATAGATATTTTAGGCATATAATAAATATAGATTTTTTCCCGTAAAAGAATCATAGATATTTTTATTATGTAATAAAATTAAATGATATGAACATAAATTTTTTAAATATTATAATTATATGTATAATAATATTTCATACATTATTTACTAAGATAATAAAATAAATTATTTTACACAAGAAATTTATATAAATGTAGTGAATATAATATATATCAAATATAAAATTATATGTATTATATATAAATAAGGTATGTTTATACATATATTTTTATTTAAATAGTTAATATAAATTGTTACTAAAATATAATAAATAAGTAAAAGTATTACCTAAATATGTTACTTATTTTAAAGTGTTACATTTGTTAAAGTGTAGTTAAGAAGTGTTACCTATATAAAAGTGTTACCTATTTAAAAGTGTTGTATCCAAGTGTTACATAATATATAAATTAGAATAATGTTATGATAATGTGTCGCATAAACTAAAGGTATTACAATAAAAGGGTTACATATATATAGTCAATTATGTTGTATTGTTCTTTCAATATTACTCACTCTATCAGTTTCATTCTTCGTGCAGATCCACGCTCTTCTTTTCCTGGATCTTTAATGGCGGTTTCTACTCCTCGTAAACTCTATCTTGCTCTTCAATGTCGATTGTCTACCCCTTTCCTCGCGATCTTTCATGGTGGTTTCTTCTCCACGATCTGATTTTTTCTTTCTTTCCCAAGTTCTCCGTTTCTGTCGTTGTACTATTCTTTAAACTTGAATTATTCCTGTTTTTTATTGGGAGATTTACTAATATATTTCAAGATTGTAACTTACCAATAAGTACAAAATGGTTGCATATGCATAGAACCGGAAAATCGGTCAAAATCAGAAAATCGGTTGAACCGGATATAACCGATTTTTTAATTTTTTTTTAAATTTAAAACTTAATTCTAATTTCTTTCATTTTTATTTAAAATTTTAGTATTTTAAATTGTATTGTATGATATTGTTTAAGATTAATTATATTGTGTTTATTTTCAATATATGAAACTTATAAATTATCATTTAAAGTTTTATAAGTGCATATTAATTTTATTTTTAATATAATATACGAAATATTTTTTAAAAATATATAGGGATCATTTTAACGCTTGGACCGCCGGTTCGACCAGTCCAATCGGTTGAACCGTCAATCGGTGACCAGTCCGGTTTGGTCGTCGATCGTCCAGTTATGAAAACACTGTTGATAGGTACATTAATTTCAAGATTGTAATTACAAAATGGTTGCATATACATATGTGTTGGAATTTTGAGCACCAACAATGACTTACAATATTGAGGGAAAATAAAATAAAGGAAAACAGAAAAGTGGAAAAGTTCAACTAATACTTTTCAGTTCACGAACTATACTCTTCCAAAACAACATGTTTTCCCTTGTAGCAGCTTTCCACGAACTGTTGGGGTTATACTGAAAAGTATATTTTTTACTTTGTAAAACCAAACTGAATTTCTTATTTATTTACTTAAATAAATTATTTATCACTGTTGCACTAAATATGAATGAATGTTATATATATTTATTGCATACCTGTTCGATAAGTAAGTACGTATCACGTTGAAGTTAATTTGGTGATACCAGATCACAGAAGATCAAATTAACAGTCCCTCGAGATTAAGTACAAATTCACAACCTAGATGGAAATGAACAATCCATCATGAAAGGTTGAAGTGTAAGGCTCAGATTGACTTGTCTTGATCAAGAGATTACACTAGTGCATTATGATGCGCTGAATAGGACCTACAAGAGGATAAATTCTTCGGTACTGAATATACAAGAATTAGACCTCAGTGGTTTGTTATTTCTTAATCTCCGTTCCTTAAATAGGATCGTGTGAAATTAATAACTATTGCTTTGACTTATGATGGGAAGAGAATCAATGCGATTCGATACCTTATATCTTGGGCAATATTATTAATTATACGACGATTGCTAAGATTTAATACGGAGAATCGTGTGCAAGCACGTCTTGCTTGATTTGTCCCCTTGATGGGCTCAGAATCTTTATCATACCAAATCTTGCAAGTGAAAATTTATTTCCGGTATGCATAATAATATTGAGCTGTCTTTACTCCAAGGACAAAGATATTAATTAATATAAAGTCTGTTCAGTGGCTTAATTAATTAATGGACTAAGATAATCTTAAACACGGGAAATAATGACCGGGAGCCATATTATTGTGAAGTCGTAATGTGGGTTAAGATGGATAGTGCAATATTAATTTTATAGTGGAGTAAATTAATATTAATGAGCTTGAATAATATTTTGGCTGAATATTAAAGTTTCATAGCCCATTGGAGGTCCAATCTTAATTCTCCTAAATTCCCCTCAAATAGCCCGAATTAAAGTCCAATTAATGAAAATGAGAAGAAAATATTTTGCTTATTTTTCCATGAGAATTTTCTAAAAAATAGGTAGGAAAGAGAAAAAGATTTTTTCTTGATTTTGTTGGAAAATTTTTATGGAATAAGTATTCTTGAGATACAAGTTTATCCCATAAATTCAAGAAAGAAAAAAGATCTTATTTCTTTCCTACTTGTATGCAATTTTCGAAAATAAGGAGCAAAGGAGGAGGAGAAGATTTTGTTGGGAGATATTTTGGGAAATATAATATATTGGATATATTCTAGATTGTATCTTGAGGAAGAAGCAATGAAATTTCCCAATGCCCAACTTGACCTAAATTTTTCGCCCCCCCTAGTCCTATAAATAGGGGATGATTTTTTCATCCCCAATGCAATTCCATGTGTTGGAAAAATTAGAAATCCACAAAGGTGGTGACAAATATTTTTATTTTTTCCTTTAAATTAAAATACACGAGAATCCTTCCTCCGGATTACGTTCGTGGGAACATATTTGAAAGAAGATGATCCATTGGAGAGAGGTAAGTGTTGTGTCATTTTTTTTTGGAGAATTTATGTGGCTAATTTGAAACAACTCACAAAAAAAAATAAGAACGGAAATATACGAAAATAAACCCCCCTTGTTGACCCGGTTTTTTTCTATTCAATAGTATTTTACAGTTTTACATATACAATACACCGATTTCTCCGAGGAAAACTTCTATGAAAGAAGATGATTTGGGAGTAAGTGTGTGTGTGCTTTGTGAATTTTTCTTTGAACTCCTCCTAAATGTTTTCGAGCACGTTTTCAACCCCTTTGTTCTTTTTTTTTCTTCTATTTATAGTATTTTGCAAGCATACTTGTTTATAAGCATGAGCACTCTTTTTTGTCTTGCAAGAACTCAACTGATGTTGCTTTTTCAACTTCGTGTTCCCGGTTAACCTTTGCATTTACTTGTTTATAAGGCACTCTTTTTTGTCCCATATCAATTTTATCGATGAACACTATCCTCATCCTTTGACCATATCAATATTATAATTAGGAACCTTTATCCTCATCGTTATCATATCCGAGCCTTCAGTTACTCGGGGGTTCTTGATTCAAAGAGACTTTTCTTGGCCGGACCTTATCCGATCAGGGCATATTGACACTCGAAGCCTTCAGTTCATCTCTTCTGAATTCAGACATCCTGACCCCTCGGTCACTTGACTCCAGGCTATCTGATTTCTTCTTGCCTGATCTGATCAGCTCGACTGATTAGATCAACATATCTTCAGGATCATCTCAGGAAAGCATCAGGTCATCATGCCAGATTTGGCGAGCTGCGAACATACTTGCTTGGTCGGCAAGTGGCGAGCATACTCGCTTGGTCGGCAAGTGGGCGAGTAAACCTGTTTGCTCGGCAAGCTGGCGAACAAACTTGTATGGTCGGCAAGCTGGCGAGTACATTTGTCCATCGAGCATGGTTATTTTAATAGTAGATTAATACACGTGTCCCTCCGACGTGTACAAATTACTCGAGTAATTGTATCGAACACAACAATACCCCCCAGCCGGGCCGCTTTGTATTCGTCATGGGGGCTCGACTGTTGAATGTCGCTTCGTCTTCTGTGTCAGAATCCCCTTTTTTAAATTTTCAAAATTTCTTACAGCATCTATAAATACATATTTTGCCGCCTCAGCTATTCTTCTTTCTCTTTAATCTCTCTTCTCTTTTCTTCACATTCCTTTCCGTCTGAAATTTCCTGCAAGAGCTTGATTATTTCGGCGAAGGATTTCTTTCAGGTATCTATTTCATACGCTCTTTAATTTCAATTATGACTTCTCATTCAAGTTCTTCTTCCTCCTCTCTTCGCCCGATTTCCCGTAGTGGTGCTAATGCGCCGGAGATGAATGCCTCGGGTTTAAGATCCCGTTGGCAAGTTCGACAGCCATTTGCCATTCTTTCATCGGATTCCGATGATGCCCTAAATGAATTAGATAGGGATTAAGCCCGTACCGATTTTTTAGATGATTCGGGTGAAGATTCTTTGTCCCAACCCCAAATTGGGTCTAGGGTTGTACATAGTCTCGATGTAAATAGGGGTGATGACTATATGAGGGAGGAAATCTTGGTGGCTGAGAACGTTAATGAGTCGAACAGAGGATTCGACGGCGAACAGAACACGGAGCTCGACATCCCTGTTGGTCTTCCTCATAGCCCAACATATAACGAGTATAGTGCTCATTATGATTTTGATTGGTCTGAACAACCTCACAGGACCAGGGTTGAGAATGAATATCCGGCGAGCAAAATTGCAAGCGTGATTGATGTCGATATGCTCGGCCAATCGTATAGGAATTATGAAACCCCAAAAGATGTGTTTTTCTGGGCGCCTGGTCCCGATGAGCGAGCAGACCAGCCTCCTGAGGGTTGTGTTGCTGTGAACCTAGACACAATGGAAGCGGGTCTTCAATTCCCACTTCATCCGGCTATTACTCGCCTGCTCGTAGAATGGAACATCACCATTACACAGCTAAAGCCGAATGGGTGGCACATGATTATGAGTTTCCTAACTCTGTTCGGCAAAACAAAGCCCGTGTATTACCCAACAGCAGCAGAACTCTCTCGACTAGTGCATTTGTCCCGGCCAAAAGGTGAACACGGATGGTTGTTCATGCAGGCGAATGCCAAATGTAAGGTCATCGAGGATGTGCCGAACAAGATTACTGATTGGAAAAAAAGTTCTAGTTCGTCGGGGGCGATTGGAAAAGCCCTGCTTCTGGATGTGAATCAAATGCTCACTTAGATGTCCCCACAGATTTTGGGATCTATCGAAGTAAGTATTTTTGTGTTTTTGCTCTTCACAATGAACTGATTTTAACTTATTCTCAATTTCAGGAATTCAAGCAGCAGCGGACAAAGATACCAACGACAGTTATTTCAGCAGTATTTGGCAGATTGATCTTAAGCCATACTCAGAACGGTCAGTGAAGACGTTGAATACTGCTGAACAAAGGAAAAAGGGAGGATTGTACGTGCCCCCTCACCATTTAGTTGCCGTCAATCCAGCTGGTAAGGATTATTTTTTGTATTTGTAAATGTGTTGTACCCTTTGCTCCCGGTTTCTCTTTCTTTTTTAATATATTCTTCTGTCTATAGCTTTCCCTGTCGTCACTGTTGCTGTAAGCACATCCGAACACATTGAAATGGCTCGAACTAAGAGACCTCAAGAGCTTGCTCGAATTCAAGCCAAGAGAGATGCCCAGCGAGCAAATCGAGGGGAGGCGAGCAGAGTGAGAAGGGTGAGCCGACCAGCCGCGTCCGGACCGGGCGAGTCGAGTCGGCCGAAGAGGACAACTCGTTCTGTCGAGCAGAGATTGAGCGACCAAGCTCCCTTGCCAAAGAGATCGAGAAGGGAACCTGACGAGCAAAATCCGATAGCTCAAACGATCATCGATGTCATTGAGGCGACCCCCACTGCTGAAACGACCAGAATAGCTGCCTCTGTGGTCGGCCCAATTGCACAAATCATCGAAATGGAGGTCGGTACATCTTCTCCGCCTCCTGCAGGACCCCGAACCTGGACCCCTATGAGTTCCCAGCTCCGTTCTCCCGAGGACAAATCGTTTTTGGGATGGGACCCTGCTCGGGTGAACAGGTACGTTTGCTCGCCTGTTGGAGTATTTCTTTGTTCCATCTGATTTGGTCGCTTAATCATACTTGTTTGCTTGTCTAACACGTAGGTTGAACAGATTGTCGCCTCTGATGCCAGAATTGAAAGATTATTACTACTCTCCTAGTGTTCGCAATGTTCCTGGCCTTCCCGAGCATGTTCAGAAGGCTTGTGAGACCCCCATCTGAGCATGGACTACTGAGCTCGAAGAGGCCACTAAGGGTCCAACACCTTTGGAAACCATGCGACTTGGCCTAGTGCGCCATGGCCAATCTTTGGTTCTCCTTGAGAAAGCTTACGTCGAGTCCGCCAATCTTCATGCCAACTACGTGGCTCTTATTAAAAGTTTAGAAGAGAAGGTGCACGAGCTAACCAAAACTCAAGATGAAATGAAGTTAACTAAGGGAAAAGTATCCTCAGCCCAAGCAGAGGCTCGTAAAGCTCAAGAGGATGCTCGTCAAGCTCGGGAAGATTCTCGCCAGGCGAGGGAGGAGCTAGGCCTTGCTCGGGAGGAGCTGCACCGCAATCGGGAAGAGGTTGCCGGCATTAGGAGAGTTCAGGACGAGCTGAACGTTGAGCTCTGAAAACTCAGAACTGGCATCGAGACTGTAGAATGCGAGCAAACTTTGCTTGCCCAACAACTCCTTACTGCTGAAGAGACCAACACTCGTCTGGGTCTTGAAAATTCAAAATTGCACACTGAGGAGTATGTTGATTCCATGTCGAATTTCTCTTATATATGCGCCTTTGCCGATGCCATCCGTTCTGCTAGACAAACACTTACTGCCGACCAGATTGTCCCGCTCGTAGCCCATCTTGAGAAGTACCTGATTGACAACCCCCCGGATCGCAACCTTTCAATATCTGATTTGAGTGATCTGTGCGATTTCTCTAATCTTCCTGATGGGATCGAGATTGATGATCCTATTTTGGATGAGAAAGATGGTTCGGATGCGGATATTGAAGGTATTGTCGACCAAGCTTGCCGAGCCGAGCATGGGTTTGATCAGGAGCAGAGCGAACAAAGTGGTCCTCCCAAAGACGAGCAGAATGTGCTACTTGGCGAGCAGACGAGGCATGATGATGCTGGAGGAATTGCTCCTGAAGGGGCCAAGCAGACGAGGCAGGACCTGCTGGACACATTGCTTCCGCCCACCCCCAATAATGAATTTGTTCCTTAATTTTGCTTTTTGCTTTGCTGAACAATTTCTTCTGAACTACCGTGTAATTTTTGTCTTCTTCTTTCTTGTTTGAACAATTTTGCTGTTGAATGGTTGAATTTACTTGTTGAACAATTTCCTCTAACCTGATCGTTGAGGATGACTTTTGTTGCTGATGAATGGTTGATGTTTGTTTTGTTTCCTAGTTTATGCCATCGTTTCTTCTGAATGAATTCGAACATGATCTGTGTCTATGTTCCACCCTGACTTCTTTGGTTTTTTGATTGTCTTATTGAGGTGCAATCAGATTGATCGTCTTATTTAGCTGTGACCAGATGGGTTAACTTATATGCAACCCCCCCTTTCTTGTTTCGTGATCGTCTTATTTAGCAGCGATCACTATTCGTACTCGGGTCGTCTTATTTAGCTGCGACCCCGTACTCATCACTCGCTTTGTTGCGGGTATCTATAAGCATGAGTCGTCTTATTTAGTTGCGACTGCGTACCCATCACTCGCTTTACTGCGGGTATCTAAGTACGAACTGTTTCGTCAGGTGAACATAAACTTCGGCTGCGTTCGTCTTTGTTCGGGTCGTTCGGCTTAGGTGCGACCTCTGATAGGCTTTATCTAGAAAAACTTAACAAAAAAAAAATGCTTTGCAACATATTACTGTTCTATTACAACTTTTACATTTGAAGAAAACTGTTTCTATTACACATAACTATAGACATCTATGGTTTTGTTGAATTCAAAACCCTTGTCTTGAAATAGACATAAGCTGGCCTCATCTCGTCCATGGAATTGATGTTGACAAGCATGAGGCGGATCAACCTGTCTACTCTTCTTCAAATAATATGCTCGAGCAACAGCAGCATCAGCGTTTGCCCCTCCTGGACAAGCTGTGAGTATGCGAGCTGCCGTGGACATGAGCATGTGGCGAGCACGCCTGCTCGCCTATATCAGGCGCTGGCAAAAGCCTTTGCTCGCACCTTTTTATCCCCCTCTGTAGATGCCTGAGCATCAGCATCCGCGCATCGTTTCGTGGGGATACCACGACATCCCACCCCCTCGGAGGAGATTTTGGGGATGCGTAGGGGACTAGTGATTTACTACTGCATAAGCAGTGAGCAACGTGGAGTGGCAACATTAACTCTGTCGAGCATCTTGAGTCCGTAACGAGCACCAACCTTTGCTCGGAGTGTCTTACGGGGTATAAAGCTCGTACTAGAGCAAGCGCCAGGACACATGATTGAGTCAGCAAAATGATTGCTGAATCGAGTGTCGGAAACTTCGTCTGGAGGCATACCAAACCAACAATCTTCCGATAACTAAATTTTCTTCTACTATGATTGCAGTATTTTTTCCTTTTTCTCCCCTTTCTTCAGCTATCAATATGCCTATTTATACTACTATCCCAAACAAGTGCTGGCATATCTAGTTGGTGTTGGTCTTCTTGCTTTAAATCCTCCTTTTGACATCTGTACTTGTTTTTGCCAGTTCTTATTTAAGGATTGACACGTACCTATTTTGGTTGCCACCACTTCTCAACTTGTTTTGACATGTATCTTCTATTTTTTAATGGTGCTGGCCAGAGTTTTTTCTAGAAGATTTGTGTCGGATACGGTGTGTTCATCCTCCACGTTTGTCCAGCTCGTCTTAGCCGAATGGCTGATTATGCTCGGGGTTTTTTTTTTTTGACCCCAATATCCAGCCAGTTGTGCTCGGTCGTTACTGATAATATTTTTTCAGATTTGACGCATTCCACGAATAGTACAATGACACTCCATTCAGGTCTTCCAAATCATACTCCCCGTTTAACAAACGTTCTGTAACTCTGAATGGACCTTCCCATGCTCGGCCGAACACACCACTTGGTACCCCCGTTGCTCGTCTTAGAACCAAATTTCGCCCGTTGAACCCGCGTGTTGTTCGACTTTGGAGTTGTAGAACTTTTCTGACATTTTTTTATACATGGCGTTCTTGAAATCAGCCTCCATCCTTCTTTCTTCCAACAGGTCTGCACTTAGGGCGAGCGCCTGGTCATTAATGTGCTCTCCAAAAATCATTTTCCGATGGCTCAGAATTTTTATTTCTGCCGGTATAACAGCTTCCGCACCAAATGCCAGGGCAAAAGGGTTTTCCGCAGTTGATGTTCTGAAAGTAGTTCGATAGGCCCATAATATTTGAGGAACTCTTCAAATCCTCCCCCTCGAATTATCAAGTCTAGTCTTGAGGATATGCTTGATAATTTTATTGACAAATTTTCTACTTGTCCGCTTTTACTTTGGGTAATACTGAGTAGAGTAATGTTTTTTTATGCCCCAGCGAGCACAATTTTGTCGGAATTCACTTCCATCGAACTGTTTGCCATTATCTGTTACCAATGATTGGGGAAGCCCAAAACGACAAATGATATTTTTCCAAACAAAATTCCACATTCTTTGTTCGGTGGCTTTAACAATGGCTTCAGCTTCCGTCCATTTAGTATAGTAATCAACGGCAACCACAACATATTTTACTCCCGATGTGCCAGTAGGAAACGGGCCGATCAAATCGATTCCCCATTTAGCAAATGGCCACGGGCTGTAAACAGACACTAGCTCTTCGGGTGGGCTATGGATAAGTGGGGCATGTACCTGACACTTATGACATGCGCGGGCATACGCAAGCGAATCTTTCTTAAGGGTCGGCCAGTAGTAACCTTGTCTGATGATTTTATATGCCAAGACAAGCCCACCTGTATGGTTTCCACATACCCCCTCATGAATCTGTTCCAAAATTACATGACCCTCTTCAGGAGTAATACACTTCAACAACGGAAGTGAGAAACTTCTTTTGTATAAATGCCCATCTAGGATAGTATAATGAGCAGCTTGTAATCTGAGGCGAGTAGCTTGTGCTTTATTTTCGAGAAGAAGTCCTTTTTGTAAGTAACTTAAAATTGGAGTCATCCAGGTT
This sequence comes from Stenogyne calaminthoides, assembly GCA_037126765.1. NCBI lineage: Eukaryota > Viridiplantae > Streptophyta > Magnoliopsida > Lamiales > Lamiaceae > Stenogyne > Stenogyne calaminthoides. The sequence goes on from JBBCBC010000002.1 coordinate 1,938,918, forward strand.
TCTTGCTCGCCTGTCACATGGGCGACCATAACTCTGGAAATTGATGGCGAACAAGTTGTGACGACCACAATGTCTGTCGTGCTCTTCACTCCTTCTGCTGTTGCCAATCGTGCCAAGGCATCAGCGAACGAATTATCCAATCGTGGTAATTGTTCTATGTAAACTTGTTCGAATTGTTCAAGCAACTCCTTTGCTAGTTGATGATATTGTGTCATTTGTTCGCCTCGGTCTTCGTACTCGCCTAATACTTGATATACGATTATTTGAGAATCGCTAGAAATCATCAGCCTCTGAATTCCCATTGTCATAACCATGTGTAACCCAGCGATCAAAGCTGCGTACTCGGCTTCATTATTTGTGGTTGGGAAATCAAAACGGATGGCTGTCGTGAAAGTTTGTCGAGTTGGGCTGATGAGAACCACGCCCGCTCCGGCTCTTGAACTTGTTGATGAATCGTTAACATACATGTGCCATGGTTGGTTGACACTTCTTTTGGGTATTTGCGGATATGTCAATTCAACCATGAAATCGGCCATAGCCTGGCCCTTCATTGCTGTTCGTGGGGCGAACGTAATGCCAAATTGGCCTAACTCCACCGCCCACTTGAGTAATCTGCCCGCAGTGTCTGGTCGGTGGAGAACTTGTCGCAATGGGAATGTGGTTAACACCTCGACTGAGTGATCGAAAAAGTATGGTCGCAATTTTCGGACACTCATAACGAGAGCATACGCGAGTTTTTCCAGTGGAGGGTACCGGAGCTCGGCTTCTTTGAGCACCTGACTTACATAATAAATAGGCAAATGTGTCGCCCCCTCTGCCCGGACGAGCACAACGCTAATTGCATGCTCGGATGCAGCAAGATACAGATAAAGTTGTTCGCCTGGAACAGGCTTAGATAATGTTTGTGTATCTGCAAGGTATTGCTTTAATGACTCGAATGCATTTTGGCAATGCTCTGTCCACTGGAATTTCCCTTTCTTTAATGCGTCAAAGAAAGGTTTGCATTTGTCTCCAGTTCGTGATATAAACCGGCTTACAGAAGCCAAACGTCCAGTTAATTTTTGGACTTCTTTCACACTTCTGGGGGCCTGCATGTCGAGCATGGCTTGAATCTTTGATGGGTTCGCTTCAATCCCCCGTTGACTGACCATATGCCCTAGGAATTTTCCCGAATGAACCCCAAAGCTGCATTTCTTCGGATTTAACTTCATGTTGTACTCCCTGAGAATATCAAACGTTTGCGCGAGGTGGGTAATGTGGTCTTCCTTGTGCTCGCTTTTTACCACAATGTCATCAATGTACACCTCAACTATTCGGCCTATGAGTTCGTCTAACATTTTGTTCACCAATCGTTGATACGTTGCTCCAGCATTCTTTAAACCGAATGGCATGCGTTGCCAACAATACATATTCTTTTCGCTACAGAAAGCCATATTCTTTTGATCGTCTGGATGCATGGGTATTTGGTGATAGCCAACAAATTCATCCATGAAGGTCATGAGCTCATGTCCTGCTGTGTTATCGACCAGATAATCGATATGTGGCATCGGGAAATTGTCTTTCGGGCATGCCTTGTTTAAGTCAGTGAAATCTATGCATAACCTCCAAGTTCCGTTAGATTTGCAGACGAGCACAGGGTTAGCAAGCCATCTCGGGCACTTTACTTCTCGAATCAATTTATTATCGAGCAATTTCTTGATTTCACTATCCATAGCCGCATACTTCTCCGGACTGAATTTTCTCCGCTTCTCAATTATTGGTATTTGTGTTGGGTTAAGGTTAAAAGAGTGACATGCATGTTTATGATCAATGCCGACCATGTCCTCATGTGACCAGGTGAACACATCCAAATTTGCTCGGAGATACGCGATCATTTATGTTCGGAATGGTTCCGGTAATTCCGAACCAATAAACACTTCTAATTCCGGTCTGATCGGGTCGATATTGATAGACTCCAATTGTTCAACAGCGTTGCTCGCCTCTTTTTTTGCTTCCATCGAGGATCTTCGATCGACCCCCGGTGTTCGTCATCTACCTCCATAGGTTCAAAACCTATACGAGGTTCTAAGTCCGGTAGCTCGTTTGGCGGATCAATGTTCATTAAATTTGGAACATGGGTTATCATCCCAGGTTCTGTGTCCGCTCGCGGAGATGTGCTCGTCAGAGGAGACATAAGCGTCCTCGGCAATATATTCGCCTGTTGGCTTGATTCTCCGGTCTCCCATGTTTGCTCCATCATGTTAATGATATTTTGCTTTTCTGGCGCGCATGACAGCAAACAATCTCAAGATTTTTTCTGGTCGCCTTTTACGCTACTCGTCCCTTCTTGGGTTGGAAATTTAACACAATAGTAATAAGTCGAACAGGCAGCTTTGAATTCCTGAATAAACGGGCGACCTAAAAACCCGTTATAAGTAGATGGAGCATATTGACAATTACAAAGTCTAGCATTCTAGTTCGTCGGATCTCCGGATTTAAAGTTGACTCTAACTAGACTCCTAACCTGATCAGACCATAGGGCCGGGTTATAGATTCCCCGAAACCCATGATGGTGTGATCACATGGTTCTATATAACTACTTAGGTCCCCAACTTGCTTCTTCATTTGATGCAGAGTGTTAACGAACAGAATGTTCGCATATGCTCCGGTATCGACCAGGAGGCGATGCACCTTCAAACCGAGAAAACGGGCGCTGATGGTTAGAGAGTCATTGTGGGGGGTGATTATGCCGTCGAGATCGTCTTCCGAGAATATGATTTGGTGAGAGGGTGGCATGCTAGCTGATGTGCTTGCCACCTTCACCTGATGGATGCTTTGCATGGCACGCATTTCCATTTTCTTCCGCCTGTTCGATAATGTGGGTGCCTGGTAACATCCACCCACTGGACCATAATCAGGACGAATCATGTTGATTTCTTGACTCTCCCGACCTCTATTAATGGTAGGAGCCCCTCTTTTGGGTAATTCCAACCTCTTACGGGATTCCTCGGGATCACTGTCAGATGTTTCTTCGGCCTTTAGCTTACCCCTACGATCACCTGACTTTTCTATTTGGGAGTCTTTGTTCGTCGGCTTTTTTAAGAACCGCGTAAGACGATTCTCTTCATATAACTTCCAAAGTTGACGAAGTAAATCGCGACAATCTTCGGTATTATGTCCGATGTACTCGTGATAATTACAATACTTGGAAGCATTAAGCCAATTTTTATCTCTTATGATTCTTCGTGGCTTATCCAACATGTCCCGATCCTTAATTTGATTAAATATCGTTTCAGCTGAAACGCCTAGAATACTTCGTAGGGCAAGTGCTTCTGCTAGTTCTTCAAAAGGTTTAAAAGATCCTGGGGGTTTATACCCCCCTCATTCATTACTTTTTTACCAACAACTCTTCTTGGCCTAACCGTGATTGGGCAAGCAGATCCTGCATGGCTATAATTTTGGCTGCTCGCTCTCGGAATTCGGCATATGTGTTCGGCCAATTCTGATGCATGGCTTTCCACATATCCGTATTCAGGATCCGGCCTCCGACCACCGTGAGGATCTTGGAATCCTCTTCAACTGGGGCTCCATCGTACAAGCATTTGTCAAATCTTTTGATGTATGCTCGATCTGACTCACCCTTTAACTGGGAGAAATGTGCCAACCTCTGTTTTGGTGCTGGGCGAGCACACATGGATGAGAAATGGGACAGGAATTTCAGTCCCAACTGGGCGAAAGACGTGATGGACGTAGCGGGCAGAGTAGAGAACCATCTGTGGGCGCGGTCGCCCAACATCATGGGGAACAATCGGCACTGCGTCGCGTCGGTGGCGCCCATGGCGATCATAAAATCTGAATATTTGTTGAGGTGAACATGTGGGTCAGACTCAGAATCGAACATAGGGATTGGTGGTCGGATCTTTGCCACTTTTTCTTGTACTTCAGCTGCCATGATCGCCGGTGTTAGTGGCGAGCAGGGCATTGTGCTCGCCCGAGGGAGTCCTTTCGTTGCGGCCAGATCGGTCTGTAAACCCTCGATTGCTTTTTGCATTTCTACAAATTTCGTGGAACTGACAGACTTGGATCGGGGCTGTGTCCCATCATGAGGACCCGGGGGGTCATGCTCGTGATGGGGCAGTCCCCCTTTCCATGTTCGTCCTTGGCTACCCAATCGATGATGGATAGACAATTTAGTTCCAGCCAATTTTTGTTGTTCTTGCTGTCTTTCGGGATGCGGGCGGTCATGAGGATCTGAGGGAGCTGGCATGTTCATCGGCTATTCCCTCTCGGGATCCTATCGCCTATAATTGCCGATTCGGTCTTTGACGGAGAGCCTCAAACGTCCAAACGCCGATGGCCTGGACCCTTGAGGCTGCTCGTCATCCGACATATCATCAGCCTTTTTGTTGGCCCGCTTTCCACGCAGCTTTCAACTTAACTTGCTCACTATCAGGTGTATGTGAGCGTCGATCATCATCAACTGGAACTTTCAACTTGGCCAACTCTTTTTCGGCCCTCTCTTTCTGTGCTCGCAACAAGAAAGTGATGGCCTTTGTTGTGGCCGCCAGATCGTTGGCAATATCTTCAAGATTGATGGTTTCCGCGGTCTAATTTTTGTGAGGCTGATGCTGAGCCTCTTTCTGAGCGTGAGGTCGGCTCTGTCCCGACCTCTCTGTCTGAGTATTCCTAGATTGAGGCATTATATTTCTTTTTTCTGCCTCGGCTATCTACGGGATTGTGTATGGGCTGGTTTTTTCTACCCTCCTTCTAGCGCCAATTGTTGCGAGTCGTTTTTTATGGAGAATATTATGTGGCTAATTTGATAACAACTCACAAACAAAATAAGTACGTGTACAATATACGGTAAATAACAGGAATTTGTTGACCCAATTCGTCAAGAAATGACTACTCTGGGGGCATTCCAAGCCAGGGATGTCATATTGCGAGTTTTACATATACAATACACGATACTTCTCATGAGGAAAACTTCTATGAAAGAAGATGATTTGGAGAGTAAGTGTGTGAGTGCTTGTGAATTTTATTGAACTCCTCCGGAAATTTTCTGAACTGGAAATTTCTGAACTCAACCCCTTTCTTGTTCTTTTTTCTTCTATTTATAGTATTTTGGCAAACATGAGCTGGTTTGGCAAGCATGAGCTGGGGACTTCGTGTCTTGCAAGAACTCATGTGATGCTGCCACGTTTTCAACTTCGTCTTCCTGGTTGACCTTTGCATTTACTTGTTTATAAGGCACTCTTTTTGTCATCCATATCAACTTTTGCTCGACTGATTGCCCTGTTCGCCCCTTTGACCATATCAATATTATACCGGAACACTATCCTCATCGAGCATATCTGAGCCTTCAGGTTACTCAGGGTTCTTGATTCAAAGAACTTTTCTTCAATGGACCTTATGTCGATCAGCATACCGACACTCATACTTACCGAAGTTCAAATTCTTCGATTCGGACATCCCGACCCTCGTGTCACTTGACTCAAAGTTATCTCGATTTCTTCTTGCCCGATCGATCAACCGACCGATCGATCAACATATCTTCAGGATCATCTCAGGATAACATTAGGTCATCATGCTAGATTTGGCGAGCTGCGAACATACTTGCTTGGTCGGCAAGTGGCGAGCATACTCACTTGGTCGGCAAGTGGCGAGCATACTCACTTGGTCGGCAAGTGGCGAGCATACTCTCTTGGTCGGCAAGTGGGCGAGCAAACCTGTTTGCTCGGCAAGCTGGCGAGTACATTTGTCCATCGAGCATGGTTATTTTAATAGTAGATTAATACACGTGTCCCTCCGACGTGTTCAAATTACTCGAGTAATTGTATCGAACACAACAGTAAGTAATCTCGTAACTCCTAGATTCCGCATGCTTAGGATTTACGTGGATTACGTGTATGCATGTTGCTTATTTGCTTGTCTAATTATTATGTTGAATTGATTTAGGATTAATTCATGTTAGTAATTAATTGATTAATTTAAATATGTATTTAAATTCACCTCGAATAGATCTGAGCACCCTTTTTTTCCCAACACGAACAACAACTTTCCACTTTGAGCAGGTGCGAGAACAACAACTTGCACGCACGAAATAAAATAACGCGCATGAAATAAAACAACAACAAGTCGAGTCAAGGATATATCCTTTGCCCACAAAACAAATACATCCCGGCTAGTGCTCACAGTTTGACGCAATGTTCCCAAAGGTAAAACGACTTCGTCTTTTATACAAGTAGCACCGCAACATATAAAGCTCCACCGAACTGAAAATGACATAAAAGCTGGACTGCACTCTATATGAATATGTAAATGAGCATGAATGCATGCACTTTGGAAAAAAACTTCTCGGTTGATTGTTCGATTTATCGATTTTCTTTTCGATAAAAATTAACATATGAATGCAACCTATTTATAGGTACGTCCATTAGGTGGGAGACATAATGCCATTTTAATTTGGGCTCATGATGACAATTAATGTGATTCATTTAAATTATTTCTATTTTGAAACGTCTTCGCTAATGACACTTAATTTCATCATGTCGGTCCCGAAAAATACCGAGTTAAAACCCAAAAAATCTAAATGGGAGGTGAATTTAATATTATTTTTTCGAATGTGTGTTATGCAGATATGCTAAAGTATGTATGACAGTTAATATGAAAGCAAATAAAAACAAACATATTTTTATAGTGGTTCGGACAACTCGTCCTACATCCACTCTTCCCTTCATGGGGCACCAACTTAACCAACAGATGTTTACCGAGTTCTCACTCAAACGAGACTTATCTCCCTCTAAGGGATCGCCTACCCTCCCTTTCGGGATTGCTTAGATGTTTACCGAGTTCTCACTCAAACGGGACTTATCTCCCTCACGGGATCGCCTATAGATGTTTAACGAGTTCTCACTCACCTACAAACTTAACCTATCAAACTGATTTGGGTAAGGTTTGTTTGGTTTCCAACTAGGTTGAGATTTTCCCTTACATTTGTTTAGCCTCTATGCTAAGGTTGGGAAAATCTCTCTAAGCTTATGATATGACATTTTTGCTTAGATACAATGAAGAACACTCTTGCGTAAATTTGGATATTTAATGCTTTGTGTTCTTGAATGGAGTTGCTTGAATATTTGGCTTTAATTTCACTTTGCAGATCCTCCATCTTCTTCTTTTGAAGATAGTGCAATGTATTTATAGTGTGGATTTGAATATTACCGTTGGAGAGTAAATTCAAATCCATACTAATAGTCTTCCAGCTTTTCTTTGACCTTTTGCACTTGTTGTTTGCAGCTTTATGTCACATCCATTTATATGTTGTTATCTTCTTATTGGCCAGCTGCTTTTATGTGTCTAACAGATCTGATCAGCTAGCCAGATTACTGTTCATCTCTTCTGATTTTGGTCGTCTGATCTGGTGTGCTTTCGTATGCGTAACTTCCGGTTCGCAATCGTGATCGAAATCGATCGAAATCGCATCGGCCAAGATATCGATATGTTCAAAGATAACAGATTCGATTCTGTTTCAAAGATAAATGATCCGATTCAGACAATCTCCGATCTCGATATCAATGATGATTCGAAGCTTGCAAGATAAAATCGCATGCAGAGATCCAAGATTCCGATTTCTTCTTCTTCTGATTTCTGATTTCTTCTTCTTAACTTGTTCTCTCGTTCCCCCTTAACTTGTTATCTGTAGATTAATTTAAATAACACAAGTTGATAATGTTTTGGCATAATTCATCAAAACTAAAATATCCCAACACATCATGTAACGTCTTACGTTACAATCTGATTTGAAACGTCAATGAATCTGGACGTCCCAGATGTCTACATTCATTATGCTCCAAACTCAAATTCGTGGGCTGAATTAATTCAATGTGAGATAATTAACTTTATGTTGGGAAATTTAGAGTTTTGATGAAAGTTCCAAAACACTTGTAATAGGACCAACAGACCTATTAGCTGACTGATGATATATATACCAGTTTAAGGTGACCAGTTGATAATGACTGTATAAAACAACTGATGTAGTAGATAGGTTACATATTGAGGGAGAACTCAATATGTAAAGTCTTGAAGACGGATCTGTTAGTGTTAGTGTCCTAGAGACAATCTATTGTAAGGACATAATACTCGATTATATTCAGCTTGATTTAATATTATAGTTCAATTAATATTAATGTATGGCAATACACTTGTTTGAATATTATGTTTGATTGTTTGCATTTATTCATACAAGTGTTCCCATGAGTCATTGTTGTCATTGAGGTTGTGAGAACTCAGATGACTTAAGGATGATTCTCAAATAGCCCCGATCAAGGATCATCAAGAATTGGATATTGATGATGTAATGGAGATTGGTGTGCGATCTGCATCATACTCTTAGAGAGTGTAGTAAGATCTCACTTACTACCAGATACTAGGTATCTCATGATGGATGCACAAATACCTTAGAGGGTATTGGTATACCCATCCGAGAAACTGTTTGATGTATTTCCACTATATGTGTCTACGGGTGTCTCGGTTAGTGGGAGCGATGCGATACTCCTTTGAGTTGAGGTCAATACGCACGACATGTGTGGGATGATGAACTTTGACCATGACCCTAACCATGGGTAGATATGACTTGGATTGGGTTCATCACGAAGTACATGTGCGTGGTAGTTGAGCCAAGAATAGGATTCATTCCTCAAAGTGGATTTAGAGAGAATATTCATCTTCTCATCATAATTGGATCAAAGTCATCGGCCGATGCACGTCAACTTAGACTTTGTGGCTAAGTGTGACATACATGATCAATTAGTGATTAGAGATAATACGATAAAGTTATTTGAATAGACACTTCATCATGTTCAAGGCTTAATCGAGTATTCGCGAATGAAATGAGGAAATCATAATAACCCATATTTCAGTTACAGGTAGTTGCACGTTTCTCGCAACGTACCTCATATATTGAGAATGTCTGATTTATTGTCTAGGGTTCAATTAAGACCGTTAGTTTGACTAATCGCTCGATATATGAGGGCCTATGGGTCACACAACAAGTAGTTCCCTTTTACGGATTATAGTTGGTTGATTAAATGTTAAATTGGATTTAATATTTAATTTATGGAGAATTTTTTTTTTGACAGGATTTATGGAGAATTTATTAATAATAGATTAATTTGGAATTAATTATTATTCATATTTAATTAAATTGGATTTAATTAAATAAGAATTCCCAATAATAATATGTGGAATATTATTGTAGGATTTAATATATATGGAATCAAATCCGTAGAGATTTGATATACATGTGAATTAAACCCGTAGAGATTTTATATGTGAAAAATAAACCTTAGAGATTTATTTAAATAAAGATTAGGGAATCAGGTTAGCTTAAGATTTAAGCTGGGCATTCCCTATATATATGAGCTCTTGGGAATTCACAAACAACGTTAATTCATATTTCCCCATAAAATCTAGAATAGGAATTTTCCTAGCAAATTCCGTCTCAGATTCAACGCTGGCAAATCTGTGCAAGTCCATGAAAGGGGATTACGTGGATACCATAGTAGAGAAATATTTGTACGATTTACTGTAAGATTTCTGTTTATTTCCTCTGCGCATGTATTACGTGTTTACGTGCCTCTAAATTCCAACATTGGTATCAAAGCTTCAGGTTCTTGATTTAATTGCTAAATTGAGTTTTGTATTAAAAGAATTTTTTTTTAATATATTGGTGTGGTTGACGTCAACCACACCGGATTAATTGTTTAAAGTGTTGGGGCCGAGTGGTTTGTTTTGTTTGACAAAGCAGATGGTTTATTAAAACCACCCACTTGTCTTCCTTCTTCATCATCCCCAATTTAGGGTTTTTGAAATCCTAAATTGTTCCCCTTTTTATTTGCACCGCTCGGCTAGAGGGCGGAGACCCGCGGCTCGTCGCTGGGCGACGGTCGTGCGGACCCGCTCGCCTCAGCGCGACGGCGGCGCGACCTTGTTCTGCTCATCCCGTACGCGATTCGTCACTCCCCGCTGTAAATCTTCGACTGATTCGATTCTCAAAGCGAAGGCGGTCCGCCGTTGTCGTCTTTGATGCGTCGTCTTCACTCCCAGATTGAGGCGGCGGCGGCGTTCTTTCTTCAATTTCAATCGCTTGGAGCAATTCGTCGAACGCGCGAAGCCGAGTGACGGCGGCGATGCACCGGCGCGCCTAGGGCGACGCGGTGAAATCGCCTGAGCTCGACGCTCCGCATCGACGTCCCGCTGGTTTTAGTTTGATGTGTCCGTTGCGATAACCTGGTCGTTCCATTGGCGTCGTCTTGGGCGGCGTTCATTTTGGTTTTGGGCCGGTCTCTATTCTGATGTCTCGTTCCTGGTGTTTTGTTAATTTCCTATGTTCCAAAATTGATGTTTCCTGATTCTTGTTATTGAATGATGTAACTGGAAATTATTTTGGGATTAGAAAATTTTGGAATTTGCTCGAATTGTACGGATTGGATCTGTTTTTGGATGGGTGATGATGTGGGAGGGCTCTTTTGCAAATTTGATTTGAGACAGGCCCTCCCGCGCAATTTTAGAAATTGCACCTGAGCCCCCTAAACAATAAACAATTTATTTTTGAAATAAATAATTAAAATCTGATTTATTTATTAATTTGATTAATATTAAAATTGGATTAAAGGTTGGACCTTAATTGAAGATTAATTGGATTAATTTTATTGTTTTAATAATTGGTTAATAATTATTGAATTTATTTTAAAATCAGTTTTTGAAATTAATTCGATAAAGTTTTAATAGATTATTAAATTCCCACTTGGTTAACTTGTTTATTTAAATTCGTTAACGTTTTATAGTCCACATTATAATTATTTGGGTAGGCAGCACCCAATAATTGTCGGACCGTATTATTGTTTGGGTAGACGACACCCACATAAATGTTAGTCCGTGTAAATCATGTTTGGGTAGGCGGCGCCCAATAATTGCTCAAATATGATGTAGATTAACATGTTGGATCTCGATTAAGCAATTAATACCCCGCCTTTAAAATGTTCCTCACTAAAATATGGTTTTCTCATTAATTTGATAAGATGTCTTCCATCAAAGTTAAAAGTAAACCGGAGATTTTGTTCCAATGGGTATGTCTCTACCGGCAAATCATGGGATAAAGCTATCAAAGAAGGATTGTTCTTCTGTTGAAGTTGATGTCAAGCACATGAAAGATGTCCCATATGCATATGCAATTGGGTCAATCATGTACGCCATGACTTGCACTAGGCCAAACGTGGCCTACGCTATCAACATCACTGGTAGATACCAACAAAATCCGGGTGAGTCTCACTGGATTGCTGTCAAGACTATTCTGAAGTATCGTATACGAACTAAAGAATGTTTTCTTGTTTATAGTGGACAGTCAGAACTAGTAGTGACTAGTTATGCTGACGCAAGTTTCCAATCCGATTGTGACGATTACAAATCACAGTCAGGTTACATTTCAGTCTAAATGATGGGGTGGTCAGTTGGAATAGTTCCAAGCAAGAGACGACGGTAGATTCAACAATCGAAGCTGAGTACATTGTTGTATCAGAAGCCTAAAGGAGGCTATCTGGATTTTATAGTTCTTAAGAGAAGTAGGGGTAGTTCCGAGTGCCAGTTGTCTAATAAACTTGTATTGAGACAACGTTGGTGCGATTGTGCAAGCAAAGGAACCGAGATCGACAAGCAGTACCAGGCTTATCATTTGATTCGATAGATCATAACGATAGGAGAAATAAAATTAAAATGTATTCCCACATATTTAATTTGGCAGATCCTTTCACCATAACACTGAGTGTTCATGTACACACTAGACATTTGATGGTCTAGGGGTTAGACATGTAGGCGATTGACTCTAGTCCAAGTGGGAGATTGTTAGTGTATTAGAGACAATATATTGTAAGGACATAATACTCGATTATATTCAGTTTGATTTAATATTATAGTTCAATTAATATTAATGTATGTCAATACACTTGTTTGAATATTATGTTTGATTGTTTGCATTTATTCATACAAGTGTTCCCATGAGTCATTGTTGTCATTGAGGTTGTGAGAACTCAGATGACTTAAGCATGATTCTCAAATAGTCCCGATCAAGGATCATCAAGAATGGGATATTGATGATGCAATGGAGATTGGTGTGCGATCTGCATCATACTCTTAGAGAGTGTAGTAAGATCTCACTTACTACGAGATACTAGGTATCTCATGATGGATGCACAAATACCTTAGAGAGTATTGGTATACCCATACGAGGAACCGTTTGATGTATTTCCACTATATGTTTCTACGGGTGTCTAGGTTAGTGATAGCAATGTGATACTCCTTTGACTTGAGGTCAATACGCACGACATGTGTGGGATGATGAACTTTGACCATGACCAACACTTGCACCCTAACCATGGGTAGATATGGCTTGGATTGAGTTCATCACGAAGTACATGTGCGTGGTAGTTGAGCCAAGAATAGGATTCATTCCTCAAAGTGGATTTAGAGAGAATACTCATCTTCTCATCATAATTAGATCAAAGTCATCAGCCGATGCATGTCAACTTAGACTTTGTGGCTAAGTGTGACATACATGATCAATTATTGATTAGAGATAATATGATTAAGTTATTTGAATAGACACTTCATCATGTTCAAGGCTTAATCGAGTATTCGCGAATGAAATGAGGAAATCATAATAGCCCATGTTTCAGTTACAGGTAGTTGCACGTTTCTCGCAACGTACCTCATATATTGAGAATGTTTGATTTATTGTCTAGGGTTCAATTAAGACCGTTAGTTTGACTAATCGCTCGATATATGAGGGCCTATGGGTCACACAACAAGTAGTTCCCTTTTACGGATTATAGTTGGTTGATTAAATGTTAAATTGGATTTAATATTTAATTTATGGAGAATTAATTAATTATAGATTAATTTGGAATTAATTATTATTAATATTTAATTAAATTGGATTTATTTAAATAATAATTCCCAATAATAATATATGGAATATTATTGTAGGATTTAATATATATGGAATCAAATCCGTAGAGATTTGATATACACAAGAATTAAATCCGTAGAGATTTTATATGTGGAAAATAAATCTTAGAGATTTATTTATATAAAGATTAGGGATTTTATTTTCTAATCAGGTTAGCTTAAGATTTAAGCTGGGCCTTCCCTATATATATGAGCTCTTGATAATTCACAAACAACGTTAATTCATATTTCTCCATAAAATCTAGAATAGGAATTTTCCTAGCAAATTCCGTCTCAGATTCAACGCTGACAAATCTCTGCAAGTCCATGAACGGGGATTACATGGATACCACAGTAGAGAAATATGCGTACGATTTACTGTAATATTTCTCTTTATGTATATACGTATTCAATTATGCAATTACGTGTTCGTTGTTGGTAAACTGTTTATTTCCACTGCGCATGTATTACATGTTTACGTGCCTCTAAATTCCAACAGGATAAATTCCAACAGGATCAGAAGATCAGACAAGTCAGAGAGTCAGATGATCAGGGGAAAACATGAAGCTGGAGAATCAGAAGACCTGAAGATCAGATGATTACCAGAAGAACAAGACCAGATGACCTACATCATAAGAATGAAGAATAGTCTGCTAGTTGTGCCAAGACAACTTGGATCAGAAGACTTTATCAGGTGGACTGATCAGTATTATCTGATCAGGTCAGCTCACACCAGGTGGCAACTGATGGTGCACCAGTTCATACGATGTTAATCAGACAAGAAAAATGTCAACCCTAGTTAGTAAATCAAACACTGAATAAGTGTACTTGTCAACCAATGAGAATGAGACACGTATGTATGGAGCTGACAATGAGAGATTTGGCGCTGCACAGTCAAACGACTAGAAAGGACTAACATATATGATTTCGGCCATGCCGTTCATGAAGCACGTCACATCAAGCCTGCAAGCTACCTAAAATAGCCTGAAACTCAAATTGCTCTCCAACGGCTCTTTTGATTTCAAGGTCTATAAATATGAGATCAATCTTCATAGAAAGGTTACGGAAATTGTTATCAAGCTCAAGCAGTCAAGATTTCCGCACGAAGAACACAACTCAAGATTCATTCTAAGTGTTCATCCCATAAAGTTCTTAGCATAGAATTCTTATCCTTTAACTTTAGGCTACTCAAATACTAGGATAGAATTCCAGTTGGAACACAACAAATCTTATACCCAAACCAAAAGTTAGGTTAAGTTTGTTTAGTAAGATTTCAGACTAGGGTTTCTAGTTTCTAATTTCTGGGATTGGTTGAGTGAGAACTCTTGAAACATCTGTTGTACTGTGTTGGACTAACACACTAAACTAAGTCCAGTTGGTTAAGTTGGTGCCCCTGCTGATAGGGAAGAGTGGACGTAGGACAGGTTGTCCGAACCACTATAAAAATCTATTGTGCCTTATCTGATTTACCTATTTTACACCTTGCACACTACCTGTTTTAATATTACATGCATATTCTGAGTCTGGATCAAATTTGCATCAAGCAACTGATCTGATCAGTTTGACACTTTGTCATCTGACTTAAAACAAATCACTCAGATTCTGATTTGAGCAAACTGGTTTTTCACACGGGTTAACTTATCTTCCGCACCAACAGTTGAATTGATAAACGCCGAACTGATCTGCACACAAGCGATTAGTAAGTCGGATATCAGTTCATATTGCTTCACTCGCACTCTGATCAGAATTACCTGCGACTTCACATCTGATCTCACAAAAAGTTTTGAAGTCTATTCACCCCTCCCCTCTAGACTTCAACCCTCACAAAACCCATTCGGGACCTACAAGTGGTTCTATGGACCACTGGCTTTGAGTATCATCGGTTCTTGAGGAAGAACCATTGTGGTCACTTGAACAGATCTTGAAAAACCTGTTTTAAAACTCATCTGTTTTCAAAATTCACGTTCAGCATGGATAATACTTCGGGTATGTATCATGATCTGCCTAAGTTCTCGATTGATGAGTATGCTGACTGGACCATACTCATGAGCAACCATTGTTGGGGAATTAATTGCCCGGATCTATTCGGGATGAATATTTAAATACAAATTTAATTCTAACAATTATTACTAGCATGAATTAATCCTATATTAATTCAAATAATAATTCAACAACCAATCATGCATATAAACAGTTCACATAAATCCTACGCATGCAGAATTACTACGGATTTACGTGAACGAACCTCTCGGAGTGACAACCGTTGAGAAGATGGATCCCGTTCACACAAACACACCAAAAAGCCTTCTCAAGTATTCCCATATCATTGTTCAACAATCCGGTTGGTAGGAACTCGCGAACAATTTAACAAAAGGAAAAATAAAATTATGTTGCACCACCTTTGTGGATTTCTAATTTTTCCAATACATGGAATTTCACTTGGGGATGAAACACTCATCCCCTATTTATAAACGGGGTGTTGGTCGAAAATTTATGCATGAATAAGATGGGAAAATCTTTTTCTTGATCCCCAAGAAATCTTGAATATATCCAATATATTCTTTTCTCCATATTTAAAATATTCCACAAAAATCCCAACTCCTCTTGTCATGGTATTTTCGAAAATAATAAGGAGTAAGAATCGAAGATTTGGATCTTCTTGAATTTATGAGATATTCTTGTATTCCAAGAATACACATCTTCCATAATATCTTTCTAAGAAAATCAAGAAAATTTTTCATCTCCTTATTTATTCAAAATTTTCGAAATATGCTTAATAAATAACCAAGTGGGAGATTTCTTGAATTTAATGAGATAATCTTGTATTCCAAGAATACTTATCCTCATTCCATAACAAGATTCAAGAAAAATCTTTCTCCCTCTTTTATTTATTATTTTCGAAACTTTTTGGAAAAATAGGCAACCATAATTTATTTTATTTTAAACGCCTTTTTCAGTT
Source organism: Stenogyne calaminthoides (assembly GCA_037126765.1). NCBI lineage: Eukaryota > Viridiplantae > Streptophyta > Magnoliopsida > Lamiales > Lamiaceae > Stenogyne > Stenogyne calaminthoides. The sequence continues at coordinate 1,954,855 of JBBCBC010000002.1, forward strand.
ATTGGACATTATGTTTGGGCTACTTGAGGGGCCTTTAGGAGAATTAAGATTGGACCTTCTAATGGACTTTGAATATCTAATATTGAGCCACAATATTATTCAAGCCCATAAATATTAATTAATCCCACTACATAATTAATATTGCACTATCCATCTTAACCCATATTACTGTTAATATGGCTCCCGGTTATTATTTCTCGTGTTTAAGATTATCTAGCCCATTAATTAATTCAAGCCACTGAAATAGCTTTCCATTAATTAATATCTTTTGTCCTTGTTCAAGGAACGATTCAACATTATTATCCATACCGGAAACTAATTCCACTTGCAAGATTTGGTATGATAAATCTTATGAACCTCCCAAGTCCCAAGGGGGCAAATCAAACAAGCGTACTCGCACACGATTCTTCGTATTAAATCTTAGCAATCGCATGTGACCAGTAATATTGCCCAAGATATAAAGTATTGAATCTCATTGATTCTCTACCCATCATAAGTCAAAGCAATAGTTACTAACCACACACGATCCTATTTAAGGGACGAAGATTAAGAAATAACGAACCACTGAGGTTTAATTCTTCCTAATTCAGTACTGAAGAATTTATCCTCCTGTAGGTCCTATTCAGTGCATTAGTCATGCACTAGTGTAATCTCTTGGTCAAGACAAGACAATCTGAGCCTTACACTTTAACCTTTCACGATGGATTGTTCATTTCCATCTAGGTCATGAACAACGTACTTTTAGTTACAAGGGACTATTAATTTAATCTTCTGTGATCTGGTATCACTAAATTAACTACAATGTAACACGTACTGTTTATTGAACAATTATGCAGTAAATATATGTAACATTCAATAATATTTAAAGCATCAGTGATAAATAATTTATTTCAGTAAATAAGACAGAAAATTCAGTTTGGTTATACAAAGTAAAAGCATACTTTCCAGTATAACCCCAACAATCTCCCACTTATACTCAAAGTCTGCTTTTAAGTATACTACAGTATGTCTCGTGTAGTTCCTAATGCGTGACATTTAATGTCACCTACAAGAACCTAATAATATCTCCCACTTATACTCAAAGCAGATTGGCTACGCACTTGACAACCATTCCTCCCACATGTCTCTTGAATGTTTCCAGAGGCAGACACTCTATGAAAGGATTAACTAGGTTATCCTCCAATGCGATCTTAGCCACCTCTTCATCTCCTCTCTTAATGATTTCTCGTCTAAGATTTCTTTCCTTCAGTGTGCTTGTTTGACTCGTGGACTCTTGGTTCCCTTGAATTTGCAACTGCCCCTAGCAAATATTGCTAGACAAATTCGGAACTCCATCCAAGTCCACTAAGAAGGTCTAGAGCCAAACTGATTCCTTCACTGCTTCACAAACAGCTACTTACCCGGCTTCCATGGTTGAGTCAGTAATGCATTTCTGCTTCACACTCATCCATTTCATGGCTACACTTCCCAAATGAAAGCACACTAACTGAGGCAAATAGTTTCTTGGAATCTATGTCTGATTGGAAATCCGAGTCCGAGTAACCGATGGGGATTAGATTGTCGGACTGATAAACCAACATTCTATCCCGAGTTCTTTTCAGGTACTTCAGAATGTTCTTAACTGCCGTCCAGTGCTCTTTTCCCGGATTACTTTGATATCTCGCCACCATGCCAATGACAAAGCAGATATCCGGTCTCGTGCACAGCATTGCATACATAAGACTTCCGATAGCCGAAGCATAAGGAATGCCTTTCATGTCATCTATCTCTTTTTGTGTCTTATGGCACATTTCCTTGGATAGATGAATTCCATGTCTGAAAGGTACGAAGCCTTTCTTGGAATCCTGCATGCTGAATCGCTTCAAGACAGTGTTTATATATGAAGCTTGCGATAAGCCTATCATCTTTTTCTTGCGATCTTGAGTGATCTTGATCCCAAGGATGTGCCCGGCTTCCCATAAGTCCTTCATATCAAACTATTTTAAAATCCATGCCCTTACGTCTGACAACACCTTTACATCATCACCGATGAGCAGAATGTCGTCTACGTATAGTATTAAGAATACCAATGCAGTTCTGACACGCTTTTTGTACACACAACTTTTGTATTCATTTTGATCAAACCCATAAGACTTTATTACATGATCAAAACATTGGTTACAAGCTCTGGATGCTTGTTTGAGTCCATAAATGGACTTCTTGAGCTTGCAAACTAGGTGTTCTTGGCCTTTTTCAATGAAGCCTTGGGGTTATTGCATATAGATATCCTCTTCAAGACTTCTGTTAAGGAAAGCCGTCTTGACATCCATTTGCCAAATTTCAAAGTCGAGATACGCAGCAATCGACAAGAGAATTCAGATGGACTTGAGCATTGCTATAGGTGAAAAAGTTTCTTCATAGTCGATCCCTTCTTTCTGAGTATAACCTTTCGTCACAAGCCTTGCCTTGAAGGTTTCCACCTTCCGTCCGGTCCTCCTTCCCTCTTGTATACCCACTTGCAGCCAATGAGTTTGATCCCATTAAGTGGTTCGACTAGCTCCCACACTCTGTTATGATCCATAGAACCCATTTCGGCTTCCATTGCTATTTGCCAAGAAACCGCATCCATGTCTTGGATTACCTCGTCGTAATTCCATGGGTCTGATTCATCTTGACCGGGGACTAAGTCCGAGGACTCTCCTATCCCCATGAATCTCTCGGGTTGTCTCGCAACCCTCCCACTACATCGAGGTTCCAGTTGTGTAAGTGTGTTGTTTGGTATGTCATCTTGTACAGTTGGCACTGAGGTTAGCCCTCTAAGCTCATTTAAGGTAATCTCACTTCTGGGCTTTCCTTCGTTCATATAGTCTTCTTCCAAAAATCTAAAGCGGGTGCTTATTACCACCTTTTGATCCTCGGGACCATAGAACATACACCCTTTTGTTCCCTCGAGGTACCCTATAAACAGCCTTAATTCTGATCGATGATCCAATTTTCCAGCTTCCTTGTCCAACACGTAGGCCGGACACCCCCAAATTCTCATGTGTCTCAAACTGGGCTTGCGCCCGGTCCACAATTCTTTGGGAGTTTTGGGAACTGACTTGGATGGCACCAAGTTCAGAATATAAGCCGTTGTTTCCAAGGCATGACCCCAGAACGACTTGGGTAGATCCGCATAACTCATCATTGATCTAACCATTTCTAAAAGAGTTCTGTTTCTTCGCTCTGCAACCCCATTTTGTTGAGGGGTTCCGGGTGCAGTTAGCTGGGATGCAATCCCTTCATCTGACAAGTAGTTCAAAAACTCATCGTTGAGGTACTCACCCCCACGATCAGATCGTAGAGACTTGATACGTTTTTCCCTATGATTCTCTGCTTGAGCCTTAAATTCTTTGAATTTGTCAAAGGTCTCAGATTTATGCTTCATAAGGAAAATGTAGTCGTACCTTGAGTAATCATCAATGAAGGTGACGAAATACTCATAACCTCCTCTTGCTTTGATTGACATTGGACCACATACGTCTGTGTGAACGATTTCTAACACTTCTTTGGCTCTATTCCCCTTGGCTCCGAATGCCCTCTTGGTCATTTTACCCTCCAAACATGATTCGCAAGTTGGGATTGGTTCAACCCGGAGAGACTCCAATGAACCGTCTACTACCAACCTTTGAATCCTTTTTTGGATTAATATGTCCCAATATAAGATGTCATAGAAGTGTCTCGTTCAAGTCTGATGAACGTTTCTTTTATCGGAAATAGTTGATGTGTTATAGGATGCATTTCGTGAGTGGTGTGCACAGTTAATTGTATAGAGATTGTTCAACAACGTTCCATGACAGATAAATTTATCATAAAGAGAAATGGTAACAACTTTGTCAAAAGTAACCGAATATCCATCAAGGTAGAGTTTAGAAACCGAAATTAAATTCTTTCTAAAACTAGGAACGTAAAGAACATCTCTTAAAAATTAAAACTCTATCTTCAAAAGACAGGTGCACTTCTCCCACTGCTTCAGCTGCCACTCTCGTAGCATCGCCCAGTGTTATGAGGATCTCACTCCCACTAAGTTGTCGGGTCCGCTTGAACCCCGTAACGTGAAACATACATGGTTAGCAGATCCCGTATCAACTACCCACGAATGAGAAGTATATGCCGCTAAACAAGTTTCAACAACTAGTGTGTGAGAATTATCTTTCTTTCCGACCCTTTTGGGGTTGGAACAGGCAAACCTCCATTGTCCTCTTTCACCACAGTTTAAGCACTTCCCCTTTGGATTTTCCTTGACACCACCGGAATTCCTCATCTCACCATTGCCCTTGGCAACAGTTGAGTTTGATTGCTTATGGCTTTTGGTCCTCTTCTTCTTCTTGCCATCCCTTGGCCTAGAAGATGAAGACGGACCACTTGCCGCCAAAGATTGAGTTTGGTGCCCCATCAACGTCTCTGCCGTGACCAAAGCTTGCAACAAGTCAGCTAGCGAGGCCAAAATGCTCAAAACTTTTGGGCAGAGAGTGGAGTACCAAATCGATCTGGGTCTCCAGATCATAATTTTCACCCAGAAACTCAAGTTTGTTAAGATGGGCCATCTATTTTGAGGACGTAATCCCTTACAGGGTTGCCCTCCACCATTTTCAGCGATAATATCTCTCGCAAGGTGATCTGACGAGTCCCGCATTTTCGACTCGTCAGTTGGCTCATCTGATTTTGGTGTGTCAAGAATCTACTTGTGCTTTTGTGCAGTTAGGACAATTATAACTTTTCGTTTCCAATCAACATAGTTTCCTATACGATTCTATTCACTTTAAGTATATTAACAGTGGATTAAAAGGTTGCGACATACTGAACTGAAATAAATAACAATTTGTATAAGCACAAATATATCACAAGGTTCGATCACATGTATCATATTAAAATCTCAAAAAAAATATGAACATGCATCAGCCAATATCTCAAAACAGTTTAAATAAGCCATGTGGGGTGGGTCATTATTTAAACACATTCAAGCAGGTTGCAAACAAAACAATTTCAAACCTTTAATATCCAGATTAATAGTTGGCTCCCACTTGACCAATATAAAATTGACAGGGACTTCGGGGAAGTATATGCATATCAATTTTATACCTAACTAATAACCATGATTAAATATAGAATTATTACTTTACTTTGAACGAGCTTCGTGGGGAGGGTCATCGTCGCCACTAATAATAACCCACAATCATCCTTTCGAAATTTATTCATGTGAAATCTATTTTTTGGCCATCCCGTGGGGGGAATTTCTCCAAAAGAATCCACAAATAAATAAATCATGGAGGTCAAAATTAATTCAATTTTATTATCTGGAATAAAATTGTCAATTAATTGTTTAAACATACTTAGTAATTTTCGAAGGTGAGATTTTTCAAAATATTTTCTCATGCATCGCATATTTAAACACAATTTAAATAAGCACAAAATAATGCAAAACATCAAAACAAAAAATTAAACACATTGGGCACATATATCTAATTGTCACGATTAATTTTTGTCATGTCTTGATCTTGAGAAATCGTCTTCTTAGCCCTCATCATTCATCTCGAAAAGCTCCCACTTGACCGCAACATGTTCTTTAAAACGTCCTCCATCTAGGTCCGAGACGACGTCCGGCATTGGGTAGCTTGCGGCCCGAAACACGTATCTGCGTGCACCCGTGCGCACACCCGCGTTTGGTCCGGCCATCCCCGCCCATCGCCGCGGCGCAGACTTTGGAACGACCACGGATCCGCGGCGCTTACGCCACGCCGCCCATCGCCCATGCGAAGCCGCAGTTTAGCCTTTGCCCCGCATCCTCAAGTAGCGCTTTGCCCCCGACGCCCGGTGCTCGCCACGCGTCGGGCTTGCCCAAGTGCCGAAGCGCTTCGCCCAGGCTCAAACAAATTTCCAGATCGCACGCATGCGTTGTTGCCTCCGTCTGCTACTTAGCGTCGCGTCCGTCTTACCCATCCGCAATCGCTTTGGGTGGTGCGCCGCGGTCGTTATGCGTTTAACTTAACCGCGGTTCGCCTTTGGCTTGCGTACGTCTGGGCACTTGGTCGTCCAGTTTTTAATTCTTCATCTTTGTTCTCGATCCGGTTACAATTTATTTACCAAAAATAAATAAACCTAGATCTAGACTAGTCTATTACATTGATCAAATCAAACAAATCCTAATCTACTCGTGGATTTTCTCACGAGGCAAAATGAATTCGAACGAATCGAATTAAAAACCATAATTTATATGCATGCATAAATATAAACATTCATCAAATACCATGACAATTGGATACCTGCAAAAAAGATCTAGCAATTCTACTATCCAATTTCAAATTTAATGAAAGCGAATTAAATTACAATTTAAAATTCAGAGCCCGAAACCGAGGCTCTGATACCAGTTGTTGAGGAATTAATTGCCCGGATCTATTCGGGATGAATATTTAAATACAAATTTAATTCTAACAATTATTACTAGCATGAATTAATCCTATATTAATTCAAATAATAATTCAACAACCAATCATGCATATAAACAGTTCACATAAATCCTACGCATGCGGAATTACTACGGGTTTACGTGAACTAACCTCTCGGAGTGACAACCATTGAGAAGATGGATCCCGTTCACACGAACACACCAAAAATCCTTCTCAAGTATTCCCTTATCCGTGTTCAACAATACGGTGGTAGGAACTCGCGAACAATTTAACAAAAGGAAAAATAAAATTATGTTGCACCACCTTTGTGGATTTCTAATTTTTCCAACAAATGGAATTTTACTTGGGGATGAAACACTCATCCCCTATTTATAAAGGGGGTGTTGGTCGAAAATTTGTGCATGAATAAGATGGGAAAATCTTTTTCTTGATCCCCAAGAAATCTTGAATATATCCAATATATTCTTTTCTCCATATTTAAAATATTCCACAAAAATCTCAACTCCCCTTGTTATGGTATTTTCGAAAATAATAAGGAGTAAGAATCCAAGATTTGGATCTTCTTGAATTTATGAGATATTCTTGTATTCAAAGAATACATATCTTCCATAATATCTTTCCAAGAAAATCAAGAAAATCTTTCCTCTCCTTATTTATTCAAAATTTTCGAAATATGCTTAATAAATAACCAAGTGGGAGAGTTCTTGAATTTAATGAGATAATCTTGTATTCCAAGAATACTTTATATCCTCATTTCATAACAAGATTCAAGAAAAATCTTTCTCCCTCTTTTATTTATTATTTTCGAAACTTTTAGGAAAAATAGGCAACCATAATTTATTTTATTTTAAACACCTTTTTCAGTTATTGGACATTATGTTTGGGCTACTTGAGGGACCTTTAGGAGAATTAAGATTGGACCTTCTAATGGACTTTGAATATCTAATATTGAGCCACAATATTATTCAAGACCATAAATATTAATTAATCCCACTACATAATTTATATTGCACTATCCATCTTAACCCATATTACTGTTAATATGGCTCCTGGTTATTATTTCCCGTGTTTAAGATTATCTAGCCCATTAATTAATTCAAGCCACTGAAATAGCTTTCCATTAATTAATATCTTTTGTCCTTGGTCAAGGAACGGTTCAACATTATTATCCGTACCGGAAACTAATTCCACTTGCAAGATTTGGTATGATAAATCTTATAAACCTCCCAAGGGGGCAAATCAAACAAGCGTACTCGCACACAATTCTTCGTATTAAATCTTAGCAATCGCATGTGACCAGTAATATTGCCCAAGATATAAAGTATTGAATCTCATTGATTCTCTACCCGTCATAAGTCCAAGCAATAGTTACTAACCACACACGATCCTATTTAAGGGACGAAGATTAAGAAATAACGAACCACAGAAAAGTCATGGTTGCAGATACATCTAGGATAGATGACTCTTATCTGCCTTCAGATGATTCTGGTTATTCATCTGTAGAAGACTTTTGCCTGATGACCACAGCTGATGACTTCAACAACTTCGATGATCTGATGTTCTCATCTGATGATGACATATGCCTCATGGCTAAGGATGTTGATCAATCTGAGGTAACTTCTAAACCTTCCGTGTTTTCCGTTTCCACACCTGTTGTGCTGAGCACACCTGCTGGAGAGATTGACCTGCAGCTCTACAATGAGCAATTGCTTGATGATCTCTCTAATGCAGTAGACACTTATATTATAGTGGAAGCTGAGAACAATAAGCTGAGGGCAGAGAACATTCAGCTTGTCAAGGATAATGCTATGAGAAAAGCTTTTGAACTGAAATCAACTGAGACTGTTCAGAAGATGACTACAGAACTGGAGTTTCTGAAAGTCGGTTCTTCTGATCAGGGTAAACTGGTTAAGGAACAACAAACTATTAACAAGCAGCAAGCTGATGATCTCAAAATCCTCTAAGCTAAGTTTGATGAACTCTTCCGACTGAATGAGAGTCTAAAACAAAGTGAGGACAGTTTGCGAAAGAAAGTAGAGATTTTTGGAAAAGCATCTAAAAATGTTGACGAAATAACAAGCTACTTTCGAAAGCCAACTGATAAGAAGGGTAATCGGTTTGATAGCCCTTCTGGATCCTCATATGTCCAACCTAGTTCACAGTCCAAAAGTGAATTTAGGAAGATTTCTGGTCAAGATACACGAAATGCCAAATCTGTATCAAAGAAGGGAAACAGACCTGCTGAACAGGTAAGGCAAGTGTCTGATCAGAAAAGGAACATAAATGAACCTCAACTGATCAAACATCAACCGAGGAATCAACAGAAGAACCCTGTTCTTCTGAAGAGACCTCAATCTGATCAGCAAATTAGGAATCAGAAAAGATAACATCTCAAGGGAAAATCTGATCTGAAACCTAATCAGGTCAAGCTGCCTAATCAGCAAGCTAAGGGTAAACTGCAGAAACCATTTGTGCAAAAGAGATATGAATCTTTTGATGGTAGCAGTCGTACCTATCCCTTCAACCAGAAATCAAGGACATCTGCACTAGAACCGCACTGGATTAAAAGAAGACAAACAAATCAGAAAAATCCCAAGTCTTCTGATTCATCCAAGGTTCACACTCATAATCATACTGACCAGAAAGCACATGAAGAGATGTATGATTATGTAGATGCTTATGGGAGACAAATCAGGCCTTCTGATCTTAATGATTACCATAGAAGTGCCCTGTTTGTTTGGATCCCGAAAGGTAACACTAACCCCTCAGGACCCAATCCTACAGGGATACCTAAAGCCTGATTTGATTGCAGGTTCGCGTGGGTTTGGCCAATAAAGGAGGTTTACAAGCAACTATCTGGTACATCGATAGTGGATGCTCAAGGCACATGACTGGAAACAAACATCTCCTCAGTTCATATACAGAACAAGAAGGCCCACGTGTACTCTTTGGTGATGATAACTTTGGTTTTACCAGAGGATTTGGAACCTTAGAGAATGATGATGTACATGTTACTGGAGTCTCGTATGTCGATGGTTTGAAGCACAACCTGTTATCGGTTTTACAATTCTGCGACAACGGATTCAACGTTGAGTTCTTGATTGATCAATGCACTATCAAGAATCAAGCTACTCAACAGATTTTGCTAACTGGTTCAAGGAAATGAACGATCTACACTGCAGATTGGAACAGTTGTCCAAGAAATGCATGCCTGATTGTTAAGAGTTCCAAAAGCAGCAGTTGGCTCTTGCACAAGAGAATGAGCCATCTGAACTTTAAGACTCTTAACAAGATAGCAAGGATGTCCCTGGTTGAGGGTCTCCCGAATGAGGTCTTCTCTAAGGATCAGACATGTGTCGCATGTCAGAAGGGAAAACAGGTTAAAGCCTCATTCAAGGGGATCCCAGGACCATCATCCAGTAGAGTTCTACAACTGCTCCATATGGATTTGTTTGGACCAGTTACACCACTTAGTCTCAGCGGACGCAAATACACTCTGGTAATCGTGGATGATTATTCCAAGTTTACCTAGGTTATATTCTTGTATAAGTTGAATGAGACTACAACAAAGATACCTGAGCTGCTCAAGAGATTGCAAAATGAGAAGGGTGTTAGTATTGTAAAAATCAGATCAGATAAAGGTACATAATTTTTGAACTCTTTTATTACTGATTTTTGCACTAAGTTTGGTATACACCATGAAACATCGGCCTCCAGAACACCACAACAGAATTTGTAGCAGAACTGAGAAACAAAACACTCAAAGAAGCTGCTCGCACAATGTTGGCTGAACATGCAACTCCAAACCGTTTCTGGGCAAAAGCTATGAACACAACATGTCATACTCAGAACAGATGCTCTCTGACTAAGATTCACTTCAAAACACCTTATGAACTATGGAAGGGCAGAAAACCTCGTGTCTATTACTTCCATGTTTTTGGGTGCAAGTGTTTCATACACAACAATGGGAAGAGTCAGTTGAAAACCTTTGAAGCCAAGTCAGATGAGGGTATATTCTTAGGATATTCCTCAAGCAGTAAAGCTTTTAGGGTATTCAACAGGCGAACTCTAGTTGTGGAAGAAACACCTCATGTGGTCTTTGATGAGACATCTTCTGAAGAAGAGAAATCTGCCTCAGAACAAGCAGTACCAAATCAACATGTACCTGATGCTCAGAAAATGGATCAGTTAAGCATCAAAGATAAAGGATCAGATCACGTAACCGTGTATGTTCCAAAACTCGATCTTAATGATTCACCAGGTCAATCAGACCCTAAGGTACGTACAACTATCAATGAAGAAGCTGGTACAGCTGAGACAGTAACAACTGAACCATCTGGTTCAGGGGGAACACCTGATGTTCCTACAGACAGACATCAGCATATGATGATTCCAACATCAGCTGAGACTTGTCCATGCCAAGTGGATCAGATTACTGTACCACTCCCAACCACTAGTGATTCAATATCAGATGAGGATGACAATATCCAAACTGATATACATCAGAAAAGAAGGACTTGGTTGAAAGACCATCCGACTGATCAGATAATCTGCAATCTTAATGCCCGAGTCCAAACTAGACATCAGGTTGGTGAAAGTGCCATGTATTGTTGCTATCTGTCTTTGAAGGAACCTACCACAATAGAAGAAGCTCTACAAGATGCCAACTGGATTCTAGCTATGCAAGAAGAACTAGAGCAGTTCGAAAGAAATCAAGTTTGGAAACTGGTAGACAGACCAACTCATCAAGATGTGATAGGCACCAGGTGGGTATTCAAGAACAAGAGGGATGAGAATAATGTCATCACCAGAAATAAGGCAAGACTTGTTGCGAATGGGTATTCACAATCAGAAGGAATTGATTATGATGAGACCTTTGCACCAGTCGCTCGCCTGGAAGCCATTCGGCTGTTTCTGGCGTATACTGCCCATAGAGGGTTTATTGTGTATCAGATGGATGTAAAGAGTGCATTCTTAAATGGGGTACTAGCAGAGGAAGTTTACGTCGAACAACCTCCAGGCTTTGAAAAATGCAACCAGGTGTACCGTTTAAGAAAAGCTCTTTATGGCCTGAAACAGGCTCCCCGAGCTTGGTATGATACACTATCTCAGTTCTTGATAAACAACGGATTCACTAAAGGGATCATAGACAGAACCTTGTTCAAAATAGAAGATGGTGAAGATATTCTGATGGTTCAGATCTATGTGGACGATATCATCTTCAGATCTCCCAACAAAAACTTATGTGACAAATTTAGCAAGCTGATGCAAAGGAAGTTCGAGATGTCCATGATGGGTCAGATGAATTACTTTCTGGGTCTTAAAGTCAAACAAAGTACAGAAGGGATATTCATCTGTCAGGCAAAGTATACTAGGAATCTGTTGGCTAAGTTTGGAATTCAGAACTGTAAGGAAGCCAAAATTCCTATGATGACTGGATTCAAGATGGATCCAGATGAGAATGGTCAGAAAACTAATCAGAAAGAATATAGGGCTCTCATTGGATCTTTACTATACTTGACTGCCAGCAGACCAGATATAACTTTTGTAGTAGGTGTATGTGCCAGGTTTCAGGCAAATCCGATGCAAAGCCACCTGGAAGCAGCTAAGCGGATTCTTAAGTATTTGAAGGGGACAATAAACCTTGGTTTATTCTACCCATCAGATGATAATCTAGAGCTTAGTGGATATTCTGATTCTGATTATGGAGGTTGCAGAATAGACAGAAAATCAACCTCAGGTACATGTCAGTTCTTAGGAAGTAAGCTGATCTCTTGGTTTTCAAAGAAACAAACATCTGTCGCCACATCTACTACTGAAGCAGAATATATGGCCGCAGGAAGCTATTGCTCCCAACTGCTCTGGCTTAGTCAGCAACTAATGGATTATAACATTGTGGCTACAAACGTGCCCATATTCTGTGACAGTAATAGTGCTATTGCAATCACTCATAACCCAGTTTTACATACAAGATGCAAGCATGTGGATGTCAGACATCATTTTATAAGAGATCATGTAGAAAAGAAGAATATCAGAATGGAAAAGATCCATACTGATAAGAAGAGAGCTGATATCTTAACCAAGCCACTAGCTGAAGTAAGATTCCGAGAACTATGCAACGAGCTAGGACTTCTGGATTTAGGAGAAAGTGCACCAGAAATATTTGATGGACTGGTCTCCAGGACCAGTTGGTTAAGAAATTGACCAGATAAAGAGGATCAGTTGAGTAATGGAATCTCAACTGATCAGAAAATAAATAACAGTTGAAGGGGGAACTTCAACAGATCAAATAGGACCAGAAGGAAGCTGACCAGACAAGTGGGACAAGGACATTGTTTGGAAATACAAAGGATTAGGCAAAACTTAAGATCAACAGAAATCAGTCAAACCTGAACAGACTCGAGTGGTATTGACTGATTACAACATCAGTCAACCAGATACACATTTCTGTTTCTTTATCTTTTTGTTTATTATTATGCAATTATATTATAATATTTGCTTTTACTATTCACATATTTTTATGATGCACACCCTGCAAAGCATTTAATGCGGACGTGGGGAACATGTATTATTGCTATTAATTGCATTTTTAAATCCAAAAAGGTAATCGTTCTTGCAAACCCTGACCGCACGATCAATTGCTTTTAAAAACCGCCTAATCTCAATCGTTCATCTTGTTCAAACGTTTGGTTTTCCAATCTCGATTTTCCCTCCTTTTCTTTATATAGCCTTCGTCAAAACCCTTCAAAATCTCTTTACCCTAAATTTTCTGAAAAATCTCATTTACCCTCTGCAATTTCAAAACATTTCTTGCGATTCATCTTTCCTAAAATCAAACAGCAAGAATCCGGTAATTATTGCTTAAATGTCTAGTTAATTCCATATACTTAATTGCTCTTATAGGCTACAATTTTTACCATATGTGCTATGCATTCTCTATTTTGGTATCTGTGTATTTATTATGAGGAATCAAACAATCGATTATTTGTCTGAGAAGTCAAATATGTGATTGGTTTTATATTTTTATACACAATTCTCACACTGATTCCTTTTGTTTTAGATGGCAAAACACTGAATGGGAAAAATAATGTGTAATTACGCAAATCTATCCAATCAAATTGTCGAGGATAAATATGTGGTTTTTGGGATTACTCGAGATCCAGAATCTATGGAGGTGGAGCAACTACTGAAGGGATGTGGACTTGAACAATATTGTGCAGCCCATTCTAATCCGGTTATGCAATATGAAGCCTTGAAGTTTCTGAGAAATTTGGAAGTAGTGACACCTGGCGATGAACTGTCATCATCTGTCAATGGTGAAGTGTTTAGAGTCACCAATGCAGATATCACGCAACTGTTTAACCTGCCCAAAGGGAAAATTTCACCTGCTCACTACAGAGAAAATGAAGATGAGCAGATACGAGATCAACTATTCAGAGAAGCTGATAAACAACACACTACAAATTTTGTCAGACCAATGTTGAAGATGAAGTATCGTCTGTTGTTTGATATTCTCTCAAAAAAAATCATGGGAATCTCTTTCAGCCCTGATGGACTGACTGCTGTCAAAATGCATTGTATGGCAGCAATCGTGGATGGAGCCACAAACATCAACTGGGCAGGATTCCTGAAGGCGATTCTATTGCAAGAACAAGCAAAATTCGGGGTAAACGACCAGAGAGAAGTTTTTCTGCGTAAAAGAATCAGTAATCTGAATAAAGTAGCAGTCATTCTGAGGGACAAGTTTCCAACTGCTCAATGGAGCCAGAATGGGTTGAAGAACTACAAGGCGTTTCTGACCAGTACTACTGCCATATTTGGTCCTCCTGATGACGACTGTGAGGAAAGGCAAGGGAAAAGAAACCGCCTCAGCTGCATCAGCTCAACCACCTAAGAGAAAGAGGCTCCTGACAAAAGAACCGGCAAAGAAGCCAAAGAAAGTTAAACAAGCTCCGATGACTCTTTTCTTGGAAGATGAGTCTGAAGAAGAAGAAGCCGCAGCACAACCTGGTACTCAGAAGAAATCTGCTGATAGGTCTGAGAGGTATACTTCACAGGTTGACAGCTCGCCAGAGCAATCTGAGGGAGAGCTGGGAAAAGACAAGGGTAAGATAAGATCTCCATCACCCCAATCTCGCACTCAATCACCAATCAGGACTCTATCTGCTGAGCGCATGACCCCATCTCCTTCTCCAACACCCGAACACGCTAGATCACCTGTCGAAAAACCAGACCAAACTCAGCATATCAGCCAACAACCCACTAATCTGCCTCCACCAGAAACTTCTTCGACTCACCCACCTATTTAATCTAAGCATTCGATTCCCAAATCCAGATCATCCAAAATAATTACTGGGAAGATGGCACGGATGCAGATTGAAAGAGAGATCGATGATCTGTATCCAGAATTGGAAGCCCATCCGAATGTCAGGGAAGATGTACTGGAGATTCTGACGTGGAGAGATCTCAGACTAAAGAACTTCTCAGATTTCATGATTATCATTGAGCAGATGGGGGGTGCTGATGAGTTTGCCGACTATGATTTTGATATGAAGAAATATGCTCAAGTTGGTTCACCAGCTGAATTCATTTCAGATAAGGCAGTTAAGGCCTTGGTATACTGGAAGTTGGACAAGCCATTGGAAGAGTTCGTCTTGGCTTCTAACAAAGAAACTATAAAAAAGGATGATGTTATGAGAGATGCGGGAGTTGCCGATGAAGGTGGTCTTGGTGATGCAGTTCAAGACCAGCCACTGAAGGCAAAAACAACTGAGGCAAATGTTGAACCGACCACCGCCACTCAACTTCCAACAGATCAGGCGATACAGGGTATATATGCTACACACATTACTACCGATCAGTTGCGAGAAATCAGATCATGTTTCAAGGATCTGTTGAAAGAAGGAGTTGAAGGAGTATTGGCTAACTCGGTTAGCAATACCATAACTGATCAACGACAAGCTTGTATGCGTGAACTGAAAGACCAAAGAGAGTTTGCCATTTCTCAGTTTGAAGCCTTGAAAGATCAGTTTTAACAAACGATGTCTAGACTGAACAATGAATTCAAACAGTCTTACGGTGAGAAGTTGGCCAATGTCGATCAACTTCAGGTATATCTTCTCATGACCACAGAAAAGCTGGAAAAAATGGATGAGAAGATTGATAAACTGATTCTCACCTTCTCACATGCCATCGAAGCCGTAAAATCTGAGCTGGTATCCAAAATTCAAGAATTAACTACTCAGACTCAAGGGCTTACTGCAGCAGATCTTAACAAAGCCATTGCCATCAGTTTTGGCTCCCTGACTTCTCACCTCAATTCTCTTTTTGATCAAACCAAAAAGGGGGAAGGACAGGTTGAGAAACCAACTGACTTCATCAGAACTACAGAAGAGCTTATTCAAACTGTTGAAGCATATGGCCAAAGATTAGATCATCTGGATTTGTTTGCAAATGAAGTTTCTGATAAGATGGAGAAATCAAGAGCAAGAAAGATGGCCGGGGGAGCTGGACCTTCCAAAGCTGAATCTGTTCCCAAACCTGCTCAAGCAAAAAGAATTACAAGGAGCACAACAAGTCAGATACAAGCGGATAAGGAACTTGCTGTAAAACTATCTAAGAGGAACAGATTGCAGAAGAAGCTCGACTGAGTGAGGAAGAAAGGAAAGCAGAGAAAATGGTTGAAGCTGAAGGATTGAAGAAGAGATATACTTCGAGAGTCAGGAAAGGTCAAGCTGGGAAACCAGTCGTGGAACCTCAGCTGTCAGCAAAAGTTGATGACATCATTCCTAAAACTGCTGCACATGCTGACAGATTTGAAGAATGGAACAAAATCAGAGGCGAATGGCTCTTGGATGCTTTTGTTCTGGACCTGGTGCCAAGGGAAGAATCACCAGATGAAGAATTTCTGAACTGGTTGGAGAACAAGCATCCAAAAATTTTGAAGTATCTGGAGAATGAGGCCAGGAAGATTAATGTGAGAATCTCCCATCAAGATTATGAAGTGATGGACTACACAAGAAATGTGGATGGCTCATTTGACAGACTGGCTTTTCAAAGATTCTATTTTGACATCTTTAGCAAATCGCGCATAACTGATCCCCAGCAAAGTTTGCAACAAATTAGCTAGCGAGGCAAAAAATGCTCAAAAAACTTTCTGGGCAGAGAATGAAGTACCAAATTCATCTGAGTCTCCAGATCATAATCTGCACTCAGAATCTCAAGTTTGTTCAGATGGGCCATCTATTTTGAGGACGTAATCCCTTACGGGTTTTTCCTCCACCATTTTCATGCGACGACATCTCTCGCAAGGTGATCTGACGAGTCCAAGCATGTTTTGACTCATCAGTTGGCTCATCTGATTTTTGTGTGTCAAAATCCACTTGTGCTTTTGTGCAGTTAGGACAATTATAATTTTCCAATCAATATAGTTTCCATACATATTGTATTGACTTTAAGTATAATAACAAAGGGATTAAAAGGTAACGACATCTTTGAATCGAAATAAACAACTATATGCAATAGCACAAGTATATCACAAGGTTCAATCACATTCATCATATTTAAAATCTCAAAAAAAAATATGAACATGCATCAGCCAACATCTCAAAACAGTTTAAATAAGCCACGTTGGGTGGGTCATTATTTAAACACATTCAAGCAGGTTACAAACAAGAACAGTTACAAACCTTTAATATCCAGATTAATAGTTGGCTTACACTTTACCAATATAAAATTGACAGGGACTCCGGAGAAGTATATGCATATCAATTTTATACCTAAGTAATAACCATGATTAAATACAGGATTACTATTTTGCTTTGATCGAGCCTCGTTGGGAGGGTCATCGTCGCCACTAGTAATAACCCACAATCATCCGTTTGGAATTCATTCATGTGAAACCTATCTTTTAACCGTCCCTTTGGGGGAATTTCTCCAAAATAATTCACAAATAAATAAATCATGGAGGTCAAAATTAATTCAATTTTATTTTCCGGAATAAAATTGTTAATTAATTATTTAAACATACTTAGTAATTTTGAAGTTGAGATTTTTCGATTTCGCAACCCTCATGCAAACACATTTAAACAAATTAAATAAAGCATAAGATAGCTCAAATAAATCAAGCAAAACAGAAAAATAAACATATTGGGCACAAATTATCCAATTGTCATGGTTTGATTTTCTTGGCTTGATCTTGAAGAAACACGTCTCAATTTCTCCCACTTGTTCATCTCGAAAAAAATACTGCTCGAACCGCCACGCCAAGCAAACAGCGGCCGGATGCACGCCAAGATCCGCCGCCACTTGGCTCGGGACAACCTCGGCAACCTGCACCTCGGCAAGACGGTCAGGCGTGCCTGCCGGTCGCACGCCTCAGCGTATCGGCGGGGTCGATAGTTCTCGGCGGCGACAAGACATCCGCCACGACATCGCCCGCGCCGCTCGCCCAGATCCTCGCCCGATCCGTCTCACAAGACCAAGACGTTTGCTCTCCATCATGTGGCCGCCCGTCCGCTCGCTCGGCACAGCTCGAGCGCCGCCCTCCTGCGGACCATCATCATCCTCGGCTGCCGGCCTCGCCCTGCCATTGCGTGCCCAGTGCAATAAATACTACTACGCCACGCTCTGTTCTCGATTTCGTCCTTTAATTCTTCGTCTCTTCGTTCCGATCCTTTACAATTTATTTACAAAAAATAAATAAACCTAGATCTAGACTAGTCTATTACATTGATCAAATCAAACAAATCCTAGTCTACTGGTGGATTTTCTCACGAGTCAAAACAAATCCGAACGAATCGAATTAAAAAACCACAGTTTATATGCATGCAAAATAAAACATTAAAATCCATGACAATTGGATACCTGCAAAACAGATCTAACAGTTCTACTATCCAATTTCAAATTTAATGTCCACAAATTAAATTACAATTTAAAAAAATTGAGTCTCAAACAAAGGCTCGATACCGATTTGTTGGGGAATTATTCGCACAGATCTATTCGGGCTGAATATTTAAATACAAATTTAATTCATTAATTATTACTAGCATGAATTAATCCTATATTAATTCAAATAATAATTGCAACAACATATCATGCATATAAAAAGCCACGTAAAACCTACGCATGCGGAATCTACGGGTTTACGTGAACGTACCTCTCGGGATGGCAGTGACTTTGGTCGGACGGACTAACCAAAAGGACTTCCCAAGTATTCCCTTAGCCCTTGCTCGACAATCTGGTGGAAGGATACTCGCGAACAATTAACAAAAGGAAAAAAAATAAACTTTGTTGCACCACCTTTGTGGATTTGCTAATATTTCCAGCACATGGAATTGTATTTGGGAATGAACTAATCATCCCCTATTTATAGGAGAGGGGTTGGACGAATTTTTAGTGATATTTCAATGTGGGAAAAGACTTTTCTTGGTCACCAAGAAATCTTGAATATATCCCTTATATTCTTTTTCCCATAATTAAAATATTCCACAAAAAATCCCACCTCTTCTATAATATAGATTTTCGAAAATTTTAGTGCAAGAATCCAAGATTTGGATCTTCTTGAATTTATGAGATATTCTTGTATTTCAAGAAATACATATCTTCCATAATATCTTTTCAAGAAAATCAAGAAAATCTTTCTTGCTCACTATATTTTCATCTTTTTCGAAATTTACTATATAAATAATCTAGTGGGAGATTTCTTGAATTTAATGAGATAATCTTGTATTCCAAGAATACATATCTACATTCCATAACAAAATTCAAAGAAAATCTTTCTCCCAACATATCTATATATTTCAAAATTTTGGTTGGAAAATATAAGCAACAATATTTATTTTATTTTAATCATCTTTTCAGTTATTGGACTATATGTTGGGCTACTCAGGGGGCCTTTAGGAGAATTAAGATTGGACCTTCTAATAGATCTTGCATATCTAATATTGAGCCACAATATAATTCAAGCCCATAAATATTAATTAATCCCACTACATAATTAATATTGCACTATCCATCTTAACCCATATTACAGTCAATATGGCTCCCGGTCATTATTTCCCCGTGTTTAAGATTATCTAGCCCATTAATTAATTCAAGCCACCAAATAGCTTTCCGTTAATTAATATCTTTTGTCCTTGGTCGAGGAACGGTTCAACATTATTATCCATACCGGAAACTAATTCCACTTGCAAGATTTGGTATGATAAAACTTATGAACCTCCCAAGGGGGCAAATCAAGCAAGCGTACTTGCACTCGATTCTTCGTGTTAAATCTTAGCAATCACATGTGACCAATAATATTGCCCAAGATAAAAAGTATTGAATCTCTCTGATTCGCTACCCATGATAAGTCAAAGCAATAGTTACCAATCCCACGTGATCCTATTTAAGGGACGAAGATTAAGAAACAACGAACCACTGAGGTCTAATTCTTCCTTGTTCGGTTAAAGAAGAATTTATCCTCCTCAGAGGTCCTATTCAAATTACATCGATTATGCACTAGTGTAATCTCTTGGTCAAGACAAACCAATCTGAGCCTTACACCTCAACCTTTCGCGATGGTTGTTCATTTCCATCTAGGTCGTGAATAGCGTACTTATAGTTACAAGGGACTGTTAATTTAATCTTCTGTGATCGGGTATCACTAAATTAACTACAGTGTAACATGTACGAATTATTGAACAGTTATGCAGTAAATATATATAACATTCAATCATATTTAAAGCATCAGTGATAAAAAAATTATTTCAGTAAATAAGTCTGAAAATTCAGTTTCGATTATACAAAGTAAAAGCATACTTTTCAGTATAATCCCAACAAAAAGTTGATTGTGTAAGGCTCAGATTGGCTTGTCTTGACCAAGAGATTACACTAGTGCATTCGATGCGCTGAAGCGGACCTACAGAGAGGATAAACTCATTCGCACTGACTTAAGGGATGAAGAGTTAGACCTCAGTGGTTGTTGATTTCTTAATCTCTGTCACTTAATAAGGACTGTGTGCGATTAGTAGTTATTGCTTTGACTTATAAATGGGAAGAGAATCATTGCAACTTCGATACCCTATATCTTGAGCAATAATATTAATTGCAGGACAGTTGCTAAATTAATACAGAGAATAAAGTGCTTGCAAAAGTCTTGCTTGATTGGTCCCCTTGGTGGGCCCGGAACCTTTATCATACCAAATCTTGCAAGTGGAATTAATTTTCCGGTATGGATAATAAAGTTGGGATGCCCTTACTCCAAGGATAAAGATATTAATTAATATAAAGGTTTTCAGTGGCTTAATTAATTAATGGACTAAATAATCTTAAACACGGGAAATAATAATCGGGAGCCATATTAACATAATATGGGTTAAGATTGGATAGTGCAATATTAATTATATAGTGGTATTAATTAATATTAATGGGCTGAATTATATTGTGGCTCAATATTGGAATTCAGAAGTGCATTGGAAGGTCCATCTTAATTCTCCTAAAGGCCCCTCAAGTAGCCCAAATTATAGTCCAATAAATAAAAGGTGCTTAAAATAAAATAAATTTATTGTTGCAATATTTCCTCAATTTTTCGAAAATAATTAAAGAAAAGAGGGAGAAGATTTTTCTTGAAAAGATTTTATGGAAATGAGATAATGTATTCTTGGAATACAAGATTATCCCATAAATTGAAGAAAACTCCCACTTGGTTTCTTTAATAGGGAAATTTTCGAAAATAATAAGTAAGAGAGGGAAGAAAGATTTTCTTGGAAAGATTTTATGGAAGATATGTATTCTTGGAATACAAGAATATCTCATAAATTCAAGAAAGATTCAATCTTGCAAATCTTCTTGAAAGTTTTCGAAAAAAAAATAGGCCAAATAAGGGTGTGAGATTTTTGTGGAAAAATACACATGGAAAGAAGAATATATTGGATATATTCAAGATTTCGTGGAGATCAAGAAAAGATCTTTCCTAGCCCTAATTGTGTTTGAAATTTTCGAACCCCCTCATCTTATAAATAGGGGATGAATTTTTCATTCCCAACTAGTGTTCCATGTGTTGGAAATATTAGAAATCCACAAAGGTGGTGCAACAATATTTTATTTTCCTTGTTTTATAAATCGTTCATTAGAGGACCTTCCACCGGGGTTATTGGACGAGGACTTGGGAATACTTGAAAAGGGCTTTTGGTGGGTATCCAGATACTTGATCCTGTCTGTCTCAGATCGTCTCTCCAACGGGTAAGTTTACGTAAACTCCTAGAAATTTTGCATGCTAGGATCTTTTACGTGAATATTATTTGCATGTTGTTGTTGGATTGATTATTATTTGAATTCATTTAGGTAAATTCATGCTAGTAATAATTGTTAATTTAAATTTGTGTTTATGAGGTCATCCCGATAGATCCTGGCATATGTTATCCCAACATTTTTGAACAATTGTTTGGAAGCCTGCTTGAGGCCATATAAACTCTTGTTTAATTTGCAAACCCTTGTATCATCAAGTTGGCAATAACCAGGGGGTGGTAACATGTAAACTTCCTCACTTAGATCACCATGGAGGAATGCATTATTAACATCACATTGATGTATATGCATTGCCAATGTTTAGCAACAGCAACAAATAGTAAAATTATAACAGTTGTAATTTTGGCAACAGGAGAAAAAGTGTCAAAATAATCAATTCCTTCTTGTTGGGTATAACCCTTGGCAACCAGCCTGGCTTTATATCTCTCAATAGAGCCATCAGGTTTATATTTAACTTTGAAAATCCATTTACAACCTATAGTATGTTTTCCATGTGGAAGATTGACTAGGGACCAAGTGTTTGTTCTTTCTATAGCTTATAGCTCAGAAGACATTGCTTTCTGCTGTTGGGATTATACTGGAAAGTATGTTTTTTTACTTTTGTATAATCAAAAACTGAATTTCGGACTTATTTACTGAAATAAATTGTTTATCACTGATGCTTTAAATATTATCGAATGTTACATATATTTACTGCATAACTGTTCAATAAGTCGTACGTGTTACATTGTAGTTAATTTAGTGATACCAGATCACAGAAGATTAAATTAACAGTCCCTTGTAACTAAAAGTACGTCATTCACGACCTAGATGGAAATGAACAACCCATCGTGAAAGGTTGAAGTGTAAGGCTCAGATTGGCTTGTCTTGACCAAGAGATTACACTAGTGCATTCGATGCGCTGAAGCGGACCTACAGAGAGGATAAACTCATTCGCACTGACTTAAGGGATGAAGAGTTAGACCTCAGTGGTTGTTGATTTCTTAATCTCTGTCACTTAATAAGGACTGTGTGCGATTAGTAGTTATTGCTTTGACTTATAAATGGGAAGAGAATCATTGCAACTTCGATACCCTATATCTTGAGCAATAATATTAATTGCAGGACAGTTGCTAAATTAATACAGAGAATAAAGTGCTTGCAAAAGTCTTGCTTGATTGGTCCCCTTGGTGGGCCCGGAACCTTTATCATACCAAATCTTGCAAGTGGAATTAATTTTCCGGTATGGATAATAAAGTTGGGATGCCCTTACTCCAAGGATAAAGATATTAATTAATATAAAGGTTTTCAGTGGCTTAATTAATTAATGGACTAAATAATCTTAAACACGGGAAATAATAATCGGGAGCCATATTAACATAATATGGGTTAAGATTGGATAGTGCAATATTAATTATATAGTGGTATTAATTAATATTAATGGGCTGAATTATATTGTGGCTCAATATTGGAATTCAGAAGTGCATTGGAAGGTCCATCTTAATTCTCCTAAAGGCCCCTCAAGTAGCCCAAATTATAGTCCAATAAATAAAAGGTGCTTAAAATAAAATAAATTTATTGTTGCAATATTTCCTCAATTTTTCGAAAATAATTAAAGAAAAGAGGGAGAAGATTTTTCTTGAAAAGATTTTATGGAAATGAGATAATGTATTCTTGGAATACAAGATTATCCCATAAATTGAAGAAAACTCCCACTTGGTTTCTTTAATAGGGAAATTTTCGAAAATAATAAGTAAGAGAGGGAAGAAAGATTTTCTTGGAAAGATTTTATGGAAGATATGTATTCTTGGAATACAAGAATATCTCATAAATTCAAGAAAGATTCAATCTTGCAAATCTTCTTGAAAGTTTTCGAAAAAAAAATAGGCCAAATAAGGGTGTGAGATTTTTGTGGAAAAATACACATGGAAAGAAGAATATATTGGATATATTCAAGATTTCGTGGAGATCAAGAAAAGATCTTTCCTAGCCCTAATTGTGTTTGAAATTTTCGAACCCCCTCATCTTATAAATAGGGGATGAATTTTTCATTCCCAACTAGTGTTCCATGTGTTGGAAATATTAGAAATCCACAAAGGTGGTGCAACAATATTTTATTTTCCTTGTTTTATAAATCGTTCATTAGAGGACCTTCCACCGGGGTTATTGGACGAGGACTTGGGAATACTTGAGAAGGGCTTTTGGTGGGTATCCAGATACTTGATCCTGTCTGTCTCAGATCGTCTCTCCAACGGGTAAGTTTACGTAAACTCCTAGAAATTTTGCATGCTAGGATCTTTTACGTGAATATTATTTGCATGTTGTTGTTGGATTGATTATTATTTGAATTCATTTAGGTAAATTCATGCTAGTAATAATTGTTAATTTAAATTTGTGTTTATGAGGTCATCCCGATAGATCCTGGCATATGTTATCCCAACATTTTTGAACAATTGTTTGGAAGCCTGCTTGAGGCCATATAAACTCTTGTTTAATTTGCAAACCCTTGTATCATCAGGTTGGCAATAACCAGGGGGTGGTAACATGTAAACTTCCTCACTTAGATCACCATGGAGGAATGCATTATTAACATCACATTGATGTATATGCATTGCCAATGTTTAGCAACAGCAACAAATAGTAAAATTCTAACAGTTGTAATTTTGGCAACAGGAGAAAAAGTGTCAAAATAATCAATTCCTTCTTGTTGGGTATAACCCTTGGCAACCAGCCTGGCTTTATATCTCTCAATAGAGCCATCAGGTTTATATTTAACTTTGAAAATCCATTTACAACCTATAGTATGTTTTCCATGTGGAAGATTGACTAGGGACCAAGTGTTTGTTCTTTCTATAGCTTATAGCTCAGAAGACATTGCTTTCTGCTGTTGGGATTATACTGGAAAGTATGTTTTTTTACTTTTGTATAATCAAAAACTGAATTTCGGACTTATTTACTGAAATAAATTGTTTATCACTGATGCTTTAAATATTATCGAATGTTACATATATTTACTGCATAACTGTTCAATAAGTCGTACGTGTTACATTGTAGTTAATTTAGTGATACCAGATCACAGAAGATTAAATTAACAGTCCCTTGTAACTAAAAGTACGTCATTCACGACCTAGATGGAAATGAACAACCCATCGTGAAAGGTTGAAGTGTAAGGCTCAGATTGGCTTATCTTGACCAAGAGATTACACTAGTGCATGACTGGTGCACTGAATAGGACCTACAGGAGGACAAATTCTTCAGAACTGAATAAGGAAGAATTAGACCTCAGTGGTTCGTTATTTCTTAATCTTCGTTCCTTAAATAGGATCACGTGTGATTGGTAACTATTGCTTTGACTTATCATGGGTAGAGAATCAACGAGATTCAATACTTTTTATATTGGGCAATATTATTGGTCACATGTGATTGCTAAGATTTAATACGAAGAATCGTGTGCAAGTACGCTTGTTCGATTTGCCCCCTTGGGAGGTTCATAAGCTTTATCATACCAAATCTTGCAAGTGGAATTAGTTTCCGGTATGGATAATAATGGTGAACCGTTCCTTGACCAAGGACAAAAGATATTAATTAATGGAAAGCTATTTCAGTGGCTTGAATTAATTAATGGGCTAGATAATCTTAAACACGGGAAATAATAACCGGGAGCCATATTGACTGTAATATGGGTTAAGATGGATAGTGCAATATTAATTATGTAGTGGGATTAATTAATATTTATGGGCTTGAATAATATTGTGGCTCAATATTGATAATTCAAGATCCATTGGAAGGTTCAATCTTAATTCTCCTAAAGGCCCCCTAAGTAGCCCAACATATAGTCCAATAACTGAAAAAGGTGATTAAAATAAAATAAATATTGTTGCTTAATTTTCCTATTATTTTCAAAAATTATGGATAAGAGGGGAGAAAGATTTTCTTTGAATTTTGTTATGGAATGAAGATATGTATTCTTGGAATACAAGATTATCTCATTAAATTCAAGAAATCTCCCACTTGGTTATTCATAAGAGGATTTTCGAAATTTTGAAAGATAAGGGGCAAGAAAGATTTTCTTGATTTTCTTGAAAAGATATTATGGAAGATATGTATTTCTTGAAATACAAGAATATCTCATAAATTCAAGAAGATCCAAATCTTGGAATCTTGCCTCATTATTTTTGAAATTATCCATAAAAATAGAGTAGGTGGGATTTTGTGGAATATTATAATTATGGGAAAAAGAATATAGGAGATATATTCAAGATTTCTTGGAGATCAAGAAAAGATTTTCCCACATTATTTTGCCCTAAAAATTCGACCACTTCTACTCTATAAATAGGGGATGATTCTTTCATTCCCAAGTACAACTCCATGTGCTGGAAAAATTAGTAAATCCACAAAGGTGGTGCAACATAATTTATTTTCCTTTTGTTAATTGTTCACAAGTGTCCTTCCACCGGATAGTCGAACAAGGACTAAGGGAATACTTGTGAAGTTCTTTTGGTTAGTCTAATCAGCCAGATCACTGTCATCTCAAGATGTACGTTCATGTAAACTCGTAGAATTCCGCATGAGTAGGATTTACGTGAATTAATTATATGCATGATATGTTGTTGAATTATTATTTGAATTAATATAGGATTAATTCATGCTAGTAATAATTATAAGAATTAAATTTGTATTTAAATATTCACCCCGAATAGATCTATTCAAATCATTCCCTAACAACTGGTATCAGAGCCACGGTTTCGGGCTCTGAATTTTTTTAAATTGTAATTTAATTCGCTGACATTAAATTTGAAATTGGATAGTAGAATTGCTAGATCTGTTTTGTAGGTATCCAATTGTCATGGAATTTAATGTGTTTATTTATGCATGCATATAAATTGTGATTTTTAATTCGATTCGTTCGGATTCGTTTTGCCTCGTGAGAAAATCCACGAGTAGATTAGGATTTGTTTGATTTGATCAATGTAATAGACTAGTCTAGATCTATGTTTATTTATTTTTTGTAAATAAATTGTAACAGGATCGAAAACAAAGACGGAAACGAAGAATTAAAGGAAAAAAAATCCGTAACCAAGAAAGGCTGGCGTATGTCGCCGCCGAACGCGCGGGCGGGAGGCATCGCCACAGCACGACGGCACCGAGCGAGGCCGAGGGCTGAGCGCCAAGACGAGATCCGGCCGCACACACCGGCGGGCGCTTTGGGCGACGCAACACCGCGCGCGAGCGGCCAGGCGGAGGGGAGGCGCGCTGGGCGCAGGCTGGATCGCCGAAAATCCGGGGCGAGGAGAGGGTCGGGCGAAGCCCATGCTGGATACGCCACCGCCGAGTACCGCGAGCCCCGCCGAGGCCGCCGAGGCGGGCGGGCGGCGCCGCCGAGAGTCCGCCGAGGGCATCTCGGCCGCTAAAGCATTGGCGTATGCTTTGAGACGGGAGTATCTTTTTTCGAGACGACGAGTGAGAAATTCAAGACTTGTTTTTAAAGATCAAGCCAAGAAAAAATCAAACCATGACAATTGGATAATTTGTGCCCAATATGTTTATTTTTTCGTTTTGTTTGATTTATTTTGTGCTATCTTATGCTTTATTTAATTTGTTTAAATGTGTTTGCATGAGCATTGCCCAATGAAAAATCTCACTTAAATAATTAATTGACAATTTTATTCCGGATAATAAAATTGAATTAATTTTGACCTACATGATTTATTTATTTGTGAATTCTTTTGGAGAAATTCCCCCCACGGGAAGGTCAAAAGATAGCTTTCACATGAATGAATTCCAAATGGATGATTGTGGGTTATTACTAGTGGCGGCGATGACCCTCCCCACGAGGCTCGCTTCAATCTGAAATAATAATCCCAGTATTTAATCATGGTTATTACTTAGGTATAAAATTGATATGCATATACTTCCTCAAGTCCCCGTCAATTTTATATTGGTCAAGTGGGAGCCAACTATTAATCTGGATATTAAAGGTTTGTAAATCGTTCTTGTTTGTAACTCGCTTGAATGTGTTTAAATAATGACCCACCCCACGTGGCTTATTTAAACTGTTTTGAGATGTTGGCTGATGCATGTTCATATTTTTTATTTGAGATTTTAATATGATGCATGTGATCAAACCTTGTGATATATTTGTGCTTATGCATATTATTATTTATTTCATTCATCATGTCGCAACCTTTTAATCCACTATTCAATATACTTAAAGAAAATTTGCTCACCGGAGAAAATTTTGTTGATTGAATCGTAAACTTACTATTGTCCTCATTTGCACAAAGCCATAACCGGGTTCTCACCACACCTAAACCGGAAAAAGCCAAAAGATGAGTCCACTAAAAGCGGTTAAGAAAGAGTACCGACCGGGAGCGATCCAACGAAATGGCAAAGTGTACCATCTTGGCTTATGTCGATGTGTTGCAACACCAACACCGTAACGTTGAGACCGCCGCGGACATCATGACTAGTCTTAAAGCGATGTTTCAACATCGTAACCGCGTGGCTCGTCGGATCACCATGAAGGACTTACTCTCTATGAAAATGGTGGAGGAACACCCGTGAGGGAGCACGTTCTCGGATGATGGCTCACCTTAACAAACTTGAGGTACTTGGCGCCAATCGATGTCGAGACTCAAATCGATTTAGAAAGCCCACTCTCTCTGCCGAAAAGTTTTGAGCGATTCGAAACTACCGGATGAATAATCGAAGTTCTCGATGCCCGATCCAAGGCAAGCTTTAGTCTCGGCGGAGGCGATATTGGGGCAAAAGAGCCAAGCCTTGGTGGCAAATGGACCTTCTTCTTCTTCTAGGCCAAGGGGTGGTAAGAACAAGAAAAGGGACAAAGGCCACAAGCAAGTGAACTCAAGTGTTGCCAATGGCAAAGAAAAGGTGAAGAAGGGTGGTGGAGTGAACAAGCCAGCTAAGGGGAAGTGCTTCAACTGCGGTGAAAAAGGACATTGGAGGTCAGCCTGTTCCAGACCCAAAAGGAATGAAAAGAAAGGTAATTCTCACGCACTAGTTGTTGAAATTTGTTTAGCGGCGTATGCCTCCCATTTATGGGTGGTGGATACGGGATCCACTGATCATGTTTGTTTCACATTACAGGGGTTCAAGCGGACCCGACAACTTAGTGGGAGTGAGGTCCTCATCACACTGGGCGATGCTTCTGAGAGTGGCAAATTTGAGCGATGGGAGAAGTGCACTGCCTTTTTTGAAGACAGAGTTTTAATTTTAAGAGATGTTCTTTACGTTTCGGATTTTAGAAAGAATTTGATTTCAGTTTCTAAACTTTTTTATGATGGATATTCGGTTACTTTTAATAAAGTTGTTACCATTTCTCTTTTTTATAAATTTATCTATCATGGAACGTTGTCGAATAATCTCTATACAATTAACTATGCACACCACTCACGAAATGTATCCTATAACACATCAACTGTTTCCGAGAAAAGAAAACGTTCATCAGACGTGAACGAGACACTTCTTTGGCATCTAAGATTGGGTCATATAAATCCAAAGAGGATCCAAAGGTTGGTGAAAGATGGTTCACTGGAGCTTCTCCAAGTTGAACCAATTCCAACCTGCGAATCATGTTTGGAGGGTAAAATGACCAAGAGGGCATTTGGAGCCAAGGGGAATAGAGCCAAAGAAGTGTTAGAAATCGTTCACACAGATGTATGTGGTCCAATGTCAACCAAAGCAAGAGGAGGTTATGAGTATTTTGTCACTTTTATTGATGATTACTCAAGGTACGGTTATATTTTCCTTATGAAGCATAAATCTGAGACCTTTTGAGAAATTCAAAGAATTTAAGGCTCAAGCAGAGAATCATAGGGAAAAATGTATCAAGTCTCTACGATCTGATCGTGGAGGCGAATACCTCAGTGATGAGTTTTTGAACTACTTATCTGATGAAAGGATTGCATCCCACTCATCGCACTTTCGGAACCCTCAACAAAACGGGGGTTGCAGAGCGAAAGAAACGAACTCTTTTGGAAATGGTTAGATCTATGATAAGTTATGCGGATCTTCCCAAGTCGCTTAAGGGGTCATGGCTTGGAAACAAGATGGCTTACATTCTCACTTGGTGCCATCCAAATCGGTTCCCAAAACTCCCAAAGAATTGTGGACCCAAGCAAGCCTAGTATGAGACACATGAGAATTTGGGGTGTCCGCCCACGTGTTGGACAAGGAAGCCGTAAATTGGATCCTCGATCGTAATTAAGGTTGTTTGTAGGATACCCCGGGAACAAAAAGGGTGTATGTTCTATGGTCTCAAGATCAAAAGGTGGTCATCAAAGACCCACTTTAGATTTTTGGAAGAAGACTATATGAACGAAAGAAAACCCAGAAGTGAGATTACCTTAAATGAGCTAAGAGGGCAAACCTCAATGCCAACTGTACTAGATGATATACCAAACGACACACTTTCACAACCGGAACCTCGTCGTAGTGGGAGGGTTGTAAGACAGCCCGAGAGATTCATGGGAATAGGAGAGTCCTCGGACTTGATTCCCGACAAGACGAATCAGACCCCATGGACATATGACGAGGCACTCCAAGACAAGGATGCAGATTCTTGGCAAACAAAGAATGGAAGCCGAAAATGGGTTCTATGTTTCATAACAGAGTGTGGGAGCTAGTCGAACCACTTAATGGGGTCAAACCCATTGGATGCAAGTGGGTATATAAGAGAAAAAGAGGACCGGACGGGAGGGTGGAAACCTTCAAAGCAAGACTAGTGGCGAAAGGTTATACTCAGAAAGAAGGGATCGATTATGAGGAAAAAATTTCGTCCGTAGCCATGCTTAAGTCTATCCGTATTCTCTTATCGATTGCTGCGCATCTCGACTTTGAAATCTAGCAAATGGATGTCAAGACAGCTTTCCTTAACGGAAGTCTTGATGAAGAGATCTATATGCAACAACCCCAAGGCTTCATTGAAAAAGGCCAAGAACACCTAGTTTGTAAGCTCATGAAGTCCATTTACGGACTCAAACAGGCATCCAGAGCTTGGAACCAATGTTTTGATCATGTTATAAAGTCTTATGGGTTCGATCAAAATGAGTTTGAAAGTTGTGTGTATAAAAAGCATGTCGGAACTGCATTGGTATTCTTAGTACTATACGTAGATGACATTCTGATCATCAGGAACGATGTAAAGGTGTTATCAGATGTAAGGGCATGGCTTTCAAAATAGTTTGATATGAAAGACTTAGGGGAAGCCGGACACATCCTTGGGATCAAGATCACTCGAGATCGCAAGAAAAGGATGATAGGCTTATCGCAAGCTTCATACATACACACTGTCTTGAAACGTTTCAGCATGCAAGATTCCAAGAAAGGCTTCGTACCTTTCAGACATGGAATCCATCTATCCAAGAAAATGTCCCCTAAGACGCAAAAGGAGATAGAAGACATGAAAGGCATTCCTTATGCTTCGGCTGTCGGAAGCCTTATGTATGCAATGTTGTGTACGAGACCGGATATCTGCTTTGCCGTTGGAATGGTGGCAAGATATCAAAGTAACCTGGGGAAAGAGCATTGGACGGCAGTTAAAAACATTCTGAAGTATCTGAAAAGAACTCGGGATAGAATGTTGGTTTATCAGTCAGATAGTCCAATCCCCATCGGCTACACGGACTCGGATTTCCAATCAGACATAGACTCCAGAAAATCTACCTCCAGTAGTGTGTTTTGCATGGGGGGAGGAGCCGTGATATGGAGAAGCGTCAAGAAGAAATGCATCGCAGATTCTACCATGGAAGCCGAATATGTAGCTGCTTGCGAGGCAACGAAAGAAGCGGTTTGGCTCAAGAACTTCCTAGTGGACTTAGATGTGGTTCCGAATTTTCCCAGCAGAATCACTGTTTATTGTGACAATGCCGGAGCAGTTGCAAATTCAAGGGAACCAAGAGCCCCCAAAGCCAGCAAACACATTGAAAGGAAATACCATCTTATACGAGATATAATTAAGAGAGGAGATATAGATGTGGCAAAGATAGGGTCTGAGGACAACCTAGCAGATCCATTCACAAAGAGTCTGCCTCTGAATACATTCGAGAGACATGTGGAAGGATTGGGTGTCAAGACCATTGCCAATCTGCTTTGAGTATAAGTGGGAGAAATTATTAGGTCGTGTAGGTGACATTAGATATCACGGACTACACGAGACATGTTGTAGTATACTTAAAAGCAGACTTTGAGTATAAGTGTGAGATTGTTGGGATTATACTGGAAAGTATGCTTTTTACTTTTGTATAATCAAAAACTGAATTTTGGACTTATTTACTGAACTAAATTGTTTATCACTGATGCTTTAAATATTATCGAATGTTACATATATTTACTGTATAACTGTTCAATAAGTCGTACGTGTTACATTGTAGTTAATTTAGTGATACCAGATCACAGAAGATTAAATTAACAGTCCCTTGTAACTAAAAGTACGTCATTCACGACCTAGATGGAAATGAACAACCCATCGTGAAAGGTTGAAGTGTAAGGCTCAGATTGGCTTGTCTTGACCAAGAGATTACACTAGTGCATGACTGATGCACTTAATAGGACCTACAGGAGGACAAATTCTTCAGAACTGAATAAGGAAGAATTAGACCTCAGTGGTTCGTTATTTCTTAATCTTCGTTCCTTAAATAGGATCACGTGTGATTGGTAACTATTGCTTTGACTTATCATGGGTAGAGAATCAACGAGATTCAATACTTTTTATATTGGGCAATATTATTGGTCACATGTGATTGCTAAGATTTAATACGAAGAATCGTGTGCAAGTACGCTTGTTCGATTTGCCCCCTTGGGAGGTTCATAATCTTTATCATACCAAATCTTGCAAGTGGAATTAGTTTCCGGTATGGATAATAATGTTGAACCGTTCCTTGACCAAGGACAAAAGATATTAATTAATGGAAAGCTATTTTAGTGGCTTGAATTAATTAATGGGCTAGATAATCTTAAACACAGGAAATAATAACCGGGAGCCATATTGATTGTAATATGGGTTAAGATGGATAGTGCAATATTAATTATGTAGTGGAATTAATTAATATTTATGGGCTTGAATAATATTGTGGCTCAATATTGATAATTCAAGATCCATTGGAAGGTTCAATCTTAATTCTCCTAAAGGCCCCCTAAGTAGCCCAACATATAGTCCAATAACTGAAAAAGGTGATTAAAATAAAATAAATATTGTTGCTTAATTTTCCTATTATTTTCAAAAATTATGGATAAGAGGGGAGAAAGATTTTCTTTGAATTTTGTTATGGAATGAAGATATGTATTCTTGGAATACAAGATTATCTCATTAAATTCAAGAAATCTCCCACTTGGTTATTCATAAGAGGATTTTCGAAATTTTGAAAGATAAAGGGCAAGAAAGATTTTCTTGAAAAGATATTATGGAAGATATGTATTTCTTGAAATACAAGAATATCTCATAAATTCAAGAAGATCCAAATCTTGGAATCTTGCCTCATTATTTTCGAAATTATCCATAAAAATAGAGTAGGTGGGATTTTGTGGAATATTATAATTATGGGAAAAAGAATATAGGAGATATATTCAATATTTCTTGGAGATCAAGAAAAAAATTTCCCACATTATTTTGCCCTAAAAATTCGACCACTTCTACTCTATAAATAGGGGATGATTCTTTCATTCCCAAGTACAATTTCATGTGCTGGAAAAATTAGTAAATCCACAAAGGTGGTGCAACATAATTTATTTTCCTTTTGTTAATTGTTCACAAGTGTCCTTCCACCGGATAGTCGAACAAGGACTAAGGGAATACTTGGGAAGTTCTTTTGGTTAGTCTAATCAGCCAGATCACTGCCATCCCAAGAAGTACGTTCACGTAAACTCGTAGAATTCCGCATGCGTATGATTTACGTGAATTAATTATATGCATGATATGTTGTTGAATTATTATTTGAATTAATATAGGATTAATTCATGCTAGTAATAATTATAAGAATTAAATTTGTATTTAAATATTCACCCTGAATAGATCTGTGCAAATCATTCCCTAACATCTGCCAATTCTCATCTTTGTGAGCTTGTTTATAAGTTTTAGGCTCACAAATTTGGGAGATGTTGGCAATAAAGTGGGTGTAAGTGGGGGACAGTTGGGTAGTTGTCAAAAAATCAGAGATTGGATACTTAACACCCTTTGATATAGGCTGATCTTCAAAAGATAGAGAAGTATCAACATAGTTTGATACAAGTTTATAAGTTATAGAAGCAGGAAGAGTTGTTTTGTAAACACCCAGATAAGCTGGAGAGGCTTTAGTTCTAGTTGACCTCCTAAGAGGTTGCTCATTGATGTTGTTTTGAAAAGAAGTAGTAGAAACTTCATCAATTTCTTCAAGTAAATCAGAATGAGGAATGGTTTGAGAATTTCCCAAAGGGGGAGGAATTATGTGATTGTCAGCACTATTAAGAAGAGTGTGACCC
This sequence comes from Stenogyne calaminthoides, assembly GCA_037126765.1. Taxonomy (NCBI): domain Eukaryota; kingdom Viridiplantae; phylum Streptophyta; class Magnoliopsida; order Lamiales; family Lamiaceae; genus Stenogyne; species Stenogyne calaminthoides. The sequence goes on from JBBCBC010000002.1 coordinate 1,989,021, forward strand.
ACATGATTTTCAGTGAAAATAAGATCAGAGTCAGCATGTTATTGGTTTTGAAATTGGGATATCAAATCATTGATGAATTTGTTGGTAGAGTTTTTGTCAGAAAAGGGTAAACATTTTCAAAAAAATTTACATTTCTAGAATTGAAAATCTTACCAGTGGTGATATCCATAAGTCTGTAACCCTTTGTACCAAGAGGATATCCCAACAAAATGCATTTCATAGCCCTTGGATCAAACTTGTGCCTGTTAGCAGTGAGAGTACTAGCAAAACACAAACAACCAAAATTCCTAAGATGATTGTAGTCAGGAATTTTACCATAGAGCATTTCAAAAGGAGTTTTGTTATCCAAAACCACAAAATGTAATCTATTTATTAGATGAGCAGCAGTTAAAATGCAGAAACTCCAAAATTTCAAAGGTAAGCAAGCTTGAAACATTAAAGATCTAGCAACTTGTAATAAATGTTGATGTTTTCTTTCAACTAAACCATTTTGTTGTGGAGTTTCAACACAAGAAGTTTGATGAATGATGCCCAATGCATGATAAAAGTCATTTAATAAGAATTCAGTTCCATTGTCAGACCTCAAAACCTTTATTTTCTGCCCAAATTGAGTTTGAATCATATTACTAAAATTTTCAAGAGAAACTTTCACAGCAGATTTATGTTTTAGCAAATAAATCCAAGTACACCTACTATAATCATCTACTATAGTAAGAAAGAATCTGTAACCACCATGTGATTCCACAGAAAAGGGACCCCACGCATCATAATGGATAAGATCAAAACAAGCAAGACTTTTAGAGGTACTGACAGGAAAAACAGATTTCTTCTGTTTTGCAAGTGGGCAAATCTCACAAACAGAAGACATGTCTTTGCATTTTACATTTAAAAAAGGAATGAAAGAAAATTGTTTATTTGAAGCATGACCTAATCTAGTATGCCAAGTATGGGAAACATCATGAGAAGTAACAGAATTGATAAAAGACAAAGGCCTAGAAGTCTTTAGAAAATATAAGCCTCCTTGCTGCTCAGCAGAACCAATCACTTTCTTGGTCACAATGTCCTGAAAAATACAGTGTGAGACCAAAAAACTAACCACACAACCAGAAGTTTTTGTTAGCTGGGAAATAGATAGCAAATTATAATAGAAATCAGGAACATATAAGACATTATGCAACACTAAATCATCATTTAATCTGATTTCACCAGTAAAAGTTGCAATGACAAAAGCATTGTTGGGAAGTTTTATCTTAATGTCAGAGGGAACAGGTGGTGAAGTAAACAGAGTTTTATCAAACATCATATGATCAGTTGCACTAGTATCAATAATCCATGTAGATATGCTACTAGAAACAATATTGAAACAAGAATGCAAACCTGAAGTATCAGACTCCTGAGACTGCATTCCACTAGGCTGAGCAAAAGCTCCAGCAACAGAATGAGCATTACCTTTCTCATTTTGTGACTTAGCATAAGTCAGAAACTGTTCATACATCTCTTGAGAAAACAAAGGGTTAGTAGCACTAATTTCAAGAGAAGGAGTTTGAACAGAAGCATGAACAGAAGTATCCTTTGTAACCTTAACATGCTTAGGACCCCTCCAACCTGGAGGAAACCCTATTATTTGGAAACACCTGTCAACAGTGTGACCTGGACCATGGCAATGAGAACACTGCAATGTCCTCTTCTTATCTTTAAAAAAATTTGCATTCTTGGCCAGCATGGCAATATAATCAGTACTCCCAGAATCAGTACGCACAGTTAAGGATCTCTGAGATTCCTCTTGCAATAATAGACTATAAATCTTAGCCAGAGGAAGAAAAGGCACTTGCAACAACAATTGACTCCTCAGAGAAGAATACGAATCATCAAGACCAATCAGAAAGTTAACACAAGCATCCTTCTCTTGAGTCTTACTTAGTTTCAAAGGAAGTTCACAAACACAAGCATTCATAGCACTCAAAGATTTTTCAAGGTGATAGACACGCGTAAGATCAGATTGAGAATACCTGGCATTGAGCTCATCCCAAACCTCTTTTGCCAAAGTGAAATAGTCTAGGGTTTGTTTGATGTCAACATGGATCGAATTCAAGATCCATGTCAACACCAAATTATTAGCCCTAATCCAGGCGGCGCGAATAACAACATCTACCTCCTCTGTGGGAGAAACAAGGGAACCGTCGATGAGAGGAAGCTTATTCTTGACGCTCAAGGCACGCTGCACCACTTGACTCCAGGAAACGTAGTTAGCCCCATTCAACGGATCAAGGACGATCGAAATCGCCGGGTTATCGTTCGGATGTATCGCCAACGGCGAAAGCGGATTCAACAAGGGGTCGAGCGAATTCAGATCGGTAGCCATCAAGTAATACCCAAAATCACGAAAATCGAACAAGAAATCCTAAGAAAATGATGCACAAATACCGAATCGAACAAAGAAATCGCGAAAAACGTGTGATTCAAAACGAAACCCTAAATTGCGAAAATGAAATCGCAAAGATCGCGATAAATGGGAAAACAAAGATGGAAGCGGAAAATAACGGATCGAAACTAGATCAGAATAACCTGATCAACTGATACCATGTAGAATTCCATTTATTAAACATAGAAATAGGAATTGTATTGAAGAAGATGAAAGGAACGTTGGAGAGTGTTTTAGAGAGAGAAATGATATACAACTTAATGAGTAAAAGGAGATGACGATACCCTCTTTTATACAAGCACTAATACAGATTTGGGCTTGGAAAGCTGTTAAAAATGGCCTTGGAGAGCGGTTATAACAGCTCTCCAAGTAACAGTTGTCCAAGCAAAAGTGGAGCTTAGACAGCGGTTTTTAACCGCTGTCCAATATATTCACTTGGAGAGCGGTTATGAACCGCTGTGCAAGATATTCACTTGCAGAGCGGTTATTAACCGCTCTCCAAGATGCAACATAGAAAGAGGTTAAAAACCGTTGTCTAAGTATCAAAATTGATAATTAGACAGCGGTTTTTAGCCCCGGACCCACAAATATCAAATATAAGCCACCAATTAAGCCTCCCAATTAATTGAGGCAATTACTCGCTCCCATGGGGGACCGAACACGGGACCTTGGGCGCCTGAGCGGGGATCAATTCCGCTCGGGCACTTGTTTCTTGCGTTTACTTAATGAAATTAATTTTATATGTTCTAAAAATCATTTTTTCTTACAATTTTTTTTAAAATTCTTTATTTCAATTATCTTATTTATTAATTCAATCACATTTTTAAATAATAATTTTTTATATAAATTTAAATTTAAATTAAATTAAAATTATATTTTTTAGTTGTACATGTTTTTAACTACCTTTCTTTTAAACTTGTAATATTTTTCCTTCTAAACAAGTAATATTTTTCTATCAAAATAAATAATATTTTTCTTTAAACAAGTAATACTTTTTCATTTAAACAAAGTAATATTTTTCTTTAAACAAGTTATACCTTTCTATCTAAACAAGTAATATTTTTCTATTTAAACAAGTAATATTTTTCTATCTAAACAAGTAATACTTTTCTATTTAAACAAGCAATACTTTTCTATCTAAATAAATAATATTTTTCTTTAAACAAGTAATACTTTTTCATCTAAACAAGTAATACTTTTCTTTAAACAAGTTATACCTTTATATCTAAACAACTAAAAATTTTCTATTTAAACAAGTATTAGTACTTTTCTATCTAAATAAGTAATACTAGACAAAATTGAATTAATTTATAAGAATATTAAATATTATAGGTATTAATTTATAAGAATTAATAGTGATACAAGTTCGTAAGTGTAATAATATGAACTTAATATTATGAACAAGTTTTACATAAGAGTTTGTGTTAATCTCATTATATAAGACGAATATTAAAAAGAAATAACACGAGAATTTAAAGAATAAAATATTTGAATTGTACATAAAAAGAATTTACAAAAACAAAAAAATAAAACAAAAAATACAAACTTTACAAAAAAAAAAATTCACTTGGAGAGCGGTTACGAACCGCTGTCCAAGCTTTACCTTGGACAGTGGTTCAAAACCGCTCTCCAAGTACCCTTGTACAGGGTTATGAACAGCTGTCTAAGCTTTGATCTTGGACAGCAGTTTTTTACCGCTGTCTTTTTTTTTTTTTTAATAGAACCGCTCTCCAAGGAACCACTTGGAGAGCTATTCGAAAAAATGGTTGTTCAAGTGGAGCTCTCCAAGCTCAAATGTGTAGTAGTGAAGTGAGGAATACCAGAAATAACCCTATGTTAATGGTATTACTAAATACAACTAAAAGGTATTAGTTGGACCTAATAATAATATAGTTAACTCTTAAGGGGTGTACTTACTAATAGGGCGGTGTGAATAACCGTGGCCATCACGTATTTAGCAGTCCATTTTTAATGGCTTTGTCGGCCCAGTAGAAAATTCAACAATCAACATTTAATTTATCGAGTACTTTTACTTGCAAACATTGAATATTTTGCACTTAATTTGCACTAAAACTTTGGTGGGGCACGGTTCAAGATTTCATCTCCCATTTTGTTGCCAAGGATATATCATGCATGCGTCCAGTACTTCAGATTTTCTTAAACGCTTTGTGGTTTCTTTTTATGTTTTTCGGACCTTTTTAGGTACTCTTTGTTTGGAGAATTGGGTTTAACCCAGGTGGAAAATGGATTGATCCATTTTAAATATTCATTGAAAAATTAAATTAAAATGTTAAGTGGATATTTTTTAGTTCAATTTCACGTGTCGCTTAATTTTTCATGTTTTTGTGTTCATTGTGTAGTGGGTTGCAAGCTTCGCGATGGTGTATAACACATGAGTAAATCAATTCTCGATGTAAATGATAAATTAGTTCAAATTAGTGCATTTGAGGTTGGAATTTTCTGGAAGAAGTCTTTTGGCTTCCTCTTCCAAAACTCAATGCAAGATTTAATTTCACACTTAATGAGCATTAATGATGAGACTCTTTAGATACGTTTCTCATCATCTATATAAGATGGATTCCCTCATATTGTATAAACACACGAAAATCATCATCTCATTCGTCATATTTCTTGTGCATTTTTATCGAGTCTTGCAAGGGGTTCTAGTTACGAAAAGTTTGAAGGAACTGCTTTTCGTTGCTTCAAAAAACGGTGTAATTAGACGTTGTACCTTGGGAGTTCATTGCTCTTGAAGACCTGCAATTTAATAGGTGAACAAATCGAGCTTAAGGGCAAGTGGTTTACCACTGCCTCGTCCAGAATTTAAATCCAAATTCATTATTGTTACTCACTTTATTTTCATTACTTGAGTTTTTAAAACATATTGTCCTATATTTATAGATTTTAAAATATATTGTCCTACATTTACAGATTACAAAACTTATTGTCCTATATTTACAAATTTTAAAACAAATTGTCTTACATTTCAAACCCGTAAAATTTATGTCCTTAAAACATAGGAATTAATGACTCTCCACTACAAAGTTTTCAACAAAAAGATTCTAAGGTACAAAACATTTTTAAAATGACTCTAAGATACAATTTGTACCAAAAATACACCTTATCTCATTTTTGTATGTATTTATGATTTATTTTTTTTTACCAAGTGAGCACATCAGATTTAAAAGTTACACTACTCGGGCCCACAGATAACACTCTCTCTACAATTCACCAATATCACCCTATCTCCCCATCAATAATCGGGCCCCCTCACATTTCATTTATTCTCTCTCTCTCTCTCTCTCCTTTTCTCTCACACTCTCTCTACAATTCACTCAAATTACCTCCACCCACAAAAATTCCGGCGGCCATAGCCTCCACCCAAAGTAAAAAACCGGTGACTCCGCCGCCTTCTCTCTCCCAACACCAAAATAAAATTCCCCTAACCCCCTCCCAAATAAAAATAATTCCGGTGGTTTTTGGCGGTGGCTGTGCTTTGGGCTTTGGGTGGTGGTGATATTTTACGGATGGTAGTTTTGTGGTGGTGGTGATGGGCCTGGTGATGGTGGTTGACGATTCCGGTGATGGATCTGTGTACAGATCTGGGTGGATTTGTACAAATATGGACGAATCTGTACAAATTCACTGCAGGACGAGGGTGGTGGTGGATCAGGGAGGAAACGCGTGGCGGAGAACATCAATTTTCAGATGTGTTTGTTTCTTATCCTTTGAAGGTAATGGTCTTGATGGTTCGTCGGAGAAGAAGGCGGTGATACGACGGAGAAGACGGTGGCGTCCGTGATTTTTGTTTTTTTTTGGATTTTTTGTAATTTTTCTTTTATTTTTCTGTATTTTTTAATTTCTGTATTTTTTTTAATTTAGGTCATTTCTGTTTTTTTTTTTAGGGTTACCATCAGGTTTGTAGATTTGTGTAATATTTAGGGTTTTATTTTTGCAGATTTGTGTAATTTGTAATTTAGGGTTTCTCTAGGATTTTTTTTAGTAGTTTTCTTTTTAGTTTGTTTTATTTTGTGTTGATTTTGTGTATGTATTAAAAAATGTACTTCAAAATTGATTAAAATACAATATTTTTAAAAAATGCACTCCAAAATACAATTTTTTTTAAAAAAAATGCACTCTAAAAATTGAAAAAAATGCACTCCAAAAATTGCCTAGAAGTACACAAAATACAAAACAAATGCACTCCAAAATTGGCTCACAAGTGCATAAATTTAAAAAAAAATGCACTCTAAAAATTGCCTAGAAGTACATAAAATACAAAAAAATGCACTTCTAAATTAGCCCAAAAGTGCATAAATTTAAAAAAATTATTTTCTGAAAATTGCATATTTTGTGGACTTCAAAATACAATTTTTTTAAAATTGATCCAAAATACAATTTTTTTTTTAAAAAAAATGCACCATAAAATTGATCGAAAAGTGCATAAATTTAAAATTACTAAATCACTAAAATTATTTTGGTGGTGAAATACAAAATTTTGTATTAATTAATAATTTAATTAATTCAGTAAATTAAAATTTTTGGACTTTTAAAATTTTAAAATACAAAAAGTTAAAATGAGTCAGAAGTGCAGAAACGTGTCAGAAGTGCAAAAAACTGGGCAGAAGGGCAACTTAGACTTTTTGACCACTTTTTTGTACCTTAGAGTCACTTTTTTTTTTGTTATGTACCTAAGAGTTCTTTTGTTAGTGACTTTGTAGTAGAGAGTCATCTCCCCCAAAACATAGCCTCCCTAAGTTGCTGGCCTAAAAAAAGCATTTTTTATCCCCGAGGTAGATGGTACAAGCAACATTTATTTGATTTTGTGGGGCTGCATGTTCCGAGCTCTTTGGTAAGAGTACTGTAAGTGATATTGTGAACAACGCTTCAAAAGTTAGATCCTTTAATAAAGGTAGTTTTCTTAGTCGACTTATAAGATTTTTCTAATTAAGTATGAATTATAATTTCACACATTATAGGGACATGGTATAACAATGAACTACATTATATTACCGGAAAGAAGTTGATGTTCAAGATTAATGTTAAAATGGAGCAAAAGAAAATCTAATGACACTTTCAGTGTTATTAAAGTTAGCAACTTAACGTGAAAGAAAACTGTAATTTTGACAATAATATATAACAAGTTCAAATTCAAAGAAGAAAAAGATGATCAAAGTCAAAATTGAGAAATATTAGTTGAATACGGATTTATTTCTCCTATCTCCCTTGCTATAAACCTAAACTTTTATTTGAATTTTCAAACAACAAAATGTTTTCTTTTTATATTAATTTTAAGTTTTTTGAGAGATGTATAATACTTTATCTATATAAAAAAAGAATTAATGACTCTAAGGTACAAAAAATAGGAAGTAGTAACTCTAAGGTACAAATGCAATTTTTATTTACTCTAAGGTACAAAAAAAATTGTACTTTGTTTGAAAAAAAAACTGTACTTTATTTGGAAAAAAAACTGTACTTTGTACCAAAAAGTTGCATTTGTACCTTATAGTTTTTTGCTTTTGCACTTTGTACCTTAAAGTTTTTCCCCCATAAAAAAAGGACATTCTACTATTCCCGTCCGACCTTCCTTTCCGCCACCCCTGATGAACAACGTCACATCATACGCGACATAATCCAGGGCCTGAAAACCCGTTCACCCTGGAAAACATCAACTGTGGCCTCAACCTTCCAACGGGTGAAATCCCGCCTGAAATCCTGGACGAAATTAAATTTGGTAGGCAAATCGTAGAACCCCGTTATCAGGAATTGCTCATCATTGTGCTGAGAATGATCAAATTGAATGCATGAACATTGCTAAAGCTGGAAAAACTGGAACCTGAAAAGTATCAGCAACTGCGTGCTACGCACGTGCAGGGAAAAAATCTGGACTCGATTCTGGAGAATCAGGGAAGCATTAAATTGAACAGATGGCTAGAGTTTACATACGAGCTTTGGCGGGGATCTCCGCCGGACAATAAATTATACGGGTTAAAATCGGAGAAAGGCGGAATCATTAGAAAGTTATTTGATATGTATCAAGAGTTTGGAGAAAAACTTACTAGCTATAAGAATGCCATGCTCACATATATTCCATGGATTCTGCATATGGAAGTGGTTGCAGATGAAGCCAAGTTGTCCTCTCTGTCGCTCCCAATTGTTCAGCCCCAGAAATTAAGAATCTTTAGAATTATTTAGTTCCAGAATTTCTACTTTGTTTTAAAAAAATTGCATTGGATGTTTTGTTCATAAACTACATTATTACTGCTATATTTGTTTCTAAGCAAATTATGTAGATTATGTAAGTTTATTCTTGCTTACACATTGTTTTTTGAAGATACTCTAAGGTAGTATATAAAACATTAACAATTACTATCAAATATGTCAGGAAACTTACTACTAGTCTAAAAGAGTAAACAGGGTTAGGGCTCCTGAATAGGTTTCCAGAGAAGGAAAGAAAGCAAAGGGTGTTAAATTACATATAAACCCAATTTTGGCTGATTTTTTTTTTTAAACAAAAGAACTCTTATAACTTAAATGCAAGAAAAATAACTATAAAAAAGACCATACACAATAATTTAAGGCTCAACCCAATAATAAGGACTTGAGAATGATCCAAACACTGTAACAAAAATTTAAAGACAAAGTCTAGTATGCAAATTTGTATAGATACAAAAACTTTAATTTTCAATCAAATTCTATAATTGATTAATGTAATATAAAATTGAGTGATTCATGGTTCACTTGGCCCGACTAGTTCATGGTTCACCCAACTCAAATAGATCATAATTTATAGTTAATTATTTAGTGTTTAGGGTGTAATTGGTTAATTTAGGGCAATTTTATAGATTTTCATCTATACAAATTTGCACATCAAATTTAAAACATTTGCCTCGCAAATTTAAATTTATTAACTCTTGGAATCAAATACTAGGTCACCGACCTCCATACATCATACTGTTATTGTTCCGAGTGACAATAAAAAAATAAATAGCAGGTCCAGCAAAAGCTTATATGTATACGAGATCAAGAAACAGTCTTAACAGCAGGTAAAAGGAAAACAACATGAGTCGGAAAATAAGCCATCGGAATATCACAGATGAGATTATCTTCCATGGACGATAACCAACTTATAATGATAAAACCTTGGGAGGAATAATACAACGTGAGATAATAAACACCGTGGATTTAAGCCATCAGACAGCAATCTGACCAAATAGACTCTTGCGTATCTGCAGTTCAAATACAAATTGTGTCAGCCCAGACACATGGTCAATAGTTTAAAATCTGAAGATATACTGAACAATATAGCCCCACCGAAATTAAGATGAGATTATTTTTTACAGACTCTTAAACTATAACAAAGTAGAATAGATCATACGTAAATATGTTAAATCATGTTCATCTCCTTTCTTAATTTCTTTAAATATTTATTCAGTATATCCTAAATCACATCAACAAAAACAAAAAGGTAATCTAAAAAGTGAAGACGTAAAAGTCAATATATTTAACATTTGCTTTCAAGAACACAGTACTCATCCCCGTATTAGATTTTACAAATCCAGCACAAGACTTTGTGCTGCCTTGAATTGAGACTTTTAGGCCAGAAAAACTCGAGGAATATCCCAATGAACAGATATATTTAATTTAATGTGAACATTTTTCTATCACTTATTTTCTCATATGTCACTTTCTAAATGACACTAAACCAACATGAATTTGAATAGAAAATCTTTTGTTGCACATGAGAAGGGCAAAATAATAAATAAATGGAAGGGAAGCAAGAAAGTGCAGCATTTCATGCATAGTTAAGTGCAAGAAAAGATTACCGGACATGATGAACAAGTCCTGATGCAAAATTTACAACCTTCAACAAGTAGATTTGAGTAAACAACACAAACAGGAAAAAGGTAGATTTTAAAAGAATAAGATGGGTACCTCTAGCAACTTTTTACGGAATACGACTTCCAGTCTAGCATCAAGAGTGTTCTCAAACACAATTTTTCCATCCCTGGAAGCCAACACTACTCCTCCCAGCACTAAAAGGAGATGCCAGAAAAAAGTTACTTAATGTTATTACTAGTATTCTGATTTCATCAGTCATTTTTAGAGCTCAAGTAATCAATATGGGGATCTACAGAGTTCAGACACCCAACCCTGTGTTTATAGTGGATTTTGAAAACCAATTTTTAAGATCTAGTGAATTTTGAAATCCGGATAAATCCTAATGGTGTGTTTGTGTTGGGAATTTAACCAGGTCAGTTGAGGTTTTACTTAATATCAAATCAATGTGTAAGAGTGAACGATGTTGTATAATTATATTGTTGTTGGATGTGATTGTAATGATTGGATGATGTGGGTTATAATTTAAATATATTAAAGTTCAAGGAGAGAGAATTGATTGTATTGAAAAGTGTGTTAGTATGTTTATAGGTGTTGAAGTGATGGTTTTTTAAAACCGAGTTTCAAATTTCCAAAGTAAAACTGTCTTTGGATTTCCAAATTCCAAAACAGATTTTCAAAATCCCAAATCAAACATTGCCTCAGCTAGAATCAATTCAATTCCACCATGCATCCATGCAACTGCAGTATAAGATAGTAGGAATTCTTTACCAGGAAAGAGCGTGTTCATCGTGATGAGAAGGAGCAGGTGGAAGATAAATATCATCAACTACGATCTCAGGTGAATGAACTTTTACCTTGTGTGCATATTCATCCTTTGCTGAGTGCAAAACAGACTCCACTGAGTGTAAATCGTGTTTACGACAGCGCAGCAACACTGATGGCTCTTTCAACCTCAACAAACTCTGAAATGCAAAAGTATATTTTTAAACAATTGCAGAAAATGGCCACATGTCAATAAATATGCCTTTATGTGGGTTGGGGGTAATGTCAACTCAATTTTACAAGGTATACTCTGTAAGCATGCCAATGCATCATAATTATTACAGTTCAAGTTGTTACAAACTACAAATAAAGTTTACCTATTGAACTTCATCAAGAAAAGGGGAGAAGGTTAAAATCGTCTTGGATTGCATTTCATTTAACCTGATAAGTAAAACATAATTGCACTAAGAAATTTATATATGTTAGTTCACTTTTCAGTTTTGGACAGCCATACAATTATTTGCCTCGAGATATGAAAATACGGCTTGACCACTTGAGGACTAACATTCATAATCAAAGTATTTTTTGGTGAAAACAAACCATCCTACATATTCTGCTAAAATATTAGATTTATATAGCACACACACAATATCATAACTCAGTTGCCCAACCTGAACAATGAGAGCATTCAAGAGGCTTTTATAGTTATGGCCACGGCTAACATTCAAAAGCTCCTTCGATGCAGCCTCCTTCATGGCATTGACTAAATCATCCTGAGCTTGAAGGACCTTGATTCGAGAAGCATTCAGCTGCATTGAGTACTCACTACAACAACAAAGTTGCATAGAGAATTAAAATCAGGAGTGGGTCTCATGTGCACCCGGGTGCACCGTGCACTCATAGTGCATTTTAGAAGCGTGCAACTAGAAACGTGCAACTATTCCAAACAGAAATGTGCAACTATGTTTCCATATTAACAGTTGCACTTTTCTATGTAAATAAGTCGCACTTTTCAGCATAACAAGTTGCACGCTTCTAAAATGCACTATGAGTGCTCGGTGCACCTGGGTGCATACAAGACCTAGCCTAAAATCAGATGACATCCATAAGTAGATAGATCATTGTACACAGACCACCAAATTGTAATCTGAACTGAGAATAAAGAAATGCATCTGAAAATTAACTAATCCACATCAACAGATAAGCAATAAAGTAACCCAAACGGAGTGATCATATAAAAAAATCATATGAATTCTCAAAATCAGAAAATTTTCACCAGAGAATACTAAATTATTGGTGATCAATCAAGGATTTATAAAAGAAAGCAAAAAAAAAATCATAAAACTTTACATTTTTTTGCGGACTTGGACTTGTTTATCTTTGCGCTCATACTCTTGCCTGATCTTTTTCTTCTCCGCTTCCACCAACTGCAACTTCTCGATATTGAATTCCTACACTAACAAGAAGATCTAATTCAGAACACCAATTGCAAAAAAAACACGAATCGAATCCTGAATCATACGATTGGAACTCCAAATTTGGCGTACTTCTTCAGCAGAGACGGAGATTTCGTTAGCCTTCTCCTCCGCTTCCTGGCGGATGAATCGGACCATCTGCTGGATCTGCTTCGAAACGTCAGCGTCGTTCATTTTTTGTGTGTGTTAAATACAGAAACATTGAATACTTCATTTTCCAGCATAACCTAAATTAAACCCCAAAATTTTCAATTGCAGATTTTCAATCATGATACCCTTATCGTTTTATATTAAAAATATATATTCAATCCCTAATTTAACCCGTCACTTTTTATCTCTTTTTTCGAGATAAAAATATGGAACGCCGGTCAAAAAATATATCGAAAATCATCATATATTATCTGTTGAAATTAACAAATTAAAAAAAAAAAAAAAAAGGAAGAAGAAGAGAGCGTAACTTTACCAGAGATCTGATGGAGAAAGAGGGCGTGAGATCTGTGAAGAAACTGGAAGATGAAGGAAGAGGCCCAGTCCGTAAATCTTTCTTCTTGCTTTAACAATTTTTGGGTTTATGGGGCTTTCAGCTTTGCTTCATTTTTATTTTATAAAATACAATCTTTTCTTTTTTTTTTTTTTTTTTAAGATTATAAAATACAATCGTAATCTTAAGGGGATTAATTGCTGAACGTGTTTTGTAAATAAATTTTAAAATGGTGGGTTTATGGGGCTTAAGATTAAGATGCGTGTGGTCCAAATTTTATTTTATGAATATAATTGTAATTTTGAAGTAGGTATACTAGACAAAAATAAAAAATAAAATAAAATATGATATGGGTGTACTAAGTAGTGAGTAAATTAAACAAGTTTGTGGATGTAAATAGTCGTGCACTCGTGCCCATCAATCAATTTAATTTTTATATAAGTCGAGTGAGAAAAATTCATTTTTGATCTCACAGAATACGGTACCTTACGATTTTGGTTCCAAAATCATTTCTTCATGCAATTTTGGTTCCAACGTTACATTTTTCGTTAAAGTCAGTTGCAGTTTTGATCCCACAGGACAAGATTTGAGACCAAAAGTGTAGTTGAACTTAACGAATTCCATAACGAAATAACAAAAAATGCATGATAAAATTCTTATGGGACCAAATTAGTAAGTATTGAAACCAAAATTGTGAGATCTCGTGTCCCGTTGGACCAAAAATGAATTTTACTCTAAGTCGAGCTATGTAAATTCAAGTTAATCAAACAATGCTCTAAACACTAAGAGCATCCACAATGGATAAATGAAAATTCATTCATCCATCCACTATCTCTCCTCCACATCATCTCCACATCACTAATTTATAAAAATTCAATTATTTAAACACACTTTCACAATGGTTTATCAATCATTCATACATCTATAAAACCTTTTGTGGGCCTCACATTCACCTCATTTCTACTTACTTTCCTGAGTTTAAATCACAAATGGTCTCATAACTTTGATCTAAAATAGAATTAGTCCCATAAAATTTTTTTATCGTCGATTTAATCTCAATAACTTTGACAATGTCCAATTTTAGTCTCAAATCGATCGGAACAATATTTTTTGTCGTTTTTTACTTGGGGCTTTTTGGCGGATGCTGTGACTGGATTGTCCCGTGTATTTTTTTTAACAATTAAAATTTCAGACATATATAATTAAAATTTTAATCTTAAAATTTAAACAGAATTAACGGCAATAATTAGTCAAACACACTTAAAAATACATATGACAGTACACTTGACAGTCAAGTCACAACATCCGCCGGAAAGCCCCAAATAAAAATGGCAAAACGACGTTATTTCGACTGATTTGATACTAAAATTGGACATTGTCAAAGTTATTGAGACTAAATCAACGACAAAAAAACTTATGAGACTAAATCTATTTGAGTCCAAAGTTATGAGACCATTTGTGATTCAAACTCTATTTTTCTCCAAAAAAGTATTTTCTCTCTCCATTAATTTCATTAGATGGATGATACTCTCTCTCCAATCTAATGAACATCCACAATGATTTTAAACACCAATTTTCAGTCATTCAATGGTTAAACACTCATTGGATGGATCATTGTGGATGCTTTAATGTCGAGTCATTCAAATTGAACTGAACATGTCAAGTGTGGATAACTCAAGTGGTTAGAACTCCACCACCTGAGACCCGAGGTCTTGGATTAAGACATGGAGAGGAAAAATTTATTCTTCTCTTGTGGTGATTCCCCTTGTGGTGGGGTTGTGTTCCCCCTCTTGTGGTGGTTGTGGTGTTCTTGTTTTTTGGTTCTTGGTCTTGATTTGATTTTTGAGTTCTTGATTTCACGTGGTCCCTCTTGTGGTAGTTGTTGTTCTGATCTATAGCGAGATAAAATGATATAAAAAGAATTATTATAATTAATTATCTTAAAAAATTTATCTTCCAAAAAAATAAAAATTGAACTGAACCTACCCTATATTTTTTACTCAAATGAACCCCAACACTAGAATATGACCCATAAAGCCCTTCACCTAAATAGCAAATACTCTGAGGTAGCTAACCCATCATCAACTTTCCAAACACACGTTCTCTCCATACTGCAAATGGCAACCTTTTCTCTCTCTTCTTCTCCAATTTTCAATTTCCCAGTGCTCATACCTTCCGTGTGACTCTCTTTTGGAGATAAAGGGCAAGAAATACATGGATCTTGAAGAAATGGAGATCAAGAAAACAGAGGAATCAGGGCAAATGGCCTATTCAAAGAGAAGAAAATCGATTTTCAAGAAAGCTCATGAACTCGCCCTTCTTTCTGATGCTGAGGTTTCGATCATCATGTGTTCTGGCGACAAAAAGTTTCATGAATACACCAGCCCCTCTTCTACGTATGTTCTTCCAATTTTTATGTATTTTATTAATGGAGTATTTAATTTAATCTTTTTATAAGTTAAGGAGGATGAATTTTGACATTTTTTTCTCAATTTTTTTAATGGGGTTTTGCAGAATGAAGAAAATCATTGATAAGTATCAGAGTACACTAGGTGTGGATCTTTGGAGCACTCACTATGAGGTATAAATATAATTAAACATCAGTTTTGCTTGCTGTAATTGTAAAGAGGGCCCCATGATTAATACATTGTTTTTGGCTGCATTTTGTAGAAAATGCAGGAGGAGTTGAGAAAATGAAGGATGTAAACAATACATTGAGAAGAGAAATCAAGTATGATTGATTTAATTCAGTTTAATTTCATATATTGCTTGAGTAGTTAATTTCCTCTGCAGTTAGTGCAAAATTCAAGATAGATCATGTATATAATGTTTTGGGGCCTTTTTTGGCATACTCGACCGGAATGGGCCTTTAGGGTTTTGGTCCAGTTTCGTCTATAAATACCTATTTGATTCGTTGTATTTTTCATCACCGAAATATTAGTAAATCTCCTGGCTAGATAGTGCCCCCAGACGTAGGGTAACCAAATCTGTGTTATTTAATTTTGTTTTCTCTCAATTTCTCCATAATTGCAGTTTAAATTCTAACATATTAGTACCTTTTTTTTCTTTTCTAGGCAGAGAATAGGTGTAGAAGTGGGTGATGATCTGAACATGGAGCAATTATGCAGTCTTGAAGATGATATGATAAAAAGTCTCAAGACGATACATAATCAAAAGGTTTTGCATCCCATTTGTTAGATTTTTCCTATGTTTATGCTCCCTCTTTTGTTGTTAAATTGCTTGATTTTCTGTTTCTTGAAAGTTGCTTGCTATTTGTTCCTTACTAGTTTATGGATTCATGAATTGTGTTGAGCTATCTTTCTTGAATTGCCTTCTTAGATATAAGCTGGTTTTTTGCAGCTTAATTATCCCTTTCATAGAGTTGGCTTTGAGTTTTTGTAACATTAGGAACAGGTCTAGGATTTTGCTTCAAGAGGGGTGAATCTTCATACTATAATAGAGTATATAGTTTCAATTCAAGGGGGTTAAAGGTCTAAATTTTTTTTAAAAAAATCTACATATAAAATGAAGAAATGTGGATCAAGTTTCACTTTTGCATTAGTTCTTCTTTCATACCTTGTTTATTCTGTGTTCAACCATTTATGAGCCTAAATGTGGATCAACTTTCTACTTTCTACAAACAGCAATCACATTGCAGAAGCACTTTTCGGAACTACTTATAAGCTTGCTTGATTAATAGAGTTCATATGTAAGTTGCATGATTACTGATACATTTTCTGTGAATCATACAAATCAGTTCCGGATCCTCAGTATTCAAACAGAAGTGTGCAAGAAGAAGGTAAGCGAATCTCATAATGCACGTGACACGTGAACTCCCATCGAACTTATGAAAATGACAGGTTTTTTATCCCGATTTTAGGTGAGAAATTTGCAGGATGTGCAAGAATGTCTACGAAATGAGTTAGTAAGTATTCCTTCAATTTATTTTCTTCTATTCTTCATGCATTTGTATAGTTTGCTGAGTTCTTGAAATTTGTCAATTTGTATTAAAGGTAACAAAACACGAGCATCCACATGGCCTAGTGGAAAACGAGGGCAGGTATGAAATCCCCGGTCCGCTGCACCACCGTAACCCTATAGACCTTCGGGTCAAGGGAGGCTTTGAACGTGAGAGTAGCATGGTGACAATGGACGTCGAAGATTCGCCTTAGGCCCCGTTTGGCGTTTTTAAGGTGTAATTTAGGTTAAGATATGAAGCAGGAATGCAGGAGATGTAACAATAGACTCTTGTCTTGTTTATGGGTGTGTGGAGATATGATTTAAGACATCATTTGTTGATGTAACACTGAAGCAAGTCTAGTGAAACTGAGAATTTGTTGCATGTTATATCTCCACTTGCTCAAATGGTTCCGAATCGGCGGTTCGAATAGCCGACTTCCCGACTTAACTGGAGGCACGGCTTGGTTTCGGTTCGAACCACCGAGTCAACCTTGTTTTTTTTTTTTTTTTAAATATTGAATGGTGCTAGATTGTACTTTTTTGAATCGGCGGGTCGAATAGCGACTTACCGATTTAAATGGAACCGATTCCCTAAGGGCAGGTTCGGTTTCGGTTCGAACCACCGATTCAACCGATTTTTTTTAATTTTTTTTTTTTTGAATGGTTCTAGATTGTACTCCGTCCGTCTTATGCATGAGATCGTCTCATACGAGTTTTTATCTTTGAATTATTGTTTAAGATTGACATATGAGATGATTTGTCCATTGAACTGGTCAAATTGACGTATGAGATAATTTGTTCATTGAACTGTCGATTTGGGAACCAAACCGGTTATTAGGCGATTCGGTTTCGGTTCAATTTCGATTTGTATATTTGCAAAATTGAAACTGCTCGATTTTGAAACCAGAACTATTGGATCAAACTGTTTAGGCACCGCATATTACTCGTTGTAGCAAGTCTAATGATTTTATTGAATGTTATAAGTTCATATACTTGGATCGATTTTAGTTTAAAATTTTATGTGAATTAAATTTCACGTGAACTTTTTTTATTTAAATATAATTGTTGTGCATACGCATTGTGACACTTCGTAAGTAACAATGACACTCGAAAAAAAGAGTTCATGTAAAATTGGATTCAAAATTTTAATAATGACTAAATAAGCCAATTTGGAGTTAAAAAAATTATTAAACTTGATATTTTGGCGAAATCACGAACCTTGAAATTTTAGAATTTCAAAATACCAATAAATAGTCAAAATGTATGTTTATTTTGAAATTTTATATCAAAGAATGACGTAAAAATTGATTGATGTTATATTATTATATTATCATGTGTGTAATGTGAGAATAAAAAAGTAAATGATACGAGTGTATTGAGAGAAAAAAATAAAGCAACGACATGTGATAAAATATAATAAGTTTACTAAGATTTCAAAGTAGTTATTTTAAATCTGAAAAAAATGAGAGTTTGAGATTGCAAAGTCCAAAATTCGATCTGGATTATCGCGAAACAAACATAATGTTATGATGGATGAGAAAAAAATTGTATAAACGACAAATAAAAACGTGGAATTTACGTGGTTCACTAACAATGTATTAACGGTTAGAACTATTACAATGAAATAGTAATAACAAGGGAAAACAAGGATAACAACAACAATAATACTTGGTGATATAATCTTCTAGGCGTGAAAATACACTTTCCTAAAAGCAATATTTTGTCCCTTATAAGAGCATAGGGTATCATGAAGTTTGCCTTCGAGATACAAAGAAGATTGACAACGATAATTCACGCTCTTTGAATTAAAGTCTAATAGGAACAAAGAGGTTAATTTCTTTGTGTATTTTGGTGTTTCAAAGTAGAGAAAGTTTGCAAAGTTTTTTCTACTTTTTCTGTATAATGTCTTGAAAAGATACGCATAATACATATGCTAGTATCCTATATATTAGGAAAAAATAAGGAGTTTATCCTTTTGGATAAACTTGAATTAGTTATCAATTTGGATAATTCCTTGACGGTTCCTTCTGGATAATTACCAAAAGTTTGAAAAATTCAAACAATCCTCCCCCATTTTAGAGTAATCTAAAATATGTTTTTATAACAAACACCAATAAAACACTTCTCAATCTCATGCATAATTGAAAGTGTACAAAGACTTGAATTTTCACTTATTATAACACACATTCCAAGAATTCATATTTCAATGGTGTCGTAACGATTGAACCATAAAAAATACATATTGAAACTTGAAGATGTTATACACACAAGATAAATACATGATCCTATTGTACTTGACACGATAAGGGCCATGTGTCCATATCTATTCATAAGTGCATCAAAGCCATGCCCCCTCGGCTTCTTGAAGCGACCAAACTTCGCGCTTACTTAGCTAGATCTCTTAAAAGAAATAAACATGCTCCTGTGACAATGCATAAAGTCAAGAGATCTATTAAGAATAAATCAACCTCATTAACATCACAGTTCTTAAGCATTCTTACCTTAGGATTATTTGTACTTTCAATCATCAAATAAGAGATTTAATCTTATTGAACTTAAGACTTAATGTCATATTAAGTGTTAAGTTAAGATTCTCTTAAATGTGATTAACGATGGGCTCCAATCCCATTCCAATTGTCATTCTTGCAACAGAATCTTTCGCTAATGCCTTTGTAAAGCAATCTGCTAGATTAAATTTTGTTCTTACATAGTCAACTGTGATAACACCATCTTTGATAAGTCCTTGGACATAACTATGTCTCAATCCAACATGTCTTGACTTACCATTATATATTTGACTATATGCTTTTGCTAAAGTTGCAGTATTATCACAATGTATCGCTACAGGCGATATTGGCTTTGACAATAACGGTATCTCAAACATGAGGTTTCTTAACCATTCGGCTTCTTTACCTCCTGATGCTAGAGCTATAAACTCTGAAGCCATAGTGGAATCCGTAATGCAAGTTTGTTTCTTGGAAGACCAAGAAATTGGACCTCCCCCAAAGAGGAATACCCAACCACTTGTTGAAGAATGATTTTCTTCGTTTGTAATCCAACTTGCATCGGAATACCCTTCTAATACAGAAGGATAAGCATTATATGACAAATCATAATTCATGGTTTTCTTTAAATACTTAAGTACACGACGTATAGCCTGCCAATAAGACATACTAGGATTACTAGTATACCTACTTAACTTGCCAACAACAAAAGCAATATCTGGCTTTGTACTTGTCATGACATACATCAAACAACGGAAAAATGTCAATTCAGGGCTTGAAAGATGACAAAACTATCAATTTAAGGCCTTAAAGATTTTTTCTATCGATTCAAGGCCTGGAAGATAGAAAACTATCGATCCAGGGCCTGAAAGATAAAAACTATCAATTTGAGGCTCGCACATTTTAAGGCCATGTTTGACACTTATATTTCATATCCTTATTTCATGTTCTTATTTTTTTTATTTTTACGGTTTACAATTTAAGGTTTACGGTTCAGGGGTTTTAGGGTGCATGGTTCAAGGTTTAGGGTCCATCGTTTAGGGTTTAGGGTTTAGTGTTCAGGGTTTAGGGTTTTAGTGCCAAACATGGTCTTAAAATTTATAAGCCTCGAATTAATAGTTTCTATCCTTCAGGCCCTGAATTGATAGTTTTCTATCTTTCAGGCCTTGAATCGATAGGAAAAATCTTTCAGGCCTTAAATTGATAGTTTTACTATCTTTCAGGCCCTGAACTGATAAAACTCCATCAAACAACCTATAATCCTTGCATACTCCAGTTGTGAGACTGCATTATCACTGTTTGGTAATAATTTAAGACTTGGATCCATAGAAGTTGAAACGAAAGAACAATCATATATATTAAATTTCTTGAGCACTTTCTCAATATCATGAGATTGTGACAAGACCAATTTTTCATTATCTCTCTTAATCTTAATACATAGGATGACATCGGCTTCTCCCATATCTTTCATGGAGAAATTGGATGATAGAAATGATTTAGTCAATCCAACTTGCTCTAAATCTGTTCCGAAAATCAACATGTCATCCATATATAAGCAAATTATTACACCGTTACTAGCATCATCAAATTTGCTATAGACACACTTGTCCGCATTATTCAATTTAAATCCATTTGACAACACAATATCATCAAACTTTTGATGCCATTGCTTTGGTGCTTGTTTCAGCCCATACAAAGATCTAATTATTTGCAAACTTTGTGTTCTTGACCTTTCATGACAAATCCTTCAGGTTGTTTCATATATACTTCTTATTCTAGTTCTCCATTCAAGAATGTTGTCTTGACATCCATTTGATGGATCATAAGTTTATGAATAGCGCAAGTGCTATCAATAACCTTATAGTGGAGATCCTAGCTACCGGTGCATATGTATCAAAATAGTCGATTCCTGGTTTTTGTTTAAAGCCTTGTGCCACTAATCGGGCCTTAAAATTATCAATAGTTTCATCGATTTTTATTTTCTTTTTGAAAATCCACTTACAACCAATTGGTTTACACTTAGGAGGTAAATCAACTAAAATCCAAGTATTATTTCCTATGATGGATTCCATTTCATCATTAATAGCCTATTTCCAAAAATCGTCATCTTGCGACCTCATGGCCTCTTGAAAGGTTAAAGGATCTCCTTCCACATTATAACAATATGAAAATTTTGTCATCACGGAGTTCCTTGTTCCTTCAATTAAATATACATGAAAATCTGGACCAAAAGATTTCTCTTTCTTTGCCCTCTTGCTTTTTCTAATTTGTGATGAAGATGCTTTATACTCATCATGAGTATAACCGTTTAAATCTTGATTTATTAGATTTTGATCAAGATCTTGAACATTGGTACTTGGAGGTAAATCCTTAGGCCTTGGAATTGAAGAAAATCTCTTCTCGTCAAGATTGCATCTCTAGACTCTATGATCGAATGAATCGACATATAGTCATTTGGTTCTATCACATAGAACCTATATGCTTTGCTATGTTCAGCATAACCTATAAAGATACATTCAATTCCTCTTTCACCCAATTTCTTTCGCTTGGGCTCTAGAATTTTAACAATTGCCCTACAACCCCAAATCTTGAAATAATCCAGATTTGATTTTCTTTTGTACCACATTTCATATGGAGTAACCTCATTCCGTTTTATAGGAACTCGGTTTAAAAGATAACATGATGTTAACACAGTCTCTCCCCAAAATCCATCACTTAGACCCAAATAGGACAACACGGAATAAACAATTTCTTGAAGTGTCCTATTCTTTCTTTCCGCTACACCATTTTGTTGTGGTGTATATGCTGCGGTTGTTTCATGTATCATGCCCATAGATTGAAAATAACTTGGATCATAATATTCACCATCTTTATCGGTCCTTAATTTTTTAACTTTAACACTTAGTTGCAATTCAACTTCATTTTTATAGATTTTAAACTTGTCAAGAGCTTCATCCTTTGAAAATAATAAATACACATAACAATATTGAGAATGATCATCAATAAATGTTATTATATACTTTTTATTTCTAAGGAAGGAGTGTTATGAAAATCACATAAATCACTGTGCACCAATTCAAGCAATGATGAAGTTCTTTCTACAGTAGGAAAAGGACTTCTTGTTATCTTTGTTAACATGCATGTTCTACACTTCTCTATATTCAAATCAAATGGAGGAATCAAGTCTAACTTAGACATACTATATAATTTCTTATAATTAACATGTCCAAGTCGGAAAAGAGAAGAATCATGGTAAATAACATAAACAAAATCATTCAGGTTCTATTTAGATGGATGAATTTAGAAATCCATGCACAAATTATACTCTCCAATGAATTTACAAATATTTAGATTGAGAGTTTAGGAAGAGAGTTAAGGGGGGAGAGGAAGGGAAGGGGTAGAGAGGAGGAGATTTCAAATGACTAGGTTTTGATGAGGATTTGAAATCCCCCCATTTTAAACTAGACTCTCAAATCTAAGTATTTGTAAATCCATTGAAAAATGATGATTTGTATGTGAAATCCATGGATTTCAAATCCATCCATCCAAATGAAGCCTCACATTATTTACAATACTTAGCTAAACATGCTATTACAAAGATAACCTAATCCAACAAATACACCACCCTTAGATAATATAAATTTATCGGCTTTGAACACCATTTTGAAGCCTAGTTGATTCAAGATAGCACCTGACACTAAATTTTTTCTAAGTTCCGGGGCGTACAATACATCTCTTAAAATGAGAGGTTTTTCGGAACTAAGCAATAATTCTACTTGTCCTACACCTTGGACTTTAGCCATAGAATTATTTCCCATGTAAAAAACTTCTCCATTTTTAACTTCCATGAAGATCTTGAATAAATTACGATCTTTACACACGTGCCTTGATGCTCCTGAATTGATCCACCATGATTTATCTATCATCCTGTACACAAAAAAATTCAGAAATCATATCTACAAAATGTAGCGTACCCAGCGCTACCATCACTATAATCCATATTTTTGTATAATTTTTCTGGAAATATATAGGTAAATTGCATATAGAGGAAGAGAGTAAGAGATCGAGATATGGAGATTTGAAGAAATTGGGAGAGAGAGAATTAGATAGGAAGAGAGATAGTTAGAGGAGAGAGAATAGTTGTAAAATTTCTGATGATAAAATTCTGTTACAAACCGTCCCTTAAATCAGAGAGTGGGGACCAAAGGGGCTTATCACAATTTTAGGGAAATAAAGATACTGAAAAACAATTAAATAAAATACTGGACTGAACTTTAATTATTTTTGGTGCCCATTTGTTGGCCAACTCTTCAGTCCAATTTCCTTTAAACACCACCTGAGGCTCAGTAGAAAACCCCTCAGGCTCAGATGCAAACCCCACCTGAGGCTCAGTAGAAAACCCCTCAGGCTCAGACGAAAACCCCACCTGAGGCTCTGATGCAAACCCCACCTGAGGCTCAGTAGAAAACCCCTCAGGCTCAGATGCAAACCCCACCTGAGGCTCAGTGGAAAGGCCCTTAGGAAACCCCACCTGAGGCTCAGTAGAAAACCCCTCAAGCTCAGATCCCTCGCTCAGATAAACCTGAGCGCCCGACTCTTCAGCTTCCTCTATCCTGAGCGAGCCCTCTTCATTCAGACTATCCTGAGCTTCCTTTAACCTGAGCGAGCCCTCATTCAGATACATGGACTCGAAACCCCTCTTCTCCACTGATACCAAAAACCCCAATTCTATTTCTCCTTCGTTCCCAACTCATGATCATAACACAAAATTCATACAAGAATTATGTGCAATTTGTGTACAATTACCTTCTTTGGATTTGCCTTGGCTTGATTCGCCACGACCTTGTTGACCATTTTTAGATTGACCTTGGCTTGACTCACCATGACCTTATTGTCCATTCTTTTTGGTAATCTTTCTTTTCCAAATAGTACAGTCTCTTTTTAAATGATCGGGCTTGCCACATTCCCAACAATCGACATTCTCTTTCTCATTACGTACTTTATGCTTTTTGCGTTTCTTAGCCTTGGTAAAAATTTCAGGCCTCTTTTTGGACTTGTTGTTCTCCACCATATTGATAGTGGATAAATTAGGATTACTAGAATCCTTTTGTCCATCTTGCATGCGGATACCCTCCTCTATGCGAAGATGAGTTGCTGATAACTCTTGAAGTTAACACCCAAGTGTAGGTTTGTTTCAAGTAATAAAATTTCTCAGAAGTCCGAGTGTCGAACCACAAGGAGGTTTGGAAGAAAAGATGTCAACCAGTAGGTCATAATTCAAGGGTCTATATAATATTCTAAATACTAGATCTTTGGGATTCCACTTCAAATAAAACACTAGAATTACTCTTGGTTATCTTTAATAACTCAATTGAAATCTAACAATCAAGTGATTTCAATCGGAAGATAAAACGTTAAGCACTTAGAGAATTATGAAGACTTTCTTTTAGTTAACTTAATGAGTTTATGAAATCAATTATTGAAATGTAAGGCTAAGCATTCACTGTGCCAATATGTCCACAACAAATCAAAGTCTCAACATAACAAAAGAGGTTACATAATTCATTAAATAAGTAAAAAGATTGTACCTTTGAAGATCTTTATTGATAAGCCAAGAACATTACTAGCATCTTACTAAAGCTTCCTCCCTAACTCTAGCAAAACACTTAGCTACTCATACTAACACAACTCATTTTTTTTCAGAGAGTTACTAGCCTAATGATAGGAGTATTACATGAAATTGGATGCCTCACAAAGTTTGCCAAAGAGCCCTTTATATAGGCCACAAGGTTGTGCATTGTAGGGACTTTTGCAATCAATTCGGTGGCCTACAAAGATTGATAATTTCAGCCATCTATCCGCCCGAATCTTGACTTTCTTCTTGAAATAGGTCTTGTAGATCTCTTTGAGTTATCTTTTCAGAGAGACCAAGATCTCAAAATTAGGCTTTGTAGTTTGAAATATATGACCGAAATAGTGAAGTAGCTCAATCTTCCTTTATGATTCTTGGCAGATTTTGTTGACAACTTGAACACTCAATATCTCCACTTGTGTGAATTTAATGGCATTGGTCTTTTTATAATGTGTTGACACGCCTCTTAGCTATTCATTCCAGTTGGTCTTGTGTCATTTGGATGTATTGGTGAATTATTGTGAATAAACTTCCAGATTGTGTCCAGTGCACTTTGAAATCTGGAACATTTACATTGATTCACATTTTTACCCTTGAAGCCGACGTTTTTAATCTTTTGGACCTGAAGACAACTTATAGCCCAATGGGTTATTGATCCAATGCAACTAGAATTGGACCAATTGGATTAGTGTAGCTCAAGATATTGTCCAAATACGAAAATATGTTTTGGATCAAAACTTATTCACAAATTGGACAGCAATGTAGTCTCGACTTTTTGAGTATAATTGGACCCCAAACTTGCAAGATTGGACCAATATGACATCTTATAGCTTTAGTACATTATCTTAGGTGTCCAACAACATCAATATCATGTAATTTGTATAAGTATATTTCAAGTTATGACCTCAACAATCAAGCAATACATCTATGAAAATTATATATGAAAATGCTACAAATAATATTTTATAATAACCAAAATAACACATGAAACGGATATAACACATACATATTTAAACACTAATCAGTTGCCAATTGTTCAATATTCATATCAACCTTCTTATGTTTTAGTGAATTTCTAACAGCTTTCCAATTTGGTGGTAATTTGTCAATTATAGATGAAACGGTAAACGTCTCATCCATATTGATGTCATGTTGTTTAAAACTCCCTAGGATCCTTTGAATTTCATGGAATTGTTCCATAATTGGCCTAGAATCAACCATTTTGTAATATTAAAATTACTAACAAGAAATTTCTTACTTGAAGCATCCTCTGCCATATACTTGGTTTCAGGTTCATCCTAAAGATCCTATGCGGAGTCCACAAATTGATAAATATCAAATAACGCGTCGTACATACCATTAAGAATATGACCACGATAACTTGAATTAGTTATCAATTTGGATAATTCCTTGACGGTTCCTTTTGGATAATTACCAAAAGTTTGATAACTCTAAAATTCAAACATTAACCACGTTCACGGACATAAGAACAAATCAACCTATCCAAAGGGTTCATATTTCAGGATTTAAGTCATTCAAACACATATTCTTATATTTTGTAATTTTGCTAGAAGGCAAGCAAACGAGATCGCACATGACTAGGGGTTGTATACCGTACCGAAAATACTGACGCATATCGTATAACGTATCAAAATTTTTGGTATTTGAAAAATCATACTAATATTATAGCAAAATTCTCGGTATATACCAAAATTCAACACATAAAAAAATTTGGTAATGAAAAATACTAACAATTATCGTATCGAAATTTCGGTAATACCGTCCAATACCTAAATTTTGATATAATATTTCGTAAAGAATTTACAGTAATATCGAAATACCAAAATTTTAGAATATACATTGTAGTTATCGTACCAAAATTTTACTATCGAAATTCACAATATACCGAAATATTCGACATTTTCGCTATTTTTCAATTCGATAAATGTTACTATATATCAAAAATTTCAATATTATTTCCACCCCTACCTATGATCTATCTATCTATCTATCTATCTATCTATCTATCTATCTATCTTCTTATACTATCCCTTTATTTGGATCGAACAATTGAAATTTTTACAAAGAGACACACTTACGTGAGACAATCTCACGCATGACGCTTTAACACTTTCGAATAGATGAATGCTGATTTGTGTTTGATTATACCTCTCATGCAAATTTTTGTCTCCCATAAAATTCATCTCTAGTTATTTCTTTCAAATGAAAAAAAGAACTTGATATTACCCCCGCCCCACCGGCCACCATCCCCAATCACTAGTAGAGGTGTTGTATAAACCACAAACCATTTGAAAAAATAATCACAACTCACAAGAACCCCTGTGATTAAAATTGCATAAACCATTTTGAAATCATCAGAGCATGAAAATGAGTGGTTAGAATTCGGATATTCGAATTGAGGATCCTCCCAGCGGAATTCAGTGGTCCCAAGCGCCATTGATACAACGAAAGAGGAAAGGATTCGTTTATAAATCGCTGTACATTTTTGCATTTCGCATAACTTGTTTCGTTGTTTTGTTTATTCGTTTCTATTTTGGGCAAAATATAACAACTTTTTGCCCCAATAAGGGTTTCGAATTTGTTGTGGCTATTTCGGTTTGATGTGGTAGCAGGAATCCGTCAATCCTAATACGACGGCGTTCTTCGTCTTTGTCACTCGCACTGACAGTGATTAGAGTGCGCCGAGAGCTCAATTTTGCTGTAATTTGCTCCGGTGAGCTCGATTTTGCATCGTGAATCGAAGAATTGTGTGTAATTAGGATTCAGAAGAAGCTAATTTTGTATGGCGACGGCTTCTACGGCGTCAATTCAGTGGATTCCTGAAGATGACCTGTTGTTGAAGAATGCTGTTGAGGTAATTCTATTTAGGGAATTTGATCTCACAATCTGTTACTTCACTTAGATGTTCTTCTGATATTGGTGAAGGTTAAAACATGGCTTCGTTTTTGGTAATTGCTTAATTCCCAAGTGCTTAAATTACTTTAGGTGCAGGGTCATCATGTATCAGTTCAATGTGTGATGTGGTGGCAAAATTCATATGATTTATAGGATAGTCGGTTTTGAGCAACGTTTATTATCTTCAAAAATTGATTTTCTTATAGGTTCGATGCTTCAAAATTGTCTTATATAAAGATTTCAAGCCATTTGCTTTCGCTTTGAACAATATCAAAGTTATCTTATAGATAGTGACCACGTATCTCACAAATGGAAAGGTTTGCTATTTTCTTGAGATTAGGAACATATTCAAATGCAGTGATGAATCTATTGGCTGGATGTGTGGAATTTCAATCATGCTGGCTCATTTTCCTTATGCTCTTACCCTTTCACAAAGCATGATGGAAAGTTAGTTCTGAAAAATTTAAACCTTTGATGATGTAGTACTTTAGATCCTTGAAATGTTAGACCTTGATGACCTTTGAAAGAGGAGGGAGAGTCTCGTTTGTGTCATCCTACAGTAATTTGTAGAAATAGGTAATGCACTTTCTTGGGAAAGGATACATTCTTGGGCTTCATCCAATAAGCTCTAAGGGTATGAGATTGGGATTTAGAGGATTTTGAAATATGGATTTCAAAATTCTGATATAAAATAACAGTGTGTAAACGTTTTGAGATTTAAGTAGGGTAGGATTAACTTTATGTAAAATTAATAGGTAAGAGTGTGTGATATTGTATCATACTATTATTATATTAGTATTGTTGATTGTTGTTTGCAATTGTAATGAGTGAATGATTGTGTAATGATTAGTATGTTTTACTGAAAGTTGTAAGTAATGATTAGTATGTTTTACTGAAAGTTGTAAAAGTGAGAAAAAGGCGTGGAAAGTGATAAAATAAAAGAAGAGTAATGAACAAAATAAATCATATTTGTATTAATGGAATTGGGGAGTTGATGGAGAAAAATTAGTATTTGTGAGAAAATTTGTAGGGTAAGATGTATTAGGTGTTCTGAAACCGGTTTACCCCACAATCCCAAATCAAACATACCCTAATGTTTTAGCCCAAGTTAGGTAAGTCTAGTAAACCTTTGTCTGCTGCTGGTACCACAGTGTGGTTCACATATTTCCCATTGCCTTTCAAATAAAATTTTTATTTGTCACATTATTAGCCTCCTTCTGATCCTAATAATTACCCAAAAATTAAATAAGAAGGGAACAAGAATGCCATTTCTTTTTATGTGACTTGAAAATCTGGTTCATAATGCAAATCTAGAATTTTTAGGTTCACAGAAAAAAATGTTGATTCCCATCTTATTCAATTATTTCTAAGAACTCTTGAGCTATTATAAATTTCTTGCTTGTTTTCTCAGGCTGGTGCATCATTGGAAGCACTTGCAAAAGGTGCCGTACAGTTTTCTCGTAGATATACTTACCAAGAACTGCACAAGAGATGGGATTCTCTTCTCCATGATCCTGATATTTCAACCGAAGCTGCTGCTCATATGTTTCAGCTTGAAATTTCTGGCATCAACCCTGCGCCAAAGTTTAATAGATCTGAGATTAATTTCAAAGAGGTTTCAAAGAAGAGGAAAATTGAGAGCATTCGTAGAAAATACTATGCCACGAGGAAAAAATTTCGCAACGAACTGTTCAGTAATACTGATATAGGTTTTTTTGAACCCAATCCTGATGAATTTAACGGGCATCATGATGGTAATTCATTGGGTCAAAATTGTATGATCAGAGATGATTTATCCCATTTAGGGCTTCAGGAAGAAGATTTAGATATTTTGAGACATGCCTTTCCTGGAACAATAAGGGATATTGCGGTTTCATCTGGTGCAACTAATGTATCTCAGACCGTATGCCCAAACTCCATCGAAGAAAATTGCCAGATGGGAGGTTATAGATTTGATGGGAATGTTGATTCTTCAGTTGATGGTGGAACTAATAATTTGGAGGTCAGAAAAAATTCAATAAATGAGAATCCTCACAATTCTTCTGTTGGATTTGAAGGCAGAGAACAATTTGACACATCGCATTCAGGGGCCTTTTCATCGTTTCAGACAGTCGTGTTTGCACCCACCCAGTCTCATTTGCGCAACTTGAGAACAATGCAACATGTTACTGCTCCTTCACTACAAGATACAGCCCAGGCTGCTGTAGAAATGATTCACGATGATGTTGAGGGCAAAGAAAATAACTCAGCAGCATATTCCAGCGAATTTGCCGACCCAGATTCACTTTTGAACCTTTCAAATGAGGATGAGATTCTCTTGGTGGATGAAGATGAGGCCAATAAATGCTGCATTGATGATATTGATTCAGTTATGAAAGATTCTAATCAAGATGGTAAAGAAAATGAAATACCAAAACCAGAACTTGAGAATGTGGCTGCTTCTGAAGCTAGTTCTGCACCTTCCAATTGTGTGAATCCTGTGGCATTCGAAGTAGCTGCATCCTCTGTTCATGGGGCCCCACAAATGAATTGCCAGCCAGAGGTGAATCCCGTTGCATTCGAAGTAGACACATCATCTGTT
The DNA here is from genome assembly GCA_037126765.1 of Stenogyne calaminthoides. Classification (NCBI taxonomy): domain Eukaryota; kingdom Viridiplantae; phylum Streptophyta; class Magnoliopsida; order Lamiales; family Lamiaceae; genus Stenogyne; species Stenogyne calaminthoides. The sequence goes on from JBBCBC010000002.1 coordinate 2,019,596, forward strand.
CATGAGGAACAACAAATGAATTGCCAGCCAGATGTTGACATGCCTTCAAATTCTGATATTCCTCGACTTAGTGATGGCAAGATCTGCTGCACGTTGAACACCGAGGACACAGAAATTCCATGCAATGATGATATATTCTTGCTTATACATCCTTCGACATCATTTGGTTCTTCTGCAGCACAACCGAACACAACAGGTTCTATGGCTTCTGCAGCTCATGAAAAGGGTTCTGAACAAGCTTTATGTTTGCCAGCGAAAGCAAAAGCTTCTACAAAAGATTATGTGTGGCCTCATACAGTGGGAATAAATAGCTTGCCGGAATCCCGTGCAGCTCACCCGCTCGTTGGTCGCGCAGCCAAAACTGAAAGTTTCGACTCTAGACCCCAGGCTTTACTTCCTGGATTTGCTAACAAGGCCATTGGAGATTCTAGTAAAGGTGGATCACTTTATGCACTTCCAGCCGTGTGCAGCAATATTCTGGCAAAGAAAGATGTTGCTGGAGTTGATATGAAGGTAGTTTATTCATGTCTTGATATTCTTGTTTTGTTTTCTGAACTTAGCGTGTTTCAGTATATTCCCACATTACTATTTATGTCCAACACTTCATACTCGTTATTTTCAGGTTGGGGGCAACCCTGCAAGAGTCACTGAAATAATACAATCAACGGAAGCAGGTTCTTCTAGAAGCCAACTTCCAGAGTCAGTGGAAAATGTCTCAGCTTCAGATCCGGAAGAATCTGATATTGATGATGAAGTGCCTTATTTTTCTGATGTAGAAGCTATGGTATACAACTTTGAAAGATTACTTAAAATCTATTCTAACAAAAAGTACTTGAATAGATAGAAGTATTGCTAATGATCTTGCAACGTCTATTTTGCAGATACTTGAAATGGACTTAGATCCATATGATCAAGAAAACCACTTTATTAAGCAAGGTATTTTATCTGGTGCTCTGTTTGATTGGTAAAATCTAGTCTTCTTCTTGTTTATTTTGCAAGCATCTGCCCTCAATTGAAGAGAAGTTAAAAAATAAAAACTTAAAGAGTTCTAAGTTTCAAACTGTTATGCTATATTCAAAAGACATAATGTGGGAGAATTTTCTATGTATTGAATTAGGTCAAGAGTACATATATATATACAAGTGAGTAGGCTTTTCTAATAAAGGCCCATCTATAAATGCCCATCTATAATATTATTCTAACACTCCCCCTCAAGCTGGAGCATAGATGTTAATCATGCCTAGCTTGTTACAAAGATAGTCAACCCTAACTCCATTAAGAGCCTTAGTGAAAATGTCTCCTAATTGGTCTTCAGTCCTCATATAACCTGTCGAAATTAGGCCATGTTGAATCTTCTCACGAACAAAGTGACAATCAATCTCAATGTGTTTAGTCCGCTTAAGTGAAAGACCGGATTAGAGGCAATATGAAGCGCAACTTGATTATCACACCACAATTTGGTTTGGTATTGAGATCTTCAAACCCACTTCATTTAGAAACTTCGATACCCATACTATCTCGCACGACTTTTGGCCATAGCTCTATATTCGGACTCTGCGACTTTTCGAGCGTGAGACTACTTTTCTCATTTCTTTACTTTGCCAAGAAATCAAATTTCCACCAAAGAAAACACAAGATCCTCAAGTAGACCGTCGATCTTCCTTTGACCACCTAATCGGCGTCGGAAAAACATTCAACCTTCTTTGTGACCATGGTCACTATACACAATTCCACGTCCGGGGCTCTCGCTTTCAAATAACATAAGATTTGCTCTACCGCCTTCCAAAGATCAATAGTTGGTGATGACATATATTGACTCACTACACTTCTGAGGTAAGCAATATCCGGACGATGTAACCCTAAGATAATTCAAATTTCCAACCAACCTTCAGATCTTCCGGATCATCAAATAACACACCTCTTTTTGTAAGTCGCAAATTCGAACCATTGGAGAGCTACATGGTTTAGCTCCCAATTTTCTGTTCGAAAAGAATCGAGTACATACTTTCTTTGAGACAGGAAAATTCCCTTCTTACTCCTGCTCACTTCAACACCAAGAAAATACTTAAGTGTCCCCAAATCCTTGGTAGTAAACTGAGTAGGAAGGAAAGCTTTCAAAGATGCAATCCTTTTAACATCACTCCCAATGGTCACAATATCATCCACATACACAACCATCAAAATAATACCACCCTCAGAACGCATGTGAAAAACAGAATCATCAGGTTTACTTTGCTTCATAACAAACTTCTCAACAGCACGAGTAAAAGTACCAAACCATGCACGAGGGATCTGTTTCAAACCATACAAAGATTTCTGAAGATAACATACCTTATGAGTCTCCCCCTGAGCAACAAAGCCAGGTGGTTGCTCCATATAAATAGTGTCAACGAGGTCACCATGGAGAAAGACATTCTTGATGTCCAACTGGTGCAAAGGCCAATGATTAGTAGCTGCCATTGAAACCAAGAGCCTTATCGAGGTAAGTTTGGCAACAGGAGAAAAGGTGTCAGAATAGTCAACACCATAAGTCTGAGCATAGCCTTTGGCAACAAGGCGAGCTTTCAACCGAAACCACAGAGCCATCAGATTAACTTTGACAAGAAACACCCATTTGCGACCAATATGTCGTTTACCTCTAGGAAGATCCACCAAAGTCCAAGTCTCGGGTAGTATCTAATGCATTCATTTCCTCAATCATGGCATTACGCCAACCAGGATGGGCCAAAGCTCTTGAACATTGTTAGGAACAGGTCTCGAGAGAAGAAACAAAAGCTCGAGAGGAAGGGGATAAGTGATCATATGAAACAAAAGAGGAAATGAGATAAGTGCAAGAACGTTTACCTTTACGAAGCAATGGGAAGATCATCACTCGAAGAAGGATCTGCCGACGAAGATATTGGCGCTTCAGGACATGAAACCGGCGTATCAGGATCCAAATCAGTAGCAGGAACAGGAGGTCGTGGACGACGAGTGTATGTCTGTAGGATAGGAGGCCTAGTGGAATCAGATGGAGGAACAAGCGGGATAGATCAGATACATCGAAACTCAGTATCCTCCCTCCGATTGGGAGGAGGTGGAATGAGAAAAGGTGTATGTTCGGAAAATGCAACATCGCCAGAATCTGAGTACTGTTGAGACTAGGACAAAAACATCGATATCCTTTTTGAACTCGAGAATAGCCCAAGAAAATGCACCTCAAAGATTTCGGATCCAGTTTTGTGACCTGAGGCCGAACATCCCGAACAAAACAAGTGCAACCAAATATCTTGGGCTCAATAGGAAACCGAGACTGAGATGGAAATAGGACATGAAAAGGTGACTCACCACGAAGGACAGAAGATGGCATCGCGATTAATGAGAAAGACGCGGTAGAGACAAAGATCTGCCTAAAAGGGTTTAGGAACTTGCATGGCAAATAACAAAGCTCGAGCAGTTTCAAGATGATGTCTATTCTTTCTCTCAGCCACACCATTTTGAGACGGTGTGTCAACACAGGATGTTTGATGAAGAATGCCATTGTCGCGGCGATATAATAAACGAAATGCTTGAAAAGATATTCCTTAGCATTATCACTTATGAAGATTTTCACAGACACACCAAATTGAGTCTTAATCTCAGCACAAAAGGTAGAAAAGTGGGTAAATAACTCAAAACGATTTTTCATTAGATATAACCATGTCATTCGAGAATAATCATCAACAAAGGTTACAAAATAACGAAATCCAGGTTTCGATGTAACAAGACAAGGACCCCAAACATCAGAGTGTACTAACTCAAAAGAAGCACTAGCTCGATTATTGACTCGAGGACTCAAACTAACACGGTGATGCTTAGCAAAATGACAAGACTCACAATCTAGATGATGAAACTTAGAAAACTGTGGACCTGAATATCTTGACAAAAGGAAGTGGAGGGTGACCCAACGACGATGTGCATCCATAGGAGTGATAAAAGTCCAAATTGTGGCTCTGATTTAGAAATTGGCTTTGAGTATCAAGGATGTAGAGGCCGCCCGATTCATGTCCCTTACCAATAAGTCTATTCGTCTTAAGATCCTGAAACAAACAATAATCGGGAAAGAATGAGACACAACAATTAAGATTGCGAGTAAGTTTACTCACATAAACCAAATTAAACGAGAGTTGAGGAAGACTAAGAACAGATGACAAGGGTAGGGAAGATGTTGGATTAACAGTTCCCGATCCAATGACGTGGGATTTTGAACCATCGGCTAAAGTAACGGGAAAAGAAGTATTATGCGAGGTGAAGGTAGAAAACAGATTTGGATTACCTTACCTGTCATGTGATCTGTGGCGCCAGAATCTATGACCCACTTGGAAGATGAGGAAACAAGACATGCATTAGGTTTACGACTCGACAAAAGAATGGCGGTGACCGAACTAGCTTATAATGATTCATTTCTTGCAACTTCAACAACTTTGCATACTCATTAGCGGAGATGGTGATGGATTCACCGGAGTGGCCAGAATTGCCACCACTATTAGCTACATGAGCAGATGATGGAGGCCTCTTGCTATGCAATTTCGGACAATCTCGTTTGGTATGCCCGGTACATAGCAATAATAACACTCCACATCTGTTGTGAATGCCGTGATTACCCTCTTCCCACCATTCTTGGTGTGGCCTCCGGGACTCGAAGCGAGAGCACGATTGAAAAGGACCTTCGCTGGGTGGAGAAAGCTATGGTGGAGCTTAATGCGTTCGGTCACGAAGAATTCTGCTATAAGCCTCTTCCAACGATGAAATCTGCGAATCGGATAGAATTTGTGACTTAGGCGATCTCAAACTCAGATGGAAGACCAGCTAAGAAACTCATCACAACCATCTTCTCTCGTTGAGCATCTTTGAAACAAAGGACATCGAGGCAAAAAAGCGGAAGAACACATTAAGCTCTTCATAAGTTTTCTTGAACTCCATGAAGTAATCCGTTATCGACCTATCTCATTTGTCTGGTCTGTAAAATGCCTGACACACATCATACATTCGGGAAATATTCCCTTTCCCCGAATATAAGAACTCAAGATACGACATAAGTGCCTTAACAGTCCTACAATGAGTAACCATCCCAATCACCTCACTACTGATGCAATTGCGTATCTGTAAAAACAAACGAGCATCCTCTCGTTGCCAAGGGAGTTTTGTGGCGTCAATGGGTGGATCATCGGTCAAATGACCGTCCATAGACACACTCAACAAATACAACTCAATGGTTTGACGCCAATCAAAGTAATTTGTAGGAATGAGTTTATGCTCCGTGATTTTCGCCATCACGGGCATAACATCAATAGATTTTTGCTCTTCACACATAATGAATCATCCAACAAGAAGAAAAACAATTGAAATTCCAAAAAAATGAGAGAGAATCTGTACCAAAACCGGAATCACACACCACTCGGATGTTGACCCAAACAGGTACACCAACAGAAAGAGCTCGACGAGACGAGCTCAACGGAAGTCGCCGGAGGAAATTCCGTCCAGAAATGCGCCACCACGCGCCGCCTGGAAGAACTGCTGCAAAAAATGCTTCGCCAGCGCGTGTGGGCCCCACGCGCGGCCGCCGGACTTCCAGCGAAGGGTCGCCGGGAGACGGCGCACCTCCCTGTGTGGGTGGTGTCGCCCGGATCTGAGCGAAAATGGTAAAACCCCAAATATGTGCCCAAACCCTAATTTTCTCAAACTCTAATTTCTGAAATTAAAGCCCTAATTTTCGAAATGTTGCCCTAATTTCCAGAATCTGAACCATGCTTTGATACCATGTTATGCTATATTCAAAAGACATAATGTGGGAGAATTTTCTATGTATTGAATTAGGTCAAGAGTACATATATATATACAAGTGAGTAGGCTTTTCTAATAAAGGCCCATCTATAATATTATTCTAACACAAACATATGCTTTTATCTGTTTCTTGCACTCTTTATTTATATTAGGATCGTCTGAAAATTTCGCCTCCCCCTGTTTTACTACAAGCACGAACTAGTGATAGTGCTAAACTAGTGCGTCATGATGTTATCATGATCTTGCATACACCTAGTACTTAAAGTCAAATTAATGTCCTTATGTATTTAAAGAATGGTCATTGCATAGAAAATTCACGACCTTTTCACGTTTTTTCAATTACACATATGCTTTTGAAATCTGCAATTCGATACACAAAACTTTTTAAGTTTTGCAATTACATCATATGACTATGTTCCGGCAACCTTATGCTGATGTGGCAGCTGGAAAATCTTTGAAAAAATTGCAAATAAATGCACACCCTTTTTTATTGTTTCAATTAGATCACAATCTTTTATTTTTTGCAATTTCATACACTGTCAAATTGTAAAAACATATGTTGTAATTGAAAAACATTATGTCTTGATTTATTTTGCAATTAACCCTTTAAAGAATGATGTTGTATGTTTCCTTTGATCGTACAGAAGTTGCTTGCTTCAATGATATCTGAATGTTCGATCATAGTTTTTTGAGTTTGAGTTTGTCCTCTTTACTTTTCAGTTCCAAGTTATCAGTATGATGATACTAAGAGGACAATCATAAGATTGGAACAAGGGGCCCGTTCCTGCTTACAGAGGGCCATGACATCTCAAGGAGCCCTTGCTATCTTATATGGCCGCCATTTAAGGCATTACATCAAGAAGCCTGAGGTACTATGTTCGTTAACTGTCTTGAACATTTCTGTCTTTTGCAGAGAAAAGGAAATAGATAAAGAAATAGTTGGGATGTGCTTGGATGTTAAAAAAAATTCCTTTTTTTTTTTTCAAATCTATTTTTCTCAAAAAAAAAACTCCATTTTATACAGTATTATCACAATAATATTAATGTTACCTTGCCTCTACAGTATAAGAAAACAAAATTTTTTGGAAAAGTTTCCAAAACACTTTTCCGTCTGTGTTAGGTAGAAATAATTGTCTGCAGTTTTACAAAAGCAATGTAAACTTGTGCATAATTATATTTAAAAAATATATGAAAAAAAGCTTGTGTATTTAACAAATATATAAAATAAAATTATATTTAAACACACACACGTAATAGTTCAGGAGCATTGCCATTTGTTGTAAACGCTCAAATACATAATTTAGCAAAAAATATAAAAAATAAATATATAAATAATTATGCCTGTCAAAAAATATATAAATAAACATTAATTAAGAAATTAAGAAACAATTGAAAATCATCTAGCCAATTGACAATTATTGTAATTTGTATTTGATAATTTAAATACTCCCTCTATCCCTTTCTTGATTGAACTTTTACTATTTGCACGAGTTTTAATGTAGGAGTTGTTTATTATTATTAAAAGATATAAAATTGTTTTTTGATGGAGGTGAAATGGTAAAGTAGTGGCATTTGTGTAAATTAAATGAGACTTTAGTGTGGAAAAAGTAATGGCGTAGAGTGTAATATTGAGGTGTTTGAGGGATATAGATAAAAGAGAAAATTGTTTTATTGCTATTTATAAATGTTAAATTACGTTTGAGATGGACGTTTTCAGCAAATGTTCAAACAAGAGAGAGACGGAGGTAGTATATGCATATACAATATAAACAATAATTTGTATTATGGTGGAGACATAATAAAAAGTTAGAGTATTACATATTTAAATTAATCAAAATAATTAAAATAACACAAATTGGTGTTCATTATATACTATTAAAAAAAATATATCACATCCAATCACACTCTCATTTTCAACCGACATATCACATCAATTATAATCATTACACTTTTTTTCACATCCAATCACACTCTCATTTTTCACAACTATTCATCCAAAAAATAATTTTCATGAAAATAGAAAAAAAAAAAACTCACATCCAAGCACACCCTTGATCCTCATTTTTGTAACCATTTCTGATAGTCCTCAAAAAGGCTTTGACAGTGATTCTTTAAAACTATCATATGGATGGTCTGTATCAAAATATCAATAATTAGGCTGAAATATTACTCTATTTCTAAGACACTAAAGTTTGGGGTGTCTAATTTTTCATGGGCGGCTGCTTACATAGTAGGTAACTAAGTTATTAAGCATTTGAACTGTCTTCATTATATGCCCCATTATAAGACTTCATGCCTAATGACACTTTTGGAGGTCTTATCAGATCTCTTTAATTGACCTACATATCTCCAAAGAAACAACAATATAGACTGACCTAAACTATTACCTGTATGACTATTACTTGTTTTGCCACCTTCATAATAAATTGTCTTTCTTTTATGCAAATTATGTACATAGAGAACTTCTACTAAATTCTCAACAATATTTTTGCATGATAATTGTTACAAATGGTATTATTTGGTAGTTCATACTTTTCATCTCTGCAATTCAGTGTATTTGTGCTTTATTGGGTTGATTACAACTTCGATTATTTACATGTCAAAAACTGTGCCTCTAAATTTTCAATAATCAGTATGTGTACCTATTGGCCATTGCGAGTTCTTTATTAGTAATTCCATGAATGTTGCCTGCTTAATGAATTTATGTTTGCAGGTTTTACTTGGAAGATCAACAGATGATGCTGATGTTGATATTGATTTAAGGAAAGAAGGACGAGCTAATAAAATATCTAGGCGGCAGGTATGATTAATGCAATTTTATTTTTAGATAGTTTTGGCAACGGTTACTGAATGAAACTGGTCATAAAAGCCTTATTTATGAGAGTTATTAAAAGCATGTCTACTTGTCTAGTATGATCATACATACATACATTTGATACAAATCCAATTTTAGAATTGTCATTTTATATGTGTTTGTACTTAATGAATGGTTCTATGGGGGTGTTTGCAAAAACTTCTACCAATTTTAACCACTTCTTTTACTTTTTAGAAGCAATTTGTAGTGTGTGATATCTCTTTTAATAGATTAAATAAGCTGCCAAAAGCTATAATCTAAAGCCTAGATATGGGGCGCTTTTTACAACTTATGAATTCTATTTCAATACCATCAACTATTTTTGCAAACACTATCAACTTTTCTTTGAATATTTTTGCAAACAATATCAACTTTTTATTTTTAAGTAATTTTTATCACTTCTTCAAAATTATAATTTTTTGCAAACACCCCCTATATAATATTATTTTTTGGCGTTTCACAGTTAAGCATTTGTATTTAATTGCCACTTTCATTTACATCTATGCAGGCAATTATCAAGATGGAAGCAGACGGATCGTTTGTTCTAAAAAATCTTGGTAAGAGTTCAATTTCCGTGAATGACGAAGAAGTAGATTCTGGACAATTCGTGACCCTTGGTTCAAGTTGTTTAATCGAGGTAATTTCTCTTGTATCTTATAGATTGAACAAATAATTTCATTCTTAAGAACTTTCTTACCCCCCATGATTAACCAATGAACTTTCTTACCCCCCATGATTAACCAATGAACTTTCTTTTGCATGATTTCCATCCCCTTTTTTATAAAGAAATTTGATCCATCCATATTTACACCAAGTCACCAACTATTTCAATTATGTGAATAGTTCTTGAAAATGTTGAATTTTTGTAGATAAAAGGGATGAGTTTTGTGTTTGAAATCAACCAAGGTTATGTCAAGAAGCACTTGGCGGAATTTTGCTTGAAAAATAACGGAAAGACGAGCAAGTCTTGATTAGTCGGCTGAGGATGAAAAACGAGCACAAGAATGTTGATAAAAGGTTTCTTCCTAGGTGTCTGTATATGAGTAGGCTTACCCCTCAGGGTAGATGTAACTTGCTTCTCTTTATAATGTAGTGTATATATTCATATACCAGGTTTTAGTGCAAGTATGCAATTACTTACACATCTAACTACGTAACACGTATGTATTTCTCCTTGTAATACTAATATGTTATTCTTGATGTACTTTATACATCGTTTCTTTGAAAATAATAAGGTTTTCCTGCACATCTTGATCGGTGTTTGATAGAACACATTCTTTAGGTGCTAGACAAATATTTTTATATACCAGTTGCACTGTGCAATTCAAATGCATTTTTAAATGATATTAGTTGTTTTACTAAAATGTATTAGCTGTTTTAACTGAATAATATTAGTTGTGCGCCAGGAGCATTATGTAACTGGTGCACCTAATTGTTAGTCTAGGTGCTAATGTTGTGTACGGAGTAATTTTTGAAACTTAAGCATAAAGAGTAAATTTATGACTCAGAAAATGGTGGTGAATCGAGACAAACTATAAAGACGTAGTTTTTTTTTCTTATTTTGATTTGATGCTTTTATTTGCTACAGTTTCTTGCTGATATTAGTATATGATATGATGCTTGATTTTGGGACAATATTTTGCCAATTTGATTTGGAATTTTGGTTAATGTCAAAATCATGTCCATCTTCAATTTTCCTCATCAAGACCATCAAACGAACATTTTCATGAAGACAAAGTCTAGTATGAAAATTTTCATACATAAAAATACTTTAATTTACAATCAAATTCTATAATTGGTGAAGATAAAACAAAATTGAGTGGTTCATGGTTCACTCGGCCCGAATAGGTCATAATTTATGGTTCATTATTTAATGTTTATGGTGTAGATGATTGATTTATGACAATTTTATAGATTTTCATACATGAAAATTTTCACGACACTCTTTGGTGAAAGGATATGTGATGCAAAAGGGAGGTGTATATTGGAAAAGGGTTTAATGCACTTATATTGCTTGGCTATCTATGTAAAAATATAAACATATTCCTGGATTCTTCCAATCCAATTGCCTATATTTTGAAGTAGAACCCAAGCTAAATAAAAAAAAAAAAAATTACTCACAAATTTGGTGGGGGTGGTCCAGCAAAAATTAAATAACCGAAAATCATTTAATAATCTGGAGGACAATCATATTTTTGGGTAGGAAAGAAAATAATGATTTTGGCAAGTATGATGATTACATGAAGGTGTGTTTGGTACTGCACCCGTCACACTTATACTATTCAATACATGACAAAAATTGGTATGTACACATTATATGCATTTTGTAATTCAAGTGTATTTTTTTAAATATGCAATTTATTTATACTAGAATGTTTAATTTATTCAATATAAAATAAGTTGAATGTTTTGAAAACAAGTTGCACATTTCAAAAGTGCACTTGAATTGCACAATTATCTCACTTTACATAGACTTACATGGAGATGTAATCATTGAGGCCACGTTTGGTTTAGTAGATGATATAGATAGAAATGATATGATTTGCTCTGGATTGCACTGTTTAGTGTCATTAGTTGGTGAAAAAATGAATATGTTTGATTTGATAGATTAAATTGTAAATTACTGTATTGATAAATTTTTTTAGGTGTTTGATTTGAGTGATAAAAGTTAATATATTACTAAAATGCCCTTGACAAATCTATTGCAAATTGACCCAAATCTTCTCCAGAAGCTTTCTTCACGTATGAATTGAAACTTTCGTACAAATTCTTCATCTCAATCCTTCAAAATCTGTTATCCAAATCAAAGAAAATTGAATGAAAAATAATATTTTTGACCCTTTTTCTTTTCTTAGTAATAAAAAAACTCCATCTCGGATCTTTTTTTTTTCGCATCTCAGATCTGTCAATTTGGTACATTTCCACAAAGAAATTCTGGTAAAAAATGCACAATTTGGCGTGTCTTTCTTCTCTTTTCTTTCTGCAGATTGCAAGTTTTTAGCTTAAAATCATGTCACACAACTCGGGAGAAAAAAAAAATTTTGGTCCCATAATTTTTCTGTAATATAATTTTAGTCCCAAAAAATTTAACTATCCAATTTTGGTACCATAACTTTTGTGTTTGTCCAATTCTGGTCCTATTTAACTAAAACGACGTCGTTTTCGATAAAAAATTGGTCATTTTTGGTCACACGCCCGATCTGAAATCCCCAATTTTTGATTAAAAACGACGTCGTTTTAGTTAAATAAAACCAAAATTGGACAAATACAAAAGTTATGAGGCAAAATTGGATAGTTAAATTTTTTGGAACCAAAATTGAATTACAGAAAAATTATGGGACCAAAAAACTTTTTTTCTCCCCAACTCGGAATCACACCATCCAAATGGCGTCGCATCGCAAAATCCCAACAGAAATGCCGCGCAGTTCAAGATCTTCATAGACTATGATCCGTGAGAGGATCTTGCTTGCGAGGTATGCCGCTATTCTCTATTGAAAATAATCTTTGCCACCAATGTCACTACGCGTCTCCCCACCACCGCCGGCGCTGCCATTTCGTCGGTGATGCAGGTGAGAGAGGACAAAATATATGAGGACAAAAAAGTATTTACACCCTAACCATCATCTCTCAATTTTACGGGATGTTTTTATCTCAGCCCCACCCCTGACCATTTATCATCCATTGCGCCGATTATTTCATGTTTTGGTACCAGACTGTCCTTTAGTCATGGGCCTAAGTCCATCAAAAAAACTGAAGATTGAGTCGGATTAAATACTCTATCACCCCTTTTCCAGCATAGCAAACGTGGCCTGAGTGTATTGTATGTTGGGGAATTAATTGCCCGGATCTATTCGGGATGAATATTTAAATACAAATTTAATTATAATAATTATTATTAGCATGGATTAATCCTATATTAATTCAAATAATAATACAACAACAAATCATGCATATAAACAGTTCACTTAAATCCTACGCATGCGGAATAATTACGGGTTTACGTAAACTAACCTCTCGGAGTGACAACCGTTGAGAAGATGGATCCCGCTCACACGAACACACCAAAAGACCTTCTCAAGTATTCTCTTGTCCTTGTTTAACAATCCGGTGGTAGGAACTCGCGAACAATTTAACAAAAGGGAAAAATAAAATTATGTTGCACCACCTTTGTGGATTTCTAATTTTTCCAACACATAAAATTGCACTTGGGGATGAAACATTAATCCCCTATTTATAGAGAGGGTGGTGGTCGAAAATTGTGTGTGTGAATAAGATGGGAAAATATTTTTCTTGGTCTCCAAGAAATCTTGAATATATCTAATATATTCTTTTCTCCATATTTAAAATATTCCAAAAAAATCCCACCTCCTCTTGTTATGGAGTTTTCGAAAAAATTAAGGCCAAGATTTCCAAGATTGGGATCTTCTTAAATCTATGAGATATTCTTGTATTCCAATAATACATATATTCCATAATATCTTTTCAAGAAAATCAAGAAAATATTTTCTTCTTTATTTTTTCATTATTTTCGAAAGTTTCAAGATAAATAGCCAAGTGGGAGATTTCTTGAATTTAATGAGATAAACTTGTATTCCAGGAATACTTATCTTCATTTCATAACAAAATTCAAAGAAAATCTCTCTCCCTCTTTTATTTATCTATTTTCGAAAATTAGGAAAAATGGGCAACAATAATTTATTTTATTTTAAACACCTTTTTCAGTTATTGGACATTATGTTTGGGCTACTTGAGGGGCCTTTAGGAGAATTAAGATTGAATCTTCTAATGGACTTTGAATATCTAATATTGAGCCACAATATTATTCAAGCCCATAAATATTAATTAATCCCACTACATAATTAATATTGCACTATCCATCTTAACCCATATTACTGTTAATATGGCTCCCGATTATTATTTCCCGTGTTTAAGATTATCCAGCCCATTAATTAATTCAAGCCACTGAAACAGATTTCCTTTAATTAATATCTTTTGTCCTTGGTCAAGGAACGGTTCAACATTATTATCCATACCGGAAACTAATTCCACTTGCAAGATTTGGTATGATAAATCTTATGAACCTCCCAAGGGGGCAAATCAAACAAGCGTGTTTTGCACACGATTCTTCAGATTAAATCTTAGCAATCGCGATGTGACCAGTAATATTGCCCAAGATATAAAGTATTGAATCTCATTGATTCTCTACCCGTCATAAGTCAAAGCAATAGTTACTAACCACACATGATCCTATTTAAGGGACGAAGATTAAGAAATAACGAACCACTGAGGTCTAATTCTTCCTAATTCAAAGGTCTTTGAAGAATTTATCCTCCTCAGAGGTCTGTTCGATTACATCGATCATGCACTAGTGTAATCTCTTGGTCAAGACAAGCCAATCCGAGCCTTTACGCTTCAACCTTTTTCACGATGGATTATTCACTTCCATCTAGGTCGTGAACAAAATGAGCATTTTTAGTTACAAGGGACTTTGTTAATTTAATCTTACGTGATCCGGTATCACTAAATTAACTACAATGTAACACGTACTGTTTATTGAACAATTATGCAGTAAATATATGTAACATTCAATGATATTTAAAGCATCAGTGATAAATAATTTATTTCAGTAAATAAGACAGAAATTCAGTTTGGTTATACAAAGTAAAAACATACTTTTCAGTATAACCCCAACATTGTAGGATGAGGATAGCCATAGAAATAAATATATGGCCCCCAAGGCATAGTCGAGTGGTAAGATTTGTGGTAGCGTGAAGAGAAATTTTTGGGCAACGCAAATTCAAACTTCGTGTGGAATAAATTTCTATTAAAATACTAAAGTTTGTCCTGTTAACTGAATCATGTTGGTTCTCTCTCACCAATGTCTCTACTTGCTCATATTTTTCAATTTATAATTCTGCCGGCAGAGTTCCTCTCTCTTCCTTAAAAACCCAGTTTCGCCTAACAATACATATCTGATTCGTTGTATTTGTGATCAACGAAATATTAATAAATTTTCTGGCTTGGTAGTGCCCCAGACATAATCATTCCTGACGAACTGAGTAACCAAATATGTGTTATTTAATTTCATTCTCTCTCAATTTCTCTATAATTACAGTTTAAATCTAACAATATACATACTTTAGGTAAAATAGAAGCTAATTAAAGAAATGTAAGAAACAAGAAACCTGGGAATCTTGAGATAATGATTAGACCCTCCTAAGAAAGTAGTAATTATAAGTAGAAGGCATAATTTCATCACCTAATGCTTAGCTGCATGATTAGACTACTTAATTCATTCTTGTAATTGATTAACAAATATTTGCAATTTAATTTAGACAAAGTGTAGTATGAAAATTTAGCACATATGAAAAAACTTTTATTTACAAATAAATTCTGTATATGGTGAAGTTAAGACAAAGTCGAGTGGTTCATGGTTCATTTGGCCCGAGTGGTTCATGGTTCACCCGGCCCGAATAAATCATAATTTAGGGTTCATTATTTAGTGTTTAGGATGTAGATGGTTCACCCGACCCGAATAGGTCATGATTTAAGGCGATTTTATAGTTTTTCATACATGAAAATTTTCACACTAGACATATTCTTTAATTTATTAGGACTGTTATAAGTATTGAGTAATAATTTTAATTACAGTTCTTCTTCTTCAAAAAATAAAAAACTTCAAAAAATAAAAAACTTTAATTAGATCAGGTCATATACAATAAGTAGATCTCCTATTTATTACTCCACACACTTTAATTGATAAAATATAAATGAAAGTTTGCATTACTTATGTTTTCCTTGAGAATTGTGATGTGGACAAGTGCTCATTTTCTAGAAAATTACTACTATAGTAGCTAATTATAGTAAGATTGACATCAGCCAACACATTTATTTATTAACAGTAGCTAGCTCATCATTCAGGCGATACTATGTCCCAAAGCATTAAAATGAAATAATGGCACACAAAATCACTGTTGAGTATTAAAACAAAAATAACTGTTGGGCTTATACGATGGTTTGGATCACTATTTTCAAAACCGGGTTGAACCGGGAACCGGCCGGTAACCCGGTTAAAAAACACATACATAACCGGATTTCAGGTTGAACCGGGTTGAGCCGGTCAAAACCCGGTTCAACCGGAAAAAACCAATTTTTTTCTTTTTTTAAAAAAATTAAATTATTAATTTATATTAAATATTTAAAATTTTAAATCTATATTTCTCTCATATTTTTCTCCAACACTTTCGATGTGGGATAAATGTATGAGATGGGACAAAATTTATAAAATATGATATGAAAAGTTATAAAATATATATTTAAATTTTTGTAGGTGTATATTTATTTTATTTTTTTAACTAAACATAGAAAACGGTTGAACCGCCGGTTGAACCGGTCCGACCGGTGGTCTGTCCGGTTCGATCACCGGTTCGGTTATGAAAACATTGGTTTGGATTTTGGCACAATGAATTCACGTGATTTTTGGCATCAATCTTTAATTTTAGTAATTTCATAATCTTTTCTCTAGTTGATGTTTGATTGAGAATTCTTTGATTGATAAAATGATGGAGAAGCGTTCCATATTAAAGTGAATTTTGAAAAAGTCTTTTGTGAATGAATCTCAAGTACCTTTTGATCGTTTTTTTGTCGAAAGAAAGGGGAAGGGAGAGAAATAATTGATTCATTGTTGACACCATTATTGGAAGAGGAGCCTGAGCCCGCTTTACAATCTTAAATCTCTCGTGGCGGCCGGCTCACTGAAACCCAACAATAACAAAAAATCAATTTTAATGGATTCCCGATTTTATCTTTCGATTCTGACCGTTTCTTTTCGTTTTAACAACAAAAACAAGTTTTTTAAGGGTAATCCCCTCTCATAATAAAGATTTTATTTAGTACTTGAGCTTACATGTATGTACAGTCCAGACCACATTAATACATATATATATATATATGTTACAACGGTTTTATGACAGATTTGTTTATACACTGTTGTAGGCATATGGCACGAGGTCCGGCCCGAAAAAGAAACAGAGGAGGACCAGATCACATTTTGCACAAATATAACACCTTGCAGAAAGGATGGAAACGAAGGCATGTCAAGCATCGGTATGCGACATGGACGCACCTCGCAGGTCGCACACTGACACAAGTACGGAGCATTAATGGGGATGGGACCCGTGGCAGGCGAGCAGCCCCAAGGACCTTACCTAAGAATGACTTTAATCAGAGATGTGTCAGTAAAAGACGGAAATGATGAGTAGCTATGAGTAGATAGACGGCTAAATCCCTGCAAATTTGGATTGGCCTCGGGCGACGTCCCAACGAGGTGCGCGAGCTCTTAAATACCTCGAACGACCTCCCAGCGACCTCCGACCTAGGTCACATCAATCATGTAGCATTTAATGTTTGACAGAGCTATAATTCGGCTACTTGTCCTTGTAAATCGGGAGAGTGAGCTCCACTCTCCCAAACCTTATAAATATGGGTCATTTATGACCATGAAAGAAGGAGAGAAATTAATACCTTACCAAACTTCTTGCAAATTTAGTGCTCAAACTCTTACTCTCTCAAGCAATCATATAACATAAATACCATCCACTTTACACATTTATTGTTTGTGTCACTAAGATCATTAAGCCACATCTTAATCCATAATCCTCATATTTTAGTACACAACAATTGACGCTAAAAGGAGGGTACTCTTTAAGAAATATCGAGCTAAGTTCTTAGTGTTTTCTCATTGGAGTATTCCTCACGAATCTTTGGTACAAACTCATCTCATATACCCAAATATCTCAAAAAAATCACTCAACCATGTCTCAAGCAACTCTCATCACCAAGAGGAAAGCCTTTCCAGTTTCATGTCGCTCCGGCGGAGCAGGGGCTAGCGGCTCGGCTGTTAGCAACTGCAAGGCTGGGGGACCCACCACGGGGATTGCTCAAAAGCTCGAGCAGATCTGTAATCCGAAAGAAATCGATGAAGCCATCGCAGAGTTACGCAGAAAGCAGGCCGAAGTGCTGATCCCAGACGACGACCTACGCCACAACCTGAACCGGAAGGCCCAAAGTAAGGGCAAAGGCCAAGGGCGCGAGGAGTCTTACAAGGATAGAGCCAACTACGAAGGGCCTCGCCAAGAAGAACCTCGCTGCGAGGAACCTCGCCAGGAGGGACCTCGCCGCGAGGGAAGTGAGGAAGCCAACTCTCGAGGGACGCAACGTACTCCAGTCTATCGGCGTAATCCAAACGAGGGGCCTAATCCCATTCACAAATGTCTATTCTCAGAAGGTTTCAATAGCGGCCCGCACCAAGGCCGCGAACCCCGGCGAGATCAGCCCAGGCCGACGCAGCGCAACTATGCCAAACTCGAAAGTTCGTGTTCAGGATCGGTAGCCCATGGCGGACCCAGACAACGAGTATCGGCAAAAGATCGGCTCGAACGAAGTCCTTCACCTCACAGGGTGGAAAGAACCCCTTCACCTTGTAGGCATCATCGAACCCCATCACCCCACCGACAGGAAAGAAATTCTCCACCTCGCCGTCATCCTGGCGAGGTCGCCGGACAGAACGACTCTCCGCAGATGGCCGCCATCCTTCAGAACATCAAGGACCTCCAAGAGCAGCTGGCGAGCAAAGGGGGAGTGCCTCTCACCACAAAAATACCCATTTCGCCATTATCACCCACGGTCATGCTCGCTCCTGTACAAATCAAGATCAATGTCAACTCCATCACCCAATACAACGGCAGCACCGACCCGATAAATCACATGAGCAAATACATGTCCTACATGAACTCCATGGGTGCGACTGATGCCACTCAATGCCGCCTTTTCTCGCTCACTCTAGGCGACCAAGCTTATCGATGGTTCAACTCCTTGCCCCCACGTCCATAAAGTCTTTCCACCAGATGGCTCAATTGTTCCTCACTCACTTCGCCGCCTCGTGACCCGGGAACAAAACAAAGTAGCGTTTGACAAATATCTATCAGTTCGAGGAGGAGTCGGACCGGACATATATTGATCGAATAGACCAGCTTCATTATGGAAGGCGAGCCGCTGGACGACGAAGCCAAGGTATTGGGAATAGTGCATTGGTTGAAGAAGGGAACGAAACTCTGGAAAATGATGAACAAGGATTATCCATCGAGCTACGCCAATTTCCGATACCGGGCAGGGGTTATGATCACCAATGCCGAGATACTGGCATCAAATTGTTGGGGAATTAATTGCCCTGATCTATTCGGGATGGATATTTAAATACAAATTTAATTCTAACAATTATTACTAGCATGAATTAATCCTATATTAATTCAAATAATAATTCAACAACAAATTATGCATATAAACAATTCACATAAATCCTACGCATGCGGAATTGCTACGGGTTTACGTGAACTAACCTTTTGGAATGACAATGGCCTCGGTTGATAAGAACACACCAAAAAGCCTTCCCAAGTATTCCCTAGCCCTTGCTCATCAATCCGGTGGAAGGAAGCTCACGAATAATTAACAAAAGGGAAAATAAAATATTTGTTGCACCACCTTTGTGGATTTACTAATTTTTCCAGCACATGGAATTGTACTTGAGAATGAAACATTCATCCCCTATTTATAATTGAGGTGGTGGTCAAAAATTTGGGGAAAAATAATATGGGAAAATCTTTTTCTTGATCTCCAAGAAATCTTGAATATATCTCATGTATTATTTTCTCCATAATTAAAATATTCCACAAAAATCCCACCTCCTCTTGTTATGGGATATTTCAAAAATATAAGGAAAAATAAAACAAGATTTGGATCTTCTTGAATTTATGAGATATTCTTGTATTCCAAAAAATACATATCTTCCATAATACATTTTCAAGAAAATCAAGAAAATCTTTCCTTCCTTTATTTCTTCAAAATTTTCGAAAATCTCAAATAAATAACCAAGTGGGAGATTTCTTGAATTTAATGAGATAATCTTGTATTCCAAGAATACTTATCTTCATTCCATAACAAAATTCAAAGAAAATCTTTCTCCCTCTATTATTTATTATTTTCAAAATTTTAGGAAAAATAGCAACAAAAATTTATTTTATTTTTAAACACATTTTTCAGTTATTGGATTTTATGTTTGAGCTACTTGAGGGGCCTTTAGGAGAATTAAGATTGGACCTTCCAATGGATCTTGAATTATCAATATTGAGCCACAATATTATTCAAGCCCATAAATATTAATTAAACCCACTACATAATTAATATTGCACTATCCATCTTAACCCATATTACAATTAATATGGCTCCCGGTTATTATTTCCCGTGTTTAAGATTATCTATTGGTTAGACGATTAGGATGATTCGAGGAGTAAATTAGATAATCTTCTTAATTTGCTAATTTGAATAACCAATCCAATAAAAACCATTAATTTGAGTACGAAAGTTGTTAGAGAGAGGACAATCGAATCACTCTTTCCCAACGAATAGGCTTGAGGAGAGGATTTGTGACGGGGTTGGTAATATACTGGTTCATTTAGGGAGGACGATCGAATCACCTAATTTGAATAAGGGCTATAATAATTAAGCACAATCTTAATAACTTGGTTATTTGGTATGTGAGGTAAAGAGGGTATTAGTTGAGTAATCGGGGATAAAAACTGATCTTTTGCTATACCTTATTTAGTGCGGGATTAGGGAAGTTGATTACCTAGTTTCAGTACACTTAGGGTTACTCTTTTGTACACCACGATAGTCCTCGTCGCCAAACCAATTCCGATAGTATACGTAGGGATTCCTGTCCAAAGTAATATTCTCCAATATTTGCACTTCATCTGAAGTTAGTGTAATCGTTGTCATTTGCTTATTTCTTGTTGAATCAATAGTAGTGAAATAGATCTATCAAATTGCATCCATATTAGTTACGAAGCAAAGATTTCCAGGGATTTACAAGCATACAAAACTTCCTTTGGGTTCGATACTACTGGGTCCAAATACTTACCCTTGCTACAGTGATCCCATACTCTTGTGGGGTAACTGTTGGGGAGTAAGTTGCACAGATCTATTCGGGGTGAATATTTAAATACAAATTTAATTCTTATAATTATTACTAGCATGAATTAATCCTATATTAATTCAAATAATAATTCAACAACATATCATGCATATAATAATTCACGTAAAACCTACGCATGCGGAATTCTACGAGTTAACGTGAACATACCTCTTGGGATGGCAGTGATCTGGCAGATTAGACTAACCAAAAGAACTTCCCAAGTATTCCCTTAGCCCTCGTTCGACTATCCGGTGGAAGGATTCTTGTGAACGATTTAACAAAAGGAAAAAATAAATTATGTTGCACCACCTTTGTGGATTTACTAATTTTTCCAACACATGGAATTGTACTTGGGAATGAAAGAATCATCCCCTATTTATAAAGCATGAGGTGGTCGAATTTTAGGTTAAAATAATGTGGGAAAATCTTTTCTTGATCTCCAAGAAATCTTGAATATATCTCCTATATTCTTTCTCCCATAATTATAATATTCCACAAAATCCCACATTCTCTATTTGCTATGGATATTTTTGAAATATAGGGTGTCAAAATTCCAAGATTTGGATCTTCTTGAATTTATGAGATATTCTTGTATTTCAAGAAATACATATCTTCCATAATATCTTTTCAAGAAAATCAAGAAAATCTTTCTTGCCCACTATATTTCAAGTTTTTCGAAAATCTCTTATAGATTAACCAAGTGGGAGATTTCTTGAATTTAATGAGACAATCTTGTATTCCAAGAATACATATCTTCATTCCATAACAAAATTCAAAGAAAATCTTTCTCCCAACTTATCCATAATTTTTGAAAATTTAGGGAAAAATTAAGCAACAATATTTATTTTATTTTAATCACCCTTTTCAGTTATTGGACTATATGTTGGGCTACTCGGGGGGCCTTTAGGAGAATTAAGATTGGACCTTCTAATGGACCTTGAATATATAATATTGAGCCACAATATTATTCAAGCCCATAAATATTAATTAATCCCACTACATAATTAATATTGCACTATCCATCTTAACCCATATTACAGTCAATATGGCTCCCGGTTATTATTTCCCGTGTTTAAGATTATCTAGCCCATTAATTAATTCAAGCCACTGAAATAGCTTTCCATTAATTAATATCTTTTGTCCTTGGTCAAGGAACGGTTCAACATTATTATCCATATCGGAAACTAATTCCACTTGCAAGATTTGGTATGATAAAGCTTATGAACCTCCCCCAAGGGGCAAATCGAACAAAAGCGTGCTTGCACACGATTCTTCAGATAAATCTTAGCAATCACATGTGACTAATAATATTGCCCAAGATAAAAAGTATTGAATCTCGTTGATTCGCTACCCATGATAAGTCAAAGCAATAGTTACCAATCCCACGTGATCTTATTTAAGGAATGAAGATTAAGAAATAACGAACCACTGAGGTCTAATTCTTCCTTGTTCAGTTCTGAAGAATTTATCCTCCTGTAGGTCCTATTCAGTGCATCAGTCATGCACTAGTGTAATCTCTTGGTCAAGACAAGCCAATCTGAGCCTTACGCTTCAACCTTTCGCGATGGGTTGTTCATTTCCATCTAGGTCTTGAATGGCGTACTTTTAGTTACAATGGACTGTTAATTTAATCTTCTGTGATCTGGTATCACTAAATTAACTACAATGTAACACGTACGGATTATTGAACAGTTATGCAAAGAAAAATATATATAACATTCGATAATATTTAACGATCGGTGATAAACAATTTATTTCAAGAAATAAGTTCAAAATTCGTTTTGATTATACAAAGTAAAAAGAATACTTTCTAGTATAATCCCAACAATCTCCCACTTATACTCAAAGTCCGCTTTTAAGTATACTACAACATGTTTAAAGGTAGTCTGTGACATCTAATGTCACCTACACGAACCTAATAATTTCTCCCACTTATACTCAAAGCAGATTGACAACGGTCTTGACACCCATTCCTTCCACATGTCTCTCGAATGTATTCAGAGGCAGACTCTTTGTGAATTGATCTGCTAGGTTGTCCTCGACGCTATCTTTGCCACATCTATATATCCTCTCTTAACGATATCTCATATAAGATGGTATTTCCTTTCTATGTGTTTCTTTGGCTTTGTGGGCTCTTGGTTCCCTTGAATTTGCAACTGCTCCGGCATTGTCACAATAAATAGTGATTCTCTTTGGGCAAATTTGGAACCACATCTAAGTCCACTAGGAAGTGCTTGAGCAAAACGCTTTTTTGTCACCTCCTCATTAGCGGACTATATATATATTCGCTTCCATGGTAGAATCTGCGAACGCATTTATGCTTGACTCTTCTCCATGTCACGGCTCCTCCCCCATGCAAAACACACTATCGGAGGTAGATTTTCTGGAGTCTATGTCTGATTGGAAATTCGAGTCCGTGTAGCCGATGGGGATTTGACCATCTGGCTGATAAACCAACATTCTATCCCGAGTTCTTTTCAGATACTTCAGAATGTTTTTAACTGTCGTCCAATGCTCATTCCCAGGGTTACTTTGATATCTTGCCACCATGCCTACGACAAAGCAGATATCCGGTCTCGTGCACAACATTGCATACATGAGGCTTCCGACAGCCGAAGCATAAGGAATGCCTTTCATGTCATCTATCTCCTTTTGCGTCTTAGGGGACATTTTCTTGGATAGATGGATTCCATGCCTGAAAGGTACGAAGCCTTCCTTGGAATCTTGCATGCTGAAGCGTTTCAAGACAGTGTCTATGTATGAAGCTTGCGATAAGCCGATCATCATTTTCTTGCGATCTCGAGTGATCTTGATCCCAAGGATGTGTCCGGTTTCCCCTAAGTCTTTCATATCAAACTGTTTTTGAAAGTCATTCCTTACGCGTCGATAATACCTTCACATCGTTCCCGATGATCGAATATCATCTACGATAGTACTAAGAATACCAATCTGATTCGAACAAAGCTTTTTGTATACACAACTTTCAAACTCGTTTTGATCGAACCCATAAGACTTTATAACCTGATCAAAACATTGGTTCCAAGCTCTGGATGCCTGTTTGAGTCCGTAAATGGACTTCTTGAGCTTACAAACTAGGTGTTCTTGGCCTTTTTCAATGAAGCCTTGGGGTTGTTGCATATAGATCTCTTCATCAAGACTTCCGTTAAGGAAAGCTGTCTTGACATCCATTTGCCAGATTTCAAAGTCGAAATCTTGCGAAAGAATCGATAAGAGAATACAGATAGACTTGAGCATGGCTACTGGCGAAAAAGTTTCCTCATAATCGATCCCTTCTTTCTGAGTATAACCTTTCGCCACAAGTCTTGCTTTAAAGGTTTCAACCTTCCCGTCCGGTCCTTTTTTTCTCTTATATACCCACTTGCATCCAATGGGTTTGACCCCATTAAGTGGTTAGACTAGCTCCCACACTCTGTTATGAAACATTGAACCCATTTCGGCTTTCATTCTTTGTTTGCCAAGAACACCAAATCCTTATCTTGGAGTGCCTCGTCATATGTCCATGGGTCTCGATTAAATCTTGTCCGAATCAAGTCCAAGGACTCTCCTATTCCCATGAATCTCTCGAGGTCAGTTCTTACAACCCTCCAACTACGACGAGGCTCCGGTTGTGAAAGCGTGTCGTTTGGTATATCGTCTAGTACAGTTGGCATTGAGGTCTGCCCTCTATGCCCATTTAAGGTAATCTCACTTCTGGGTCTTCTTGCATTCATATAGTCTTCTTCCAAAAATCTAAAGTGGGTGCTTATGACCACCTTTTGATCTTCGGGACCATAGAACATACACCCTTTTTGTTCCTGGGGTATCCTACAAACAACCTTAATTACGATCGAGGGTCCAATTTACGGCTTCCTTGTCCAACACGTAGGCCGGACACCCCCAAATTCTCATGTGTCTCATACTAGGCTTGTGCCCGGTCCACAATTCTTTGGGAGTTTTGGGAACCAATTTGGATGGAACCAAGTTCAGAATATAAGCCGCTGTTTCCAAAGCATGACCCCAGAACTACTTGGGCAGATCCGCATAACTCATCATAGATCTAACCATTTCCAAAAGAGTTATGTTTCTTCGCTCTACAACCCCGTTTTGTTGAGGGGTTTAATTTCTGCGATGAGAGTGGGATGCAATCCTTCATCGATAAGTAGTTCAAAAACTCATCGCCGAGGTATTAGCCTCCACGATCGGATCGTAGAGACTTGATCGTTTTTTCCTTATGATTCTCTGCTTGAGCCTTAAATTCCTTGAATTTCTCGAAGGTCTCGATTTATGCTTCATAAGGAAAATGTAACCGTACCTTGAGTAATCATCAATAAAAGTGACAAAACACTCATAACCTCCTCTTGCTTTGGTTGACATTGGACCACATACATCTGTGTGAACGATCTCTAACACTTCTTTGACCCTATTCCCCTTGGCTCCAAATGCCCTCTTGGTCATTTTTTACCCTCCAAACATGATTCGCGATGTTGGAATTGGTTCAACTTGGAGAAGCTCCAATGAACCGTCTTTTACCAACCTTTGGATCCTCTTTGGATTTATATGACCCAATCTTAGATGCCAAAAAGAAGTGTCTCGTTCACGTCGATGAACGCGTTTTCTTTTCTCGGAAACTTGATTGATGTGTTATAGGATGCATTTAAGTGAGTGGTGTGCACGCTTAATTGTATAGAGATTATTCGATAATGTTCCATGACCGTATAAATTTATCAAAAAGAGAAATGGTAACAACTTTATTAAAAAGTAACCGAATATCCATCATAAAAAAAAGTTTAGAAACCGAAATCAAATTCTTTCTAAAATCCGGAACGTAAAGAACATCTCTTAAAATTAAAATTACATCTTCAAAAGACAGTGCACTTCTCCCATCGCTTCACCGCCACCACTCGTAGCATCGCCCAGTGTGATGAGGACCTCACTTTCACTAAGTTGCCGGGTCCGCTTGAACCCCTGTAATGTGAAACAAACATGATCAGTGGATCCCGTATCCACCACCCATAAATGGGAGGCATACGCCGCTAAACAAGTTTCAACAACTAGTGCGTGAGAATTACCTTTCTTTCCATTCCTTTTGGGTCTGGAACAGGCTGACCTCCAATGTCCTTTTTCACTGCAGTTAAAGCACTTCCCCTTAGTTGTCTTGTTCACTCCACCACCCTTCTTCACCTTTTCTTTGCCATTGGCAACACTTGAGTTCACTTGCTTGTGACCTTTGTCCATTCTCTTGTTCTTACCACCCCTTGGCCTAGAAGAAGAAGAAGGTCCATTTGCCACCAAGGCTTGACTCTTTTTTCAATATCGCCTCCGCCGAGACTAAAGCTTACAATGGTCGGGCATCGAGAACTTCGATTATTCATCCGGTAGTTCGGCTGAACTGCTCAAAACTTTTTCGCAGAGAGTGGAGCACGAAATCGATTTGGGTCTCGATATCGTATTCGGCCCAAATACCTCAAGTTTATTAAGGTGAGCCATCATCCGAGAACGCGTGCTCCCTTACACGCGTTCCCTCCCACCATTTTCATAGAGAGCAAGTCCCTCATGGTGATCTGACGAGTCACACGGTTCTGATGTTGAAACATCGCTTTAAGACTAGTCGTGATTTCCGCAGCGGTCTCAACGTTCTGGTGTTGGTGTTGTAACACATCTGACATAGAAGCCAAGATGGTACACTTTGCCATTTCGTTAGACCGCTCCCAGTCAACATACTATTTCTTAACCGTTTTAGTGGACTCATCTTTTGGCTTTTCCGGTTTAGGTGTGGTCAGAACCCAGTTATGGCTTTGTGCAGTGAGGACAATAGTAAGTTTTCGATTCCAATCAACAAAATTTTCTCCAGTGAACAAATTGTCTTTAAGTATATTGAATAGTTGATTAAAAGGTTGCGACATGATGAACTGAAATAAACAATAATATGCATAAGCACAAATATATCACTAGGTTCGATCACATGCATCATATTAAAATCTCAAAAAAAATATGAACATGCATCAGCCAACATCTCAAAACAGTTTAAATAAGCCACGTGGGGTGGGTCATTATTTAAACACATTCAAGCAGGTTATAAACAAGAACAATTACAAACCTTTAATATCCAGTTAATAGTTGGCTCCCTTGACCAATATAAAATTGACGGGGACTTGGGAAGTATATGCATATCAATTTTATACCTAAGTAATAATCATGATTAAATACAGGATTATTATTTCGTTTTGAACGAGCCTCGTTGGGAGGGTCATCGTCACCACTAGTAATATCCCACATGTTGGTGAATGAATTGCACAGATCTATTCGGGGTGAATATTTAAATACAAATTTAATTCATTAATTATTACTAGCATGAATTAATCCTATATTAATTCAAATAATAATTTCAACAACATATCATGCATATAAAAAGCCACGTAAAACCTCACGACGGAAAACTACGGGTTTACGTGAACGTACCTCTCGGGATGGCGGTGACTTGATTTCGGTCGACGGACTAACCAAAAGGACTTCCCAAGTATTCTCTTAGCCCTTGCTCAACTATCCGGTGGAAGGACACTTGTCGAACAATTAACAAAAGGAAAAAATAAACTTTGTTGCACCACCTTTGTGGATTTGCTAATATTTCCAGCACATGGAATTGTACTTGGGAATGAACTAATCATCCCTTATTTATAGGAGAGGGAGTGGTCGAAATTCTTGTAGAAAATCAATGTGGGAAAAGACTTTTCTTGGTCACCAAGAAATCTTGAATATATCATATATATTCTTTTTCCCATAATTAAAATATTCCACAAAAATCCCACCTCCTCAATTATGGATAAATTTCGAAATTAATGTGTGCATGAATCCAAGATTTGGATCTTCTTGAATTTATGAGATATTCTTGTATTTCAAGAAATACATATCTTCCATAATATCTTTTCAAGAAAATCTTTCTTGCCCATTATTTTCAAAATTTTCGAAAAGTTCCTCATGAATAACCAAGTGGGAGATTTCTTGAATTTAATGAGATAATCTTGTATTCCAAGAATACATATCTTCATTCCATAACAAAATTCAAAGAAAATCTTTCTTCGTCTTTTATCCATGAATTTCGAAATAATTAGGAAAAATTAAGCAATAATATTTATTTTATTTTAATCACCTTTTCAGTTAATGGACTATTTGTTGGGCTACTCAGGGGGCCTTTAGGAGAATTAAGATTGGACCTTCTAATGGATCTTGAATATCTAATATTGTGCCACAATATAATTCAAGCCCATAAATATTAATCCCACTACATAATTAATATTGCACTATCCATCTTAACCCATATTACAGTCAATATGGCTCCCGATCATTATTTCCCGTGTTTAAGATTATCTAGCCCATTAATTAATTCAAGCCACTGAAATAGCTTTCCGTTAATTAATATCTTTTGTCCTTGGTCGAGGAACGGTTCAACATTATTATCCATACCGGAAACAAATTTCACTTGCAAGATTTGGTATGATAAAGCTTATGAACCTCCCAAGGGGGCAAATCAAACAAGCGTACTTGCACACGATTCTTCGTATTAAATCTTAGCAATCACATGTGACCAATAATATTGCCCAAGATAAAAAGTATTGAATCTCTCTCTGATTCGCTACCCATGATAAGTCAAAGCAATAGTTACCGATCCCACGTGATCCTATTTAAGGGACGAAGGTTAAGAAACAACGAACCACTGAGGTCTAATTCTTCCTTGTTCAGTTCTGAAGAATTTATCCTCCTGTAGGTCCTATTCAGCGCATCAGTCATGCACTAGTGTAATCTCTTGGTCAAGACAAACCAATCTGAGCCTTACACCTCAACCTTTCGCGATGGGTTGTTCATTTCTATCTAGGTCGTGAATGGCGTACTTTTAGTTACAAGGGACTGTTAATTTAATCTTCTGTGATCTGGTATCACTAAATTAACTACAATGTAACACGTACGAATTATTGAACAGTTATGCAGTAAATATATGTAACATTCAATCATATTTAAAGCATCAGTGATAAACAATTTATTTCAGTAAATAAGTCTGAAAATTCAGTTTCGATTATACAAAGTAAAAAGCATACTTTTCAGTATAATCCCAACAATCTCCCACTTATACTCAAAGTCTGCTTTTAAGTATACTACAACATGTCTCGCGTAGTCCGTGACATCTAATGTCACCTACACGAACCTAATAATTTCTCCCACTTATACTCAAAGCAGATTGGCAACGGTCTTGATACCCATTCCACTCACATGTCTCTCAAATGTATTCAGAGGCAGACGCTTTGTGAATGGATCTGCTAGGCTGTCCTCAGACGCTATCTTTGCCGCATCTATATCTCCTCTCTTAACGATTTCTCGTATAAGATGTCTTTCCTTTAATGTGTTTGTTTGACTCGTGGACTCTTGAATTTGCAACTGCCCCTAGCAGATATTGCTAGACAAATTCAGAACACCATCCAAGTCCACTAAGAAGATCTAGAGCCCAATCGGTTCTTTCACTGCTTCACAAACAGCTACTTACCCGACTTCCATGGTTGAGTCAGTGATGCATTTCTGCTTCACACTCGTCCATTTGATGGCTACACTTCCCAAATGGAAACACACTAACTGAGGCAGATAATTTACGAATCTAAATCGATTGGAAATCCGAGTCCGTGTAGCCGATGGGGATTGGAGTATCTGGCTGATAAATCAACATTCTATCCCGAGTTCTTTTCAGACACTTCAAAATGTTTTTAACTGTCGTCCAATGCGCTTTCCCTGGGTTACTTTGATATCTTGCTACCATGCCTACGGCAAAACAGATATCCATCTAAAGTACCTGATTACATACATAAGGTTTCCGACAGCCGAAGCACAAGGAATGCCTTTCATGTCATCTATCTCCTTTGCGTCTTAGGGGACATTTTCTTGATAGATGGATTCCAAGTCTGAAAGGTACAAATCCTTTCTTGAATCTTGCATCTTTGAAGCGTTCAAGACAAAGTGTCTATGTATGAAACTTGCGATAACCCGATCATCATTTTTCTCGCGATCTCGAAGTTATCTTGATCCCAAGGATGTGTCCGGCTTTCCCTAAGTCTTTCATATCAAACTGTTTTTTGAAAGCCATGCTTTTTACATCGATAACACATTCACATCGTTCCCGGATGATCGAGAATGTCATCTACGATATAGTACTAAGAATACCAATGCAGTTCCGACACGCTTTTTATACACACAACTTTCAAACTCGTTTTGATCAAACCCATAAGACTTTATAACATGAACAAAACATTGGTTCCAAGCTCGATGCCTGTTTGAGTCCGTAAATGGACTTCTTGAGCTTACAAACAAGATGTTCTTGGCCTGTTTCAATGAAACCTTGGGGTTGTTGCATATAGATCTCTTCATCAAGACTTCCGTTATGGAAAAGTCGTCTTGACATCCATTTGCCGATTTCAAAGTCGAAATGCTTGCGCAATCGATAAGAGAATACAGATGGACTTAAGCATGGCTACGGGCGAAAAAGTTTCCTCATAATCGATCCTTCTTTCTGAGTATAACCTTTTCGCCACTAGTCTTGCTTTAAAGGTTTCAACCTTCCCGTCCGGTCCTCTTTTCCTCTTATATACCCACTTGCATCCAATGGGTTTGACCCCATTAAAGTGGTTCGACTAGCTCCCACACTCTATTATGAAACATAGAACCCATTTCGGCTTTCATTGTTGTTTGCCAAGAACTGCATCCTTATCTTGGAGTGCCTCGTCATATATCCATGGGTCCGATTAAATCTTGTCCGGAATCAAGTTCGAGGACTCTCCTATTCCCATTAATCTCTCTAAGGGGCCTAACAACCCTCCCACTATGACGAGGCTCCGGTTGTGAAAGCGTATCGTTTGGTACATCATCTAGTACAGTTGGTACTGAGGTTTGCCCTCTAAGCTCATTTAAGGTAATCTCACTTCTGGGTTTTCTTTGGTTCATATAGTCTTCTTCCAAAAATCTAAAATGGGTGCTGATGACCACCTTTTGATCTTCGGGACCATAGAACACACACCCTTTTGTTCCCTCGGGGTATCCTACAAACAACCTTAATTCTGATCGAGGATCCAATTTGCCGGCTTCCTTGTCCAACACGTAGGCCGGACACCCCCAAAGTTCTCATGTGTCTCATACTAGGTTTGCGCCCGGTCCATAATTCTTTGGGAGTTTTGGGAACCGATTTGGATAGCACCAAGTTCAGAATATAAGTCGTTGTTTCCAAGGTATGACCCCAGAACGACTCGGGAAGATCCGCATAACTCATCATTGATCTAACAATTTCCAAAAGAATTCTGTTTCTTTGCTCTGCAACCCCATTTTGTTGAGGGGTTCCGGGTGCATTAAGCTGGGATACAATCCCTTCATCAGATAAGTAGTTCAAAAACTCATCGCTGAGGTATTCGCCTCCACGATCAGATCGTAGAGACTTGATACGTTTTTCCCTATGATTCTCTGTTTGAGCCTTAAATTCTTTGAATTTCTCAAAGGTCTCAAGATTTATGCTTCATAAGGAAAATGTAACCGTACCTTGAGTAATCATCAATAAAAATACTCATAACCTCCTCTTGCTTTGGTTGACATTGGACCACATACATCTGTGTGAACGATCTCTAACACTTCTTTGGCCCTATTCCCCTTGGCTCCAAATGCCCTCTTGGTCATATTACTCTCCAAACATGATTCGCAGGTTGGAATTTTTTCAACTTGGAGATGCTCCAGTGAACCATCTTTCACCAACCTTTGGATCCTCTTTGGATTTATATGACCTAATCTTAGATGCCAAAGAAGTGTCTCGCTCACGCCGATGAACGTTTTCTTTTCTTAGAAATAGTTGATGTGTTATAGGATACATTTAAGTGAGTGGTGTGTGCACGATTAATTATATAGAGATCATTCAACAAATCCCATGACGAGATAAATTTATCAAAAGAAAAAATGGTAACAACTTTATTAAAAAGTAACCAAATATCCATCATAAAAGTTTAGAAACCGAAAAACGAATTCTTTCTAAAATCCGGAACGTAAAGAATATCTCAAAATTAAAACTTTGTCTTCAAAAGACAAAAACTTCTCCCATCGCTTGTTTTGCCACTCTCGTAGCATTGCCCGGTGTGATGAGGACCTCACTCCCACTAAGTTGCTTAGGTCCGCTTGAACCCTCAGAATGTGAAACAAACATGATTAGTGGATCCGTATCCACCACCCACAAAATGGGAGGCATACGCCGCTAAACAAGTTTCAACAACTATTGCGTGAGTATTACCTTTCTTTCCTTTCCTTTTGGGATCGGAACAGGCTGACCTCGATTGTCCTACTCTCCCGCTTTCCAAAGTTTTCCTCATACTTGATCCCATGCTTTTATTTGATGTTGAGTCTTCTTGGTTTAACCTTCTTCTCTTTTCATCATCCTTGTCACCACTTGATCTAGGATGAAGAGAAGATTTATGTTTTCCCAAGTTCTTTTCCTCGCGCTCTACTTCCTTTTCAACCAAAGTCAAAGCATTTATAAGATCCTCCACTGTAAAATCTTGATCTTCCATTAGATACTCAAGATAGTGGTGATTATAGCTCTTTGGTAAGGATTGGAGAATGAAATCAATCTTAGCCTTGAAATCACATTTTTTATTTGAGGATCTCAAGTTCCTCAAATAACACCATAACCCTAAGGGACGTCTTTGCTTATTGCAGTTTGTCCCTTTTTCCAATTTTAACTGAGCAATTTCTTGCTTCACACTTTGGATTGCCATATGGGTCCGATGTGCGAACATCGCTTCGAGATTCTTTAAGATGTCTGCAGTTGACTCATATTCTTGATGAAGGTGTCTCAACGCATCTGACAAATGTGCCAGAATTGTTTCCTTCATCAATCCGTTTGCCAGCTCCCATTCACCATAAATCATCTCATCCCATATTACGGCGTCCTTAGTTCGTTTTCCGGGTTTTGGTGTGTCAAGTACCCATTTGGAAGATGATGCGGTTAGGACAGGTTTTAGTTTGTATTTCCAATCAAAATAGTTTTCACCAAAAAGCAAATTGTCTTTAGGTATATTCGACAGTGGATTAGAAGGTTGCGACATGATGAACTGAAATAAATAATAATATGCATAAGCACAAATATATCACAAGGTTCGATCACATGCATCATATTAAAATCTCAAAAAAAATATGAACATGCATCAGCCAACATCTCAAAACAGTTTAAATAAGCTACGTAGGGGTGGGTCATTATTTAAACACATTCAAAGCGAGTTACAAACAAAACGATTACAAACCTTTAATATCCAGATTAATAGTTGGCTCCCACTTGACCAATATAAAATTGACAGGGACTTGAGGAAGTATATGCATATCAATTTTATACCTAAGTAATAACCATGATTAAATACGGGATTACTATTTAAGCTTTGATCGAGCCTCGTGGGGGGGTCATCGTCCGCCACTAGTAATAACCCACAATCATCCGTTTGGAATTCATTCATGTGAAAGCTATCTTTTGACCGTCCCCAGAAGGATTTCTCAAAAAGAATTCACAAATGAATAAATCATGGAGGTCAAAAATTAATTCAATTTTATTATCTGGAATAAAATTATCAATTAATTATTTAAACATACTTAGTAATTTTTAAGGTGAGATTTTTCCATTTGGGCAACTCTCATGCAAACACATTTAAATCAAATTAAATAAAGCATAAGATAGCACAAATAAATCAAGCAAAAACAGAAAAATAAACATATTGGGCACAAATTATCCAATTGTCATGGTTTGATTTTTTCTTGGCTTGATCTTGAAGAAACACGTCTTGAATTTCTCCTACTGTTCGTCTCGAAAAAAATACTTCGTCTCGAAATGCCACGCCAAGCAACGCGGCCGGGATGCACGCCCAAGATTCGGCCGGCCACTTGCTTTTAAAACGACCTCGGTAGCCTCGGCACCGCCCGGTAAACCCAGCGCCCGCCGATTACCTCGGCATGCCTCGGCGGCAGTGTCGGCAAAGCGTTAGTAGATCTCGGCGACGCGATGCGCATGTCTGATCATCCCGCCTCCGCCTCAGCGGCGCCAAGATCGAGCTTCGCCCGCATGAAGAGCAGCGTGCATCCGCCCGTCGGCTTGGCACGGAACCCGCCGCGATGTACGCATGCGTCGCGGCCATTCCTCGGGTGCACTTTCGGCCTCGGCCTCGCCTGCGCCCATCGCGTGCCCGCGCCAGGCGCCTATGTGTGGTTACGAATTTTGTCCTTTAATTCTTAAATCTCTTGATCCGTCATCCGGTTACAATTTATTTACAAAAAATAAATAAACCTGAGATCTAGACTAGTCTATTACATTGATCAAATCAAACAAATCCTGAGTCTACTCGTGGATTTTCTCACGAGGCAAAACAAATTCGAATCTAATCGAATTAAAAAACACGGTTTATATGCATGCATAAATAAACACATTAAAATCCATGACAATTGGATACACATAAAAATGATCTAACAGTTCTACTATCCAATTTCAAATTTAATGTCCACGAATTAAATTACAATTTAAAAATTGAGTTCGCAACCGTGGCTCTGATACCAGTTGTTGGGGAATGAATTACACAGATCTATTCGGGGTGAATATTTAAATACAAATTTAATTCATTAATTATTACTTGCATGAATTAATCCTATATTAATTCAAATAATAATTTCAACAACATATCATGCATATAAAAAGCCACGTAAAACCTACGCATGCGAAAACTACGGGTTTACGTGAACGTAACTCTCGGGATGACAGTGACTTCGGTCGGACGGATAACCAAAAGGACTTCCCAAGTATTCCCTTAGCCCATGCTCAACTATCCGGTGGAAGGACACTTGTCGAACAATTAACAAAAGGAAAAAATAAACTTTGTTGCACCACCTTTGTGGATTTGCTAATATTTCCAGCACATGGAATTGTACTTGGGAATGAACTAATCATCCCCTATTTATAGGAGAGGGAGTGGTCGAAATTCTTGTAGAAAATCAATGTGGGAAAAGACTTTTCTTGGTCACCAAGAAATCTTGAATATATCATATATATATTTTTTCCCATAATTAAAATATTCCACAAAAATCTCACCTCCTCAATTATGGATAAATTTCGAAATTAATGTGTGCAAGAATCCAAGATTTGGATCTTCTTTAATTTATGAGATATTCTTGTATTTCAAGAAATACATATCTTCCGTAATATCTTTTCAAGAAAATCAAGAAAATCTTTCTTGCCCATTATTTTCAAAATTTTCGAAAATTTCCTCATGAATAACCAAGTGGGAGATTTCTTGAATTTAATGAGATAATCTTGTATTCCAAGAATACATATCTTCATTCCATAACAAAATTCAAAGAAAATCTTTCTCCCAACTTATCCATAATTTTTGAAAATTTAGGGAAAAATTAAGCAACAATATTTATTTTATTTTAATCACCTTTTTCAGTTATTGGACTATATGTTGGGCTACTCAGGGGGCCTTTAGGAGAATTAAGATTGGACCTTCTAATGGATCTTGAATATCTAATATTGAGCCACAATATAATTCAAGCCCATAAATATTAATTAATCCCACTACATAATTAATATTGCACTATCCATCTTAACCCATATTACAGTCAATATGGCTCCCGGTCATTATTTCCCGTGTTTAAGATTATCTAGCCCATTAATTAATTCAAGCCACTGAAATAGCTTTCCGTTAATTAATATCTTTTGTCCTTGGTCGAGGAACGGTTCAACATTATTATCCATACCGGAAACTAATTCCACTTGCAAGATTTGGTATGATAAAACTTATGAACCTCCCAAGGGGGCAAATCAAGCAAGCGTACTTGCACACGATTCTTCGTATTAAATCTTAGCAATCACATGTGACCAATAATATTGCCCAAGATAAAAAGTATTGAATCTCTCTCTGATTCGCTACCCATGATAAGTCAAAGCAATAGTTACCAATCCCACGTGATCCTATTTAAGGGACGAAGGTTAAGAAACAACGAACCACTGAGGTCTAATTCTTCCTTGTTCAGTTCTGAAGAATTTATCCTCCTGTAGGTCCTATTCAGCGCATCAGTCATGCACTAGTGTAATCTCTTGGTCAAGACAAACCAATCTGAGCCTTACACCTCAACCTTTCGCGATGGTTGTTCATTTCCATCTAGGTCGTGAATGGCGTACTTTTAGTTACAAGGGACTGTTAATTTAATCTTCTGTGATCTGGTATCACTAAATTAACTACAGTGTAACACGTACGAATTATTGAACAGTTATGCAGTAAATATATATAACATTCAATCATATTTAAAGCATCAGTGATAAACAATTTATTTCAGTAAATAAGTCTGAAAATTCAGTTTCGATTATACAAAGTAAAAAGCATACTTTTCAGTTTCGATCATCCACTTGGAATTCATTCATGTGAAAGCTATCTTTTGACCGTCCTGTGGGGGGAATTTCTCCAAAAGAATTCACAAATAAATAAATCATGGAGGTCAAAATTAATTCAATTTTATTATCCGGAATAAAATTGTCAATTAATTATTTAAACATACTTAGTGATTTTGAAGTTGAGATTTTTCATTTGGCAACTCTCATGCAAACACATTTAAACAAATTAAATAAAGCATAAGATAGCACAAAATAAATCAAGCAAAACAGAAAAATAAACATATTGGACACAAATTATCCAATTGTCATGGTTTGATTTTTCTTGGCTTGATCTTGAAAAAACACCGTCTTGAATTTCTCCCACTTGATCGTCTCGGAAAAATTTAAATCGAACGCCACGCCAGCGGCTTCGCGGCCGGGATGCACGCGCGATCCCGCCGGCCACTTGGCGAGTTCGGACCTCGGCGGCCCCGGCGGGCCGGCCGCCCTCACGCCTCTAAGAGCCTCGGTAGGGCTCGGTAGCTCTCGGCGGCGGCGTCATACAACCGATCGCATCCTCGCCTTCGTCGGCCGTGCCCTCGCCCACTGTTCTCGGCACCCGCGCCGCGTCCAGCTTTTCGCCAGCCTTTCAGCCGTTCGCTCCGCCTCCATCCGCTTTGCACTCTCCGCCAAGGTGCGCGCGTCGTCGTCTAGCGCCCGCCCGTCTTGGCGGCGAATCGTCGCTGGCTTCGGCCTCGGCCTCGCCCGCCCATGCGTGCTGTTGGCGTCAGCGTCGTAGCGTGCCTCCCCTCCCGCGTACGTTTAAGCGGCCTTTCCGCCACGCCCGGTTCTGGATTTCGTCCTTTAATTCTTCGTCTCCGTCCTTGTTTCTCGATCCGGTTACAATTTATTTACAAAAATAAATAAACCTAGATCTTGACTAGTCTATTACATTGATCAAATCAAATAAATTCTAATCTACTCGTGAATTTTCTCACGAGGCAAAACGAATCCGAACGAATCGAATTAAAAACCACAGTTTATATGCATGCATAAATAAACACATTAAATTCCATGACAATTGGATACCTGCAAAACAGATCTAGCAATTCTACTATCCAATTTCAAATTTAATGTCTGCGAATTAAATTACAATTTAAAAAATTCAGAGCCCGAAACCGTGGCTCTGATACCAGTTGTTGGGGAATAAGTTGCACATATCTATTCGGGGTGAATATTTAAATACAAGTTTAATTCTTATAATTATTACTAGCATGAATTAATCCTATATTAATTCAAATAATAATTCAACAACATATCATGCATATAATAATTCACGTAAAACCTACGCATGCGGAATTCTACGAGTTAACGTGAACGTACCTCTTGGGATGACAGTGATCTGGCAGATTAGACTAACCAAAAGAACTTCCCAAGTATTCCCTTAGCCCTCGTTCGACTATCCGGTGGAAGGATTCTTGTGAACGATTTAACAAATGGAAAAAATAAATTATGTTGCACCACCTTTGTGGATTTACTAATTTTTCCAGCACATGGAATTGTACTTGGGAATGAAAGAATCATCCCCTATTTATAGAGCATGAGGTGGTCGAATTTTAGGTTAAAATAATGTGGGAAAATCTTTTCTTGATCTCCAAGAAATCTTGAATATATTTCCTATATTCTTTCTCCCATAATTATAATTATTGCTATGGATATTTTCGAAATATAGGGTGTCAAGATTCCAAGATTTGGATCTTCTTGAATTTATGAGATATTCTTGTATTTCAAGAAATACATATTTTCCATAATATCTTTTCAAGAAAATCAAGAAAATCTTTCTTGCCCACTATATTTCAAGTTTTTCGAAAATCTCTTATAGATTAACCAAGTGGGAGATTTCTTGAATTTAATGAGACAATCTTGTATTCCAAGAATACATATCTTCATTCCATAACAAAATTCAAAGAAAATCTTTCTCCCAACTTATCCATAATTTTTGAAAATTTAGGGAAAAATTAAGCAACAATATTTATTTTATTTTAATCACCTTTTTCAGTTATTGGACTATATGTTGGGCTACTCAGGGGGCCTTTAGGAGAATTAAGATTGAACCTTCTAATGGACCTTGAATATATAATATTGAGCCACAATATTATTCAAGCCCATAAATATTAATTAATCCCACTACATAATTAATATTGCACTATCCATCTTAACCCATATTACAGTCAATATGGCTCCGGTTATTATTTCCGTGTTTAAGATTATCTAGCCCATTAATTAATTCAAGCCACTTGAAATAGCTTTCCATTAATTAATATCTTTTGTCCTTGGTCAAGGAACGGTTCAACATTATTATCCATACCGGAAACTAATTCCACTTGCAAGATTTGGTATGATAAAGCTTATGAACCTCCCAAGGGGGCAAATCAAACAAGTGTACTTGCACACGATTCTTCGTATTAAATCTTAGCAATCACATGTGACTAATAATATTGCCCAAGATAAAAAGTATTGAATCTCGTTGATTCGCTACCCATGATAAGTCAAAGCAATAGTTACCAATCCCACGTGATCCTATTTAAGGAACGAAGATTAAGAAATAACAAACCACTTGAGGTCTAATTCTTCCTTGTTCGATTAAGAATTTATCCTCCCAGTAGGTCCTATTCAATTACATCGGTCATGCACTAGTGTAATCTCTTGGTCAAGACAAGTCAATCCCCGCCTTTACACTTCAACCTTTTCGCGATGGGTTGTTCATTTCCATCTAGGTCTTGAATGGCGTACTTTTTAGTTACAATGGATTATTAATTTAATCTTCGTGATCCGGTATCACTAAATTAACTACAATGTAACACGTCTTAATTATTGAAACGATTATGCGAAGAAATATATGTAACATTCGATAATATTTAACGCATCAGTGATAAACAATTTATTTCAGTAAATAAGTTTGAAATTCCGTTTTGATTATACAAAGTAAAAAGCATACTTTCTAGTATAATCCCAACAGTAACTAGCTAGTTAAGAATATAGCATTTACGACCAAGTCACCCGCCGTGCTGGAGCCGAGATCGAAACTGTTAAGAAGCGTGAGTACTCGTATTTTTGCATTGATTTTCGCTTTATCGATCTAATTTGTTTTGATTTTATTTTTCATTGGCGTGTGTTGATATTTGTTGGCTTTAGGTCGTGTTTCATGGCAGTTGCGTATCATCCACTAGTTAATCGTGAAAATCGTGTAATTTTTTCTCGATTTCAATTTCTTTTGATATGATTTCAAACACTTGAAACATTTATGTCAAGATTATTCAAAATGTCTAAGACAAGCACCACTTTGTACGGTAGAAAGTATTTTGGACTTTGATCCTGAATTAGTTTGTCGAACTTAACACAAATTCTTTTGATATATAATATTTTGTTCTGTTTATTAATATAGGTTCATTGTGATAGCCTTGAAATATGTTTTAGGCCAATTTTGTGTTGTATGCTCTTATTTCATGTGAATCGGATTTTGTTCGAGATCTTGGTTTTGATTGATCTTATAACCTAATCCATTGGAATTGGTTCCTATAGTTCACATTTTGATTTTACAACATCAAGCTTATTTCACTGATCATAATTATCTCGCTATATCTTTGCGATTAGTCTTTGGGACAAATAAAATTTCTAAAAAGCACTACTACGCTCAACACCAGGAAGCTAGATGAAGAGACAAAAGTTCTTGCTCGTTTTATTTGCCTTCTTTAATTGAATTTGTTCGTGGTGGCTAGGTTTTTTTTTTATAACAATTAACACTTGTTAGATTTACTCCATGGCTACCGATCTTCTTAGTGATTCCCCCTGTTCCCAAAGTTTGTGTGTGTTCAATTGTTGCAATTTTTGTGTTTCTTGCTTAATACGATATGTTGTTAACTGTTAATTTACCTCGGGTGAACAATTCTGGTTTTGGATTTATACAAATGAGAACTCTTGATTAGCTTATTTTTTTGTATAAATGATCATGAGCAATGCTTGGTTGATGATAGTACATACTACATACATTTTCACTCTGTTTTTTTACACATTTGATGTGTTGGCTTCCATTTTGATTTGATTGTGCTAATTAAAAAAAATTTAACTCTGTTTTTTTGTCAGGTGGATGTACATTTATTCAGCGAATGTACATTTTTGAATGTGTAGAGTAATTTATGTCAAAATTAAGTATGATGATGTATTTAATTCTGATTTTGGATATATACAAATGAGAACTCTTGATTAGCTTATTTTTTGTATAAATGAGAACTCTTGATTGATTTATTTGTTGTATAAATGAGAACTCTTGATTGATTTATACAATGAGAACTCTTGATTGGTTTATTTTTTGTATAAACGAGAACTCTTCATTGGTTTAATCTTGGATTTTAGATTTTTATACAAATGAGAACTCTGGATTTGGATCTATTGAGCTAATAATCTAACCAATTTATTGACCTAGTGTACATTTATTAGCGCGAATGTACATTATAACTGTTCAAGCGTACATTTTTGTGCGCGAATGTACATTATTATTGTTCAAGAGTACATTTTTGTACGCGAATGTACATTATTATTGTTCAAGAGTACATATATTTTGTGAGTGAATGTACATTATTACTGTTCAAGCATATATTTTTGTAGCAAATGCACACTACTATCGTGCAAGTGTACATTATTAAACGAATGTACATTAAAAAACCGTAAGTATAGGTCACATGTACATTGTGTCGATCAACTGTACATTTTTATCGTCCAAGTGTTCCTTTCATGGTTTGGTACACTGCGAAAAAATACAATATGAATTTAAAAAATATTTAACATGGGATTGAAAAATAAAGTAAAGTAGTCATGAAAAATAAAGAAAAAAAAAATGAACAATGAAAGTGTGGGCCATGGGATTTAAAATCATTTTTTTAAAATTAATGTACATTTTATTCATCGAGTGTACATTTTATTCTTTGAGTGACATAAAATTAAATTTATTGATTGATATGATCGTGCATTTTTTTAACAACATTGTACCACACTTTACATGTAAATAAAATAATTATATAACATTACCATTTTTATAATGATATAGAGAGATATATATAAAGAGAAAAAGATATATATATATATATATATAGAGAGAGAGAGAGAACGAATGTGTAGTAGGGAATGAATGGGACAAGAAATAGATACAAAAATATGTAAT
Organism: Stenogyne calaminthoides; assembly: GCA_037126765.1. Classification (NCBI taxonomy): domain Eukaryota; kingdom Viridiplantae; phylum Streptophyta; class Magnoliopsida; order Lamiales; family Lamiaceae; genus Stenogyne; species Stenogyne calaminthoides. Next base: position 2,060,910 of record JBBCBC010000002.1, read on the forward strand.
TTGATAGTGTTGCAGTTGGGTGGGGGTGTGGGTTGGGGGGCGGTGGGATGCAGGTTTTTAGTGAGGTTGAGTGTGGGTTGGGGGAGGGGGGGTCTGCAGGTGGCAGGTCTGCAGGTGGGAGGGTAATTTACTGAGTTGGGGTGTAGGAATGAATTTTGAATGTATTTTCATTTAATAATAATATCCACTTTTAGTGAGGGTATTCACATCTAATTTTGTAGCTAATTGTGTTGAAAGCAGCAAAAAGTGGTTGACTAAAAAAGTCAAAAAGTCATTTAATACACCGCTGCTTTTTTTCTCTCTTGAACGGCGCCATGGGAGGTTCAGTGTGAATTGCACCTAGTCAGTGTGAAATCGTACACACAAACCTTTAGGAGAGAGAGACATCGCCGGTGGGTGTTTTAGAGAGAGAGAGAGGTGTTTTAGAGAGAGATAATGAGATTGAATGGTTGTGTGAGAAATAGACACATATATTTAGATATAATTAAAATACGGGTTGAGTGAGTGGCGTTTATTATTATTAATATTAAATGTAATTATAAAATTAAATGAAGGGTATCATTGGTAGTTTAAGTAAAAATGAACAATAAATTGGGCCATGTAGGCATTCCTAATTATCTCCAAAAAAATATAAACAAATTAATTTTATATCTTTTTACAAATTCAAAATTTTAAATATATATAAAAAAGAAATTCACTCATTTAAAATTTTGAACTTGTAGAGAGAGGTGAAATTAATTCGTTTATATTATTTTTTTAGCAAATATATTAAATCTTGAGAATTTTTTTCTCATTTAGATTTCGAGAATTACTATCATCTGTTTGAAGAATAAAACCGTGTTATATATTCAAACTTGCATTGGCCATTGGGGTCGGCGGCGTTTACTATGATGAATTAATTTTATCTTTATCCAAACCTAATTAGTATGGGCCCAATAATCTCGAAAGTATTTATTTTGAGGCACATTTATATGAGATGATTTTATAATAACACGAAATATAATTGAATATGACATTGTAATATTTTAAAAATAGTGGGTGTCCATCTCATATATGAAACAATTTCATATATAATTTTTGTCATTTATTTTTGGGCTGTTGACAACTTTTTAATTATACTAAAATAATATATAAGTGATATTTTGAATATATTTTGGCTGCATACCCTTTTATATTATGTAAATCAATTCAAATTATATACCAAAACAACCAAATTTTACATGAGATGAATATTATTTCTTAAATGAAATTAAATTGATCAAGGCTTCTAATTAAGATGAACAAAAAATATTAATTAATCACATCTTGCATAATGAGATTTTTTTATCTCTGAATTATTTTCTCAATATCATATTAAATTGATAAAATTATCTCATATTATTTATATATATTTCTTCTTCTGTGAATAAAGTTCAACAACCACTATCATTACCACTTACCACTTCCTCTTCTCTTTTGCCGTCTAAGTTTTGGATGGACAGAACAAGAAAAGAAAAATAGAGGATGATGAGGAAATTGATGATATACAAATCAATAATTTTTTTTGCATTGATTAAAAGTTCTAGAGAAGTACGCAATCAATTAGCTGTTAGGAGATTTAAACCGTGGATCCCCACATTTAAATTGAAAGATATCTTCCCGCTGCCAGAAACGGAGAAAACAGAGAAAGTCGCTCCATCAGTGGAAATAGGAAAACAAGCTCGCCTTGCAAGTAAGGAATATATTATATATATTTTTATTTTAAAAAATCTTATAAATATATATATAATCTTTAAAATTAGTAAACACCAATTAATATTAAGATAAGATATTTTTATTTTCAACTCAACTAATTCAGGTCTACTGTTATTATTATCAAGTCCAATAATTTATTTGTGCAAGAGGCTGATGTACTGACTCTCTAATATCACCTTTTTCCCTTAAAATAATAATAATTTATTTGTGCAAGCCTATAATTTACTCGTTTATATGTCAGATGAAGCTTGTTCGGAAAAAAAAAAAAAAGTCCTAATTATGATTGCTATTATATGAGTTTGGATTTGATTTTAATTTAGTAGTGGTGATAGTCTAATCAAAATATTTTTCATATGGTGATATTACATACCACTATTTACTCAGAACTGTTGATTTTATATGATTTTCGCATTTGTATGATATGTATTATCATTCGCTAAGTTTGAAAAAATAATTATTTTGCATACAAATTATTAAATTTATTTTTTCATTCATATGATATGATACAGAGACACAATTTTTTAATGATTGTGTCTTAACTGGACATAAACTCCGCATCCGCACCTAATGGTCACAACAGTAAACAGAAAAACCGTATGAGATAGAGAAAGTTGATCCTTCTCAAAAATTAGAAAAATACGTGAATTTTTCGTAATTTCTATTGATTTATGTGTTATTTTTTCCTCCAGTAATTTAAAAATGGTTCATTTTGTATGTTTATTTATTTTTTATAATAATCACTTTTCTATTGTTTCATGGGAGTTAATTGCTACGAAAGTTTTCATGGGATTTACAATGCGAATGACATCAGGCAGTAATTTTGATGGGTCCTAATATATCGGCTGTTATGAATGAGTTTTTTGCTAACTTTAAGGGCATGTTTGTTTTGAGACTATTTCGGACGTACTTTGAACTTTACAATTCCACATATCTATTTAATATAATACTAAAATCAGGATTTTAAAATCCAATTTAAAATCTAACCTAAATCCTATATCTGCACCTATTCCCATTAATAATAATATTATCACTTTTACACAATTTCCAACACAATATTCAATCATTCAATCATTCAATCATTATTATAATAATATAATAATATAAATGAATCAATTTTTTTACAATTCTATATAATCTTACCCTATAAAATCTTAAAACAAACATACAATTTTACTATTCATTATAATTTTAAAATCCTTTATTTATTAGATTTCAAAAAGTCAAAATTTCATTAACTATAAAATATCTGGAACAAAACAAACACACCTGACTTAATTATTTTATTAATTTCTTGTTAGACTTTGTTAGTTGGTTCATTTCTTTTCGGCCCAACTGTTAATGGGCTTATATTCTAGCCCACAAGATTATTTTATATTTTATTCTAGAAAGTTTATTTTATTAACAGTATAATTCCGGGCCATATCATTTTATTATATATTAAAATCGTAATTCAAATTATCTATATCTATACTATATTAAAAAGTGGCAAGGTGTGAGAATCATTTGTGGATCCATATTTTTGAACCCATTTACCCTTGCCCTTTTTAATCTTGATCATTTACACCTCATCTTTTATCTTATTATTATGTCATTATTTCAGATCAATTCATTTGTACCACTTTTTTATTTCCAAGATTATTCCATTTTCTGGATCTTTAACACATGGACCAAGTGTAATGGTGGTTCGTTAGATTTTTTTGCCCGTTACACATGTCATTAATCTACCATATGGAACACATAGTGAAACACAATATACGAAATAGATGTATTGTGCGGTCATTATTTACTTTATCCTTTGATGTCTTTTCATTTTCCCATTTCATTCTCAATTTTTATCAATTATTTTTCAACCGGTATTTTATTACTCCCTCTGTCCTATTTTTGTTTGGTCATTTGTAAATGGCACGAATTTCAATATAAGTGTTTATTTATTAGTATTAAACGGTGTAAAGATGTTTTGGTGGAGGGGTATGGATGTCCGTTTAACTTTATGTAATGTAAAGTGTGTTTGATAGAGGGGTATTAATGTCCTTTTAGTGGCATGTAGTGTAAATAAAATATGTTTGTAGGGGTATTTTTAAATTAAGAAAGTTGCTTTATTTTCATTTTAAAAAATGACCAATCAAAACTAGGACGTCTAATTAAAAAAAATGGTCAATCAAAATTAGGATGGATGTAATATTTTTTTTTTTCATATGTGTTTTGTAATTGTCACCGATAGCTCCATGGCAAGTATATAACAAAATGGGAGATAGAGCAATCTTGATAGATTTTTAATTGGTTGTATTGCGCGCTCCACATTTAAATAGTGATTTTTTTTTATTAACATATAATTGCAGGGTTCCATCTTTTTAAGATGTGAAACATCGCCCACCTATGATAATTATTAATATCTTGCATATACTTTTGAGGGGTGAATTAAATTAATAATATTCATTTGAAAGCAGAGCACGGTAAAGTTTTATGCTTTTACAAATTTGTTGTCGACTTGAATTTTGAATTTATATCTCACCAAAAAAATAAGTCAAATTTCTTTTACGAAGTTACTGATAACGTGCAACACATTTGTTAAAAAACTAATATATATTGTTTCAGAAAAAAAAAAAAAAAACTAGTATATATAAATAAGCATCAATTTTATATGAGCATTAACATTATTTTTTAAATGAAATCAAACTGATCAATTTCTAATTAAAGTAAAATATTAATTGAAATCACATCATGAAATTTGTGATCACTTAATACTGATTTCTGAATTTTATTATTAAATTGATAAAATATTTTATAATATTGTCTATATAAATTCCTTCTTCTAGGAATAAAGTTCAACAACCACTTTTTCATGGTCTAAATTATGAATAGACAGAGTAATAAAAGAAAATGGAAGACGATGAGGAAGATGAGGAGGAACGCTCCAGAGAAAGGCGCAACCAACTTTTAGTGCGAGGGGAGTCAGGGACAGTGGACCAACACATTTCTATATGATTATTCCTTATCAAAAGAGACAGAGAATTTCGGTCCGTAGCCGCAGGAGACACAAGAAAGCTGTTAGAACGACGGAAGATCTTATGCCGCCGTCAGCACCACTGCTACGATGGGGTGGACCCCCACATTCATATTGGAAGACTTTTTGTGGCTCCACCTCCAGCAGCGCCGCAGGAGGCAGAGAAACAGCCGAAAATAGAGAAAGCCTGCCATTCAATGCAAATAGGAGTTATTTTTTCGAAAATTCAAGTCGACAACAAATTTCAAGCAAATATGTTCACAATCATCTTCTAATTTTAAAATGGTTCATTTTGTATGTATAGTTATTTTTTCTAATCATCATTTTCCTAATTTTGGCTTTGATGGGAGTGTAACTACAAATCTCATGATTTAAATATTAAACAAGAAAAAGTGAGTTACAACTTAATTTCTTGAATGAATATAGTGGGTTCAATCTCTAATTTGTTTCTCTGAATTCTTTTCTTCATTGACTTTGACCTTGACTCGGATGACTTTTTGTAACGGTCCTCGCCTTAATCCTGTCTGGAGCTGAAGTGGTGAATTTGAAACGTTGATTCAAGGACTGAACGTCTTGTTTTGAATCGAACGTGGCTTTTGGACGAACTTCATCGAGTGTTGATGAAGAACACCTTTGAATGTTTGAATGCTTGATGAAGATCTTCGAATCTTCAAGTGTTGAATGAAGAATGTCTTTGGAGAAATGCCGAATCGGAAGGGCTCAGCACCTTGATCTCAGATTTGGAGTTGTTTCTGGATGGTTTCGTGAAGAACGCCTTGGAGCTGGTGAAGAACGCCTTCAAATCTTCAAAGTTCACCTTTGAAGAAACTTATGATAGGAGGGACTTCAAGCCTTAATCTCTGATCGAACGTCGTTTCTAGCTTGATTTGCACGAAGAACGTCTTTGAAGCTGCTTCGAATCTTCAAGAATGGTTGCAGGGAGCTTTGAACTCTTCTCGTCTGGATCGTATGGAAATTGTTGATGAATGAAGAAATGAAGAGTTTGGACCCCTATATATAAAGTGGGGGTGACAAACCTTACCTTCTTGAGGTGCCACATGGCGGCCTCTGATTAGTCGAACGGATTTAATTGACGCAATTAACTCAAATCATTAATTTGATTGATTTGTCATTAATTTCCTTCTATTTATGATCAAATATCAGTCAGATTTGCCACATACGAGTATTCAAGTGCTCGTAAAATTTGACTGACTTGAACCGCGTATATATATATATTAAATATCAGTTATTTAATTATTTAATTTGAAGAATTAATTTAGTAAATTCTCAATAAATAAATAAATAAATTTATTTGATATTAATATAAAATTGTACACGTGTCACCGGTTAATTGGGTGCAAATTTTATTTGCTTACATGGAGTTAACTACTATGCAAATTTTCAATACAATGAAATCAACGACTTAGGGCACGCTTGGTTGGGGGTAATGGAAGTGGGTAATGAGAATTACTTCTATTGATGTTGCTTGGTAGTTTTGATACAGAAGTAATGGAAATAGAAGCAAACAATTGATTGCCCTCGCTCACTCAACACATCTCATATGATACCTATTGTTGATATTTAACCAAGCAACAACAATGCAATCAATAACCCTTAGGCTCCATTTGGATGGATGGATTTGAAATCAATGGATTTCACATGCAAATTACCAATCTCCAATGGATTTACAAATACTTAAATTTGAGAGTCTAGTTTAAAATGGAGGGATTTCAAATCCTCATCAAAATCATGTCATTTGTGAAATCCATCCTCTCTACTCCTTCCCTCTATGGCTCTATCTCCCCCCTTCACTCTCTTCCCTTCTCTTTCATCTAAGTAATTGTAAATTCATTGGAGAGTGATGATTTGTGTGTGAAATCCATGAATTTCAAATCCATCCATCCAAATGGAACCTTAATTGACCCCTCAATGATACTCATTACCATTATAATTCACTAGTCATATCAAGTGGACAATTAGTTTTCATGTGTTCTAATATTTCGGCTGTTTTGACCGAGATTTTTTGCTAAATTTGATTGATCTAATTACTTTGTTAATTTGCTTGTTAGACTTTGCAGTTGTGTCGTTCATTTCTTTTCCGGCCCAACTTTTATACGCACGATTTAAATTCTTTTGAGTCGCTTAATTTTTAATGGGCTTATATTCTAGCCCAAAAGATTTTATTGTATATTGAATTTTGAAATTTTTATAGTACAAGTATTATTCTACGCCAATTAGATTTTATAAGCGGGTTATATTGCATTTTCTATTTGAGCATGAAATTAAATAGTATATATCTATATGTATAAATATGAGATAAATACTATATAATTGAAGTAAAAATAATTTTTTTAAAAAAAAACTAATTTGACATTACGTTCCAAATTTATTTGTTGATATGATGTCAGCATTCTTTGTTCAGTTATGATTTGAAGGTTTCAATTTTGTTTACATCGTCACATATATGATGCATGATCTCGAACTTCGATGAAATCGGTAGTTTGTTATAGTCATCTTTGACAAAGATTTAAACCATGAATATATCTCGGTCTGTAGCGTAATAGATTCTCAACGACAAACATTAGACATGTAATCAAATCAAGAAATTCCCAATTTAGTGACATAAATCATTAGTATAAGATTTTTAGCCGGGTTTAACATAAATCACCACTATTTAATTGATGGGCAAAAAATTGTATGTAAAATTTTGCATACAAAGCCGCATGAACAATTACAAGTTAATTGAGTTTTTTTTTCCACAGGTCTGGACAGAGCTTCTTTTTCCTCACATCGCACAACCGCCAAATTTCTTATTCTTCCTCACGTCGCAACAAATGCGATTAGATCTCAGTTTTGGTTTTCACAGCGCTGCTTCTTCAGATTTTTCTCTTCTCTTCTCTTGTTCGTCATTCTGCACTCTTCTCACGTTGTTCTTTAAATTTGTAATCTTGGATTGAGGATTTTTTTGCGCTTGTACTGATTTTATTTCATGTAGTAACACTCGTTTGTTCATAGGGTAACACTCTTTTGTTCATGTAATAACACATCAAGTTGTTCTTTAAATTTATAATTTTGGACTGATGATTTCTTTTCGCACTTGTATTGGTTTTGTTCATGTAGTAACACATTTTTCTTCATAGGGTAACACTTTTTTGTTCATATAGTAATACTTGTTTTTTATTAATATATAACACCGTATACATGTCGTCGTAAATACTATGTGAATACTCATGTGTTACCATATGAACAACAATGTGTTACGTTATGTTTTAATACGTGTTACGTAAGATATGAAGTTATTTCAATATAACAATGTAGTAACACTTACACATAAATGTAGTAATTAACACACAAAAATTTGACAATTTTTTTTTAAAAGTTATGTGTTCAATAAGAATTGAACCTACGACCAAATACATTAACAAAAAACATAAACCACTATGCTACAATACATATTTGATAAAAATATTATTCTATAAATATAATTGCGTCCGCTCAACCCACAACCCTGACCCACCCTACCCACCCATGCCCAACCCGACCCGCCGTGTCCAACTCGCTGACCCACTGATTTTTGTTTATTTTGCCTTAATTATAGTATATTGCATATTTTACTATTGTGCAATATTTCACAAGAGTTCTCCTAGGCGCAATTCGCTATTTGTTTTGACCACTTTCATCCCACGCTTGAAACTGCCATGAACATGCTGAAAGTCAAATTGACTTTTGGAACAATTAAAGTCGAAATCATTGAAAACCGAACTTGAACTTTATCACTTCCGGCTAGTATTAGTCAATCCATCGGCCGAATTTTCTGGAGAACACAAACCAAGAGTTTAGAGCAACAACCCAAAAGTTACGGTCAATTGCAAATATTGGCAAACAGACATAAAGAAAGCTAACTAAAAACACTTATGCAAAGGCAATGGAATAATTAGAGGGACAAGTTGTGTTTGTGTATCTGATTTTGTTTTAAATGCCTATCTTGTGTGTTCTCCTGTAATGTTCTCCTACCATCACCAACCCCAATTGATAATACAATGTATGGATTGTACTTTTCTCAGCAATATTCTCTTTACTAAATCTTATGAAATGCATGCAATCTACTAAATCAAACCACGCCCATTTATAAAAATTAAATTACAACAAATAAACCACATTTCAGAACATCAGCATATGTGCTTATTACAATAAATTTAAATTAAATTTGTATCAATAAGTAGCTTTTCTTCTACATCACGTTACGCTGATCACAACTCCTGCAAACTATATTAGAGAATTATTGCAATATATTTATTTTGCGAAAATTCAATTGATTCCATCTATTCAAAAAGCATCTCAAAAAATTATTCTAAACAATAGAAGAAGCACATATAAATGATGACCACATTCAAGGAAAAGACCAGCAACACACAAAATTAACGGCGTGACTAAAACAAAGAGCAGCAACCCAAAAGTTATATTCAATTGCAAAATTGTTTATCTCAACAAAGGAGAAACCCCAGAAATCCCTTTAATAGAAGAATCTGCAAGTTGAATCAAAATCATACATTAATTTAAGAACCCTAATCCCCAAATTCTGACATTTCAATTGCCTGATTGAAACCAGAAACAATCATTCGGATTCACAATAATCAAGATGAAGTAATCAAATATAATCATACAATAATCAATCTTAGGAACTCAAGATATAAAACACCCGATGAAGAACTCTGATTTTAATGGTCAATTTTCTCATAGCTTGTATGACCTACAAATAATACAAACAAAGCAATATTGAATAATCACAATATGACATCAAGTCTAAACTCTATTATAGATAAGGTCTTAATAAACTATGGTGTATATAACCTTTCACAATACACATACACACAACACTGATCTTAGACAAAGTGAATAATAGAAAATTATATAAATTTGCAAGAGAGTTCAGATGGTAGTTTATGATTCTATAAACATCATCTATAGCAGAATAGGTGTATTATGGGAAAGTATCATCACGCCTTTCTATACATACCTCAAATTATACAATATATATACTGAACATCAAGAAGAAGTAAAATAAAAGGATACAAAAATTAATTAAAGGAATCAGATAAATTGTCAATCACCATTGTTACATCTGTGTTGGATGCAACTTAAACCTAAGGCAATAAAAGCCTATCATCATATTCCCCTTAAATTTATTAGTTCAAATGCATGAGAATCTTATTATAACTGCTATCCTTATCAACTTAGCCGAATTTCCCCAAATTCATTACAAAATCTGTAGCACAATGTAAATAAGGATTTGAACATAAAAGGTGATCTAAATAAATTGAAATTAATTAAGGAAAACCTGTCTTTCTTCAACTAAAGGTTTCGCCGACCCAATATCAAGACCTTTATACACCTGCCAGATATAATTCAAAGTTAGGTCGTAAGAACAAAACTAAACCAGAAACTCATACAATGTAAATAAATTTACAGGGGTGAAAGGAAAACCTGGATGGAGGAGTCACATTAATGCAAAACTAATATTCGAGTTCCCAACCTACTTCCTCTCTATATCCACGTAACCTCAGCCTCATCAATTACTCACTTTATCTCTTCCTCAGGGATAGATAAATTTCTTCTCACTGTGTATCATACTACTTGCCATCTCCGCCTGAAACATTAACTAATCCTGGTCGACGAAAAAAATTAAATAAAGAAATAACAAAGATTGAGAGGAACTCATGAGGCAGGGCAGAACTTAAGAGCAGGAGCGTAACAGGGTGTTGGGCTTTGTTTAATGGGATTGCGCCGTTTGCAGAAGCATGTTAAATGCAAATTAGTATCTTATGAGGGAGAGGAAGGTTAACCGATTGATTACAAATTTTTTGTTATGGAATCAACAAATTAAAATTGATTTAAGTAATATATAGTATTTCCATTATGACACATTTCCCTACATTGCAACAATTTTTGGTTTAGGGTGACATCATTAAATAATGCTAATTTTGGTATAATTTTTTCAGGAGAAGTGCAAAAAGTGCAATTCTCCTATTATATAATAAGATTCTGAGGGACTATGTCTTTAAGAGAAGAGAGGTATCAAGTGATGACTGAAAGTAACTGCAGATTCTGAGGGACTATGTCTACCATAAGTGCTCTATTAACGACTGAAAGTAACTGCAGATTCTTGTTGTATGTTATTGACTGAATAATTGATTTTATTTACTATACATGTGTAAAATTTAGCAGCACATGAGTGAAACAAAAACTTCATGCAGTAAATTACAGTTGAGATGTTTCTTGTGAAGTAGTAAATTTCTCTGTCTATATTCCCATATCAGTTTTACTTTTTAAGCATCTTGAGTCTTCTCGAATAACAAACATTCTCACTCACCAAATTGAAACAATGAAATTGCTCCAACTCTATCTCCGTCGAGGATATACTTCTGCAAATCAAGAAGAAACGAATGTGCAAGTGAATCAGCAACCAATAAATAGACCTATTCTTCTGCTTCCTTAGTGTTTGGATGAAAGGATTTCATCTCAGATGAATTTGAAATAAATGGATTTAAGAATCTGTAAATTACGAATTCATCAACTTGAATCACTAGTTTAGATTCAACGTGGATTTAAAGGATTTTTAAAATCCATAGACTTGAAATATGTTGTTTTGTTGATTTCATCTTCATCCAAACAAGAGAATGAATTTGACTCTGGATTTAATACATCCACATATCCAAATCCCTCCATTCCAACACAATCAAAAGGAATCTAATGGTGTAATTATCAGCAAACAATACCTGAAGCTATATTCGAGAGATGGGAATGATCACCTCAGAATTCCTTGATTGCTTTTTCATTTTCACAAAAGAAACACAAGCTGCTAAGCTTATGCAGTTTTCTTGCACATTTTTCTCCGTTTTGGCATTCTGTTACCAATAATCGTTGCACGAACATGAACCATTCTTGAAATGATGAAATCTGTGTCTATCCCTAATCACAATTTCACGATCAAAAGCTTTAGACACCAGTTTCCCAGCCTCATGACAATCACTACAAATTCTTAGATTTTTTATTATTCTTATTGGGGCGGGCCCACTAGTTGCAAACAGGCCAAACGCAATCGCTAGCTTCTCACCATGTCTGAACAGATTCGTCTCTTTCTCCTCCTCGTCTATATCAAGTAAAACTTCATTCGTACCAGGCGCATAACCTAACTTCTTCAATCTGCCCACCATTTCTTCCAACATCCCCTCTATTTCCTTAATCTGAGGATGTGATGTATCTCCAGCTAGGAATTCATGCACAACACCATCTGCTTCAATCATACTGCATCCTGGAGTTTTAACAACACCTTGCCTAGTCATCTTGCCTCTAATCTCCTCCACATTCTCCCAGTTACCTTCAGAAGAAATTAGGTGTTTTATTAATAAAAGAAAAGAAAATAAAATAGAAAAGTTTTCATCAAGATATTAAAACCACCTGGGCTAAGTCTTTATGTAAACTAGGTTTACCGTGCAACTAGATTGAATTTTGTGTATAATTTTGAAACAATATTAGTTGTTTCATTAAAATGTATTAGTTTTTTACTATAAAGTGATAGTTACTAATTAGTTGCACGATAAAACTCTTTTACATAAGACCAACTCTTACACCTAAGGGCGAAGAGGGCCTCGTTAAAACTTACACCCGTAAAACCCAATGGAAAAAACTGAGTGCACGAAAAAGAGTACCCTCCCGACAAAGTCCAAACTAAAAAAAGGCCAAATTACCTTTAGAAGCATATATATTTGACAGCAATACGTGAAATCCATCATGATCAGGCTGAAATTCGATCATCTTCCTCCCTATTCTCTCACCGATTTCCTTATTCCCATGTTTCTTGCATGCACCAAGAAGAGCACCCCAGGTGGCAACATCTGGTTCCATAGGCATAGATTCGATCAATTCCTCTGCTTCCTTTAGCAGCCCAGAACGTCCAAGAAGATCAACTAAGCATCCATAGTGTTTAATGTTGGGCTCAATGTTGTAATCTTTAACCATGGAATCAAAATATTTACGTCCCTTTTCCACAAGGCCAATGTGTCTGCAAGCACCAAGAACTGCCACAAAAGTTATTTCATTTGGCACCATTTTGAATTTCTTCATCTCTTCAAACATGGAAAGAGACCTTTCTACCTGCCCATTCATGGCTAACCCTAGAATTAGAGCATTCCATGATGATACTCCCTTTTCCTCCATCCCATTAAAAACCTCCATTGCATTTTCCACACTTCCACATTTCATGTACATGTTGATAAGAGTTGTACCAAGAATTATATTTACAGTATAGCCATTTTTACGTATGTAAGCATCCAACCACTTGCCTTGATCAAGTGCAGCAAGCTGAGCACAAGCTGAAACCACACTCACCAAAATGGTCTCATCGGGCTTCACGCCTTTATGCTGCATTTCGTGAAATAATGATAATGCTTCAGAAAACTTATCGAGTTGAGCATAACCTGATATCATTGAGCTCCAAGACACCACGTCCTTCTCTGGCATTTTATCAAACAGTTCTCTGGCATTATCAACTAATCCACATTTCATGTATGCAGGTATCATAGAATTCCAAGAAATTAAATCCAAGAAACAGCCCGTATTAAACAACTTCTGTGCTGAGAACACATCCCCACATCTGGAGTACATGTGAATCAAAGCATTCTGCAGATTTACATAAGATTCAAAACCAGTTTTTACAGCCAAACCATGAACTAATTTCCCTATCCCGAAACTCAATAAATTCGAACAAGCAGAAAGCACAGACACGGCAACCACCTCATCAATTCTAATTCCGTTGTTATGCATAGTCAAGAACAGATCTAAAGCCACTTCATACATCAAATTCTGCTCATTACAAGATATCAACGCGGTCCAAGATACCACATCCTTCTCCTCCATCTCATTAAACAACTTATGTGCCTCACTCAACCTACCACTCCTACCCAACAACACAATCATCGAATTCGAAGCTATGATGTTTCGTTTAGGCATCCGAGAATAAAACAACTTCGCCTCCTCAACACTCCCCTCCAAAACATACCCAGCCAGCATCGAATTCCAAGAAACCAAATCTTTCACAGGACTTCCATCGAACACCTTACGAGCATCACCAACATCCCCACACAAACTATACATATTAATCAAATTGTTCACAACATAAACATCTCCACCAAAACCCATTTTCACTACATGATCGTGAATCTCTTTCCCCTCGAATCCCGAAAGGCGGAGTGAGCAACCTTGAATCAAGATTGGGTACGTATAGTTATCAATGCATACAAAACTATTCTTTAACATTGATTTGTACAGATAAATTGAATCCTGCCCTCTATTTCCTTGCACAAAAGCTCTCAACATTGTATTCCAAATGAACCCATTTGAGTTCTCAATGGTTGTGAAGATTTTGTGAGAGTAATTTACCTGGATGAAGGGCGAGTCTGTAGAGAACTTGAGGATTCTGCTGGCGGCGTAGGTGTCCTTGATTAGCCCAGTGCAGATTGTTTGGCATAGAATCTGATTGAAGTGCTTGAGATTCTTCACAATCATCTAGATATAAAAAAGAAACTTATTATATCTTCACAATCGGTCTCAATAGCTTGAAATCAGTATCATAATACTTTCCACAGTATCAAAGTTTTAAATTTCCCCACCCCACCAACTGAACACCATTCGAATCCCACCCAAGAAACCCTAGAATTCCCGATCATGCCTAGAAAGGAGTAAAACTCAAAATCCAATATCAATAATGAGTCAAATTAACCGATCCAAACTACATTAGAATATCTAAATAGGTCAATGAGCATAAAAACAACCACAATATTCATTTTCCGGTACAGACAACTCGCCGTTGCATGTATTAGATAAATTTGAGGGAAGAAGAAAATTCAATGATGTTGGGGGAGAGGAGAACTTACAGCATTCAGATCCATGATTTTGGGACTGCGATTTGCTAGTGTGCCTTCAATTCAACTATTTTGTTTACTTTTCTGCGGTTTATGAGTTGGAAATTTCTTGCATGTTTTACAGAGCAGCTCCATCTGGTTGAATTTCGGGTAATCAAAGATGGACCCATTTATGGAATATCTCGAAATCACCCCAAATACTTTGTAAATCGAAAATCTTAACCACATTTTTAGCGCTCCTTTTAACTACACGCAAGATTCGATTATCTAATTTCTTTTTGTCATTTTTTTGTCAATTGGGAAAAATAGGAAATACAATTTACTATAAATAAATGATACTCCCTCCCGTCTCAAATTCATTTGTAAATAAGAATAATAATTATTATAGGTGATAAAGTGATAAAGTGTTGATGGTAATAGGGTATGAGTAAATGACATATGGTAAATAAATTATGTTTGAAGGATTTGAGTTAAAATGAGTTTTGTCATTTAAAAAAATGTACAAAAAAATTTGAGACGGACCAAAATGGAAATTGTTAAACAAGTTTCGGATAGATGGGTATAGAAAAATGGTTGAAAAATATTAGTTCATGCATTGAAAATGATGCATTTGTATGATACAAAATAATAATTGTATATCGAAAATATTCTAATTTTTTCCAAATAAACTAAAACTTGTCATTTTATATTTCAATATTAGCATTGTTAGAAAGTAGAAACTGAATTATTGCAAGGGCTTATTAGATAGAAAATATTTTTGGGGGGTTCTTTCTAAGATTTCCATTTAACTATTACTGCGAATTCAAGTGCAACTAAAATACAGTTCGATTGGAGAAGAAAAAGCTCCAACATATTCCGAAAAAAGAATTCCAGTGGTTCTTGTATCAGATTCCGGGTATGATTTCTATCAAATCCGCTTCATTCTTTTGTTGTATGCGTCAAGAAATTGTCATTTGTAATGTGAAAAGATATTCGTGGGATCTTCTGATTTATGGGTTTTACATTTTCAGTTATCTAAATTAGTTGAACCAATGTATGTATTTTGGCAGATAATTGAGTTAATGATAAGGGAATTAGCCTCCCAATTTGTGGAACAGAAAAGCAGCTGAAATTGGGTTTGCATATCTTCAGTTAGGACTTAGGAACAGATAATAATTCTAGGATTCATGATTTTGTTTTTAGGTGACAGTTTTATGATCTTCTTCTTCAAATGTGAGTGCATGTTTATTGAAGAAATTTTATGACAAGGGAAATTTTGAATTGAGATTTCCTTGGTCAAAACACAACCTTAGTTTTTTTTTAAAATTACTTTGAAGGAGTCTCCAAATTTTGTTCAGATATTTTGTGGGAATTCAGTTTCTTATTAATTAATCACCTTTTACATTCTTCTGCATTATTAGGATGAAATACAACCAAAGTTTCTTTTGGTCCTAGGGGTTAAGAATGAGCTACTCAGATTTAAAGTTAGATGGGAAATCTTGGTTGTTTTAATCGATTTGGATTGAGCCTGAAAACTATGAGAATATTCCTAATTCGAACAAAGTTGAAACCATAGTGTCCCACACACAAAAAAGAAACAAAGAAAAAAACAGAGGGATATAGAAAGTGCATGTCACAATTAATACAAATGAAAGTATAGGTACTTAAAAGAATTGAAAATACTAGGACCTAAGTAAATATGCATTTCTATTTGTAATACAATCTCTGAGGGTATGTTCGTTTCGAGCTTATAGTGGACGTAGGAAATTCAGGACTTCAAAGTTCTTGGATTTCAAAATTCTAATAAAAAAGTTGATTATATGTTTGTTGGAAGGATTTTTATAGGATAGGATTATATAGGATGGATAAAAAGTTGATTGATTTATATTATTATATTATTGTTGTAATGATTGAATGAATGTGATGTGTTGAAAATTGTGTAAAAGTGAGGGAATTTTATTTGTGAGTATATAATAAAGATTTTAAAATAGTGTGTAGGGTGTAGGATGCAATAGTAGTATTATGTTTGAATGTTGTAGGATTTCACAATACCTTGTTTGAGTATTAAAAAAAAGAGTATTTAGAATTTTGTAGTCAAAGTCCGTCCGTGATAATCAGAAAACGAACATACCCTTATGCATTTAGCACACATGATATCAATGCAAAATGGGAACTAGGGGTATTATAGAAACTCTTAAAAATAACTTTATGAATTAATAAATGTAGGTTTTATAGAAACTCTTAAAAATATCTTCAGGTCCCTAAACTATTATTTTTTATTTCGAAATGTCTCTAAACTATTTTTTTTGTTTTAAAAAGTCCCTGAACTATTAAATTTTATTTCAAAAAGTCCCTAAACTATTTTTTTTATTTAATGAAATCTCTAAACTATTGATTTTTGTTTCAAGCAGTCATTCTTGATGGAAAATTTTCTATATAACCTAACGAAACCATTAAGTAAAATAATGGTTTATATTGACAATTTTGAGAATGATGATGTGCGCATTTACTTAACGGTTCTGTTAGATGATTAAAGCAAAGTCAAGAAGGACTACTTGAAACAAAAATTAATAGTTTAGGGATTTCATTAAATAAAAAAATAGTTGAAAGACCTTTATCGAAACAAAAATTAATAGTTTAGGGGTTTCTTAAAACAAAAAAAAATAGTTTAAGGATCTTTCGAAATAAAAAGTAATAATTTAATGACCTAGAGATGCATTTTGCCTTTATAAAAATAATGATATCATTATATCATTTTCATGCTAGGGAATAAATTTCACCTGAGTGTGTGTGAGCCATATACGGGATAAACATGTTTTTCTTTAAACGTTTTCATAGAAGTCTAATAAACGATTAATTTCCTCTAATTCTAATTCCCTTGTGTTGTAGCGCGATGAACTAATAAAAGAAGAAAACTTGCCCATTTCCCTCCAAGAATTCCCAACTCTCTCCCTCACAATCGCGCACCAAATTCCTCCCCCCATTTCAAATCACCCTTTTTGGCAAAGCTCCCTTCAGTGCTAGCCACCAATGTCATCAAATCCTACTTCGAAGCAGGCCTCATCGATGAAGCCCGCACACTGTTCGACGAAATGCCTGAACGAAACGGAGATGCTCAGCCCAATGAGTTCACATTCTCCGGCGTGTAAGAGCATGAATTCGCTTTCTTGCGGCGAATTGGTTCATGGGTTGGCGATTAAGAGCGGTGTTCTTGGGAGCTTTTATGTGGATAATGCGCTTATGGATATTTATGCTGCTGGGTGTGATGATATGAGCAGAGCGTGTGCTGTTTTTGAGGAGATGGGGGTTAAGACTCCTGCGTCGTGGACTACTTTGATTGCTGGGTATACTCATATGGGAGATGGTTATGGTGGTCTCCAAGTTTTCAGAAATATGTTGTTGGCATGTTAGTGCCGTATTCGTGAGATTTATGATCAAGTTCTTGCAAATGTTTTCAATTTTTCGGTGTTTTGGGTGCTAAAATTGGACCTTTTTTTTTTTTAATGGGACTAAATCGAAAAGGTTGAACTTTTTTTGGGATCAAAATTGGACAGTAGACAAGTTAGGAGACTAAAAGACCTTTTAACTCTAACTAAATCAAATGTGTATGCATGTATATCAGATAGTGGATTTCAACTAGGAAGTTATTTCATGGCTTATGAAGATTACTCGATTCGTTTGAAGGTTTTCATGAAATTGCTGGAAAATTGAAAATAGTGTCGTCTTATGTCACACTGGTTCAAAATTGAAAAAATTTGCAAGAACTTGAATAGGAATATGCTGTTGGTATGTTATTACCATTCACAAGATTTATGATGAATGTTTTGCATTAGGTTCTTGTTAAACAATTTGAACTCATTGATCTTCATATTGTTGCTAACAGGAGGGGGCTGAGTTGGATCCTTTTAACATTTCAATTGCCATTAGAGCTTGTGCTTCGATCGGGTCACAAGTGTTTGGGAAGCAGATACATGCTGCTGTGTGCAAGCATGGATTTGAATCCAATATTCCTGTAATGAACTCTCTCTTAGACATGTACTGCAGATGTATTGGTTTAAACGAAGCAGATCGTTTGTTTCGTGGATGCAAGAAACTAATATAATCACGTGGAACACAATGGTTGCAGGGTATGAAAGATCAGATCCAAACGAGGCCCTAAATCTCTACTGCAGAATGGAGTTAGAAGGTTTCACACCGAATCGTTTCACATTCACCTCTGTAATAGCTGCACTAGCCAACATGGCAATCTTGGGAGTTGGAGAACAAGTGCATGGAAAGATTTTAAGAAGAGGGCTCGAAAACAACTTAGGTGTGGCCAACTCTTTAATCGACATGTATGCTAAGTGTGGAAGCATTATGAGTTCTTACAAGATTTTTAAGGTGATGAGTTCCAAGAATGTCGTTTCAAGGACTTCTATGATTATTGGATATGGTAATCACGGACATGGAAAGGAAGCCCTTGATTTGTTCGATAAGATGGTGGGATTTGGCTTGAAGTGGGGCCCCCGCTAGTGGACGGTGGGTTCTGGTCCCCCGGATTAGTCAGTCCTTGGGCCGGATACCGAGTTATCAAAAAAGGATGGTGGGGTTTGGAGTTAGACCTGATATGATTGTGTTTGTTGCAGTTTCAAATGCTTGTAATCATGCAGGACTTGTTGATGTGGGTTTAGGGT
This sequence comes from Stenogyne calaminthoides, assembly GCA_037126765.1. Taxonomy (NCBI): domain Eukaryota; kingdom Viridiplantae; phylum Streptophyta; class Magnoliopsida; order Lamiales; family Lamiaceae; genus Stenogyne; species Stenogyne calaminthoides. Next base: position 2,080,220 of record JBBCBC010000002.1, read on the forward strand.
ACTTTAAATCGATGGTTAGTGATTATAATATAACCCCAGATCAAGAAATTTATAAGTGTGTTGTTGATTTGTTAGGGAGAGCTGGGAGAGTTAAGGAAGCATATGATTTGATAGATTGTATGCTGTGTGTTCCTGATGAATCTGTTTGGGGCTCGTTTCTTGGGGCTTGCAAAGTGCATAAGCTTGGAGAATTGAGGTGAAGAATGAGATTTATAGTTTTGTTGCAGGAGATAAGTTGGGGTCTCATATTGAATGGGTTTATGAAGCTGTAGATTTGCTGGGGCTGCACATGAAAGAAGCAGGGTATAATGGTAATTTACATGATGAAGTTGAAGAGCTTCACTGCTCTGGTTTAAAAGAGACTGATGTTTAGTGCAATATTCCACATGAGGTATATTAGAATGGATGTGTATCTTTATCATGCGGAATTAGCTTGAAGCGGACAATATCTTTATTTTTGTGTTGACGCAGCTTGATCTCCGTGTTAACCATACTCTTATTATGGGTAAGAACAGCAAAGAACTGTATTTTTTTTCCTTAAATCTTTTGCCACAAAAATTATGAACTTCATATTTTTCATTTTCTGCTTTAACATTGATAGGAATGTAAATTTATAATTTTCAGGATTTAAACAACTTTGAGAGCGATCCTGAGGAATTTGCCACAATCTTTTGCAAAGACATCGGCATTGAAGATCCCTAAGTTGGAGTAAGCACTTTGGACTTGCCTTTATTAGTAAATACAGCTTTATTATCTGATAACAAAAAAGAAAATCTTGATGCACTTTGTGGTCTTATTTCGACGTCAATAAATAATTGAAATTAAAGTCTGCAGCAGTGCTAAAATAAGAAAGTTGTAGTAACTATCATTAGAACTTGGTCCTTAGGTGGTGTTTTGAAACACTAATTGCACTTAAAAAGCACTTATTTTTTGAAAAAGTTGGGTCTTACCATTTACCAACTTAAAAAATAAGTTCTTCTCACTATTCTAGTTGTGTTTCAAAACATGCCCTTAGTAGCAATGTTTTACAGTAAACTACCTGATCCAGTAAGTAATCTAACTTGGTCTCCTCTCTTTTTATTATAATTATGTTTTGTCTGGCAGGTTAAGGAGAATTTTGTTGTTCAAAACTGACCTTATATTGTTCTATCTTGTCTTTTCTTTTCTTGAACCTTGTCTTGGTAAACCAACCTAATCAGTGTAAATGCATAAATGACCAAATGTGACTTTCATAAGGGCTAATTAGTACTCCCTCCGTCAAAGTATGCTCAAATGGCTGAAACAGGTTTTACGGAAAGTTAGATTAAGTACGTTTATGGACACAATTTTTTCTATCTTCATAGTCCAACAATCACTTAATTACTCAAGTTATCATTATACTTTACACTCTTTCAATTATGTTATTCATAAATGGACTTAATCTACCTTCCCTTAAAACCTGTTTTAACCCTCTGAACATACTTTTTGGGGACGGAGGTAGTAGTTAAATTCTTAACTTATTGGCAAATGTTTCTTATTATTTTTATTATTATTTTTGTTTATTTGTATGCCTTTTTCTTCTTTTTTGTTAGTTAAGATGAATCTATGCAGCTTAAGATCACTGATACATTCTTGTGTGATGTACACTTGGGCATTTTCTTTCTTGGACCTGCTGCTTGTTTTCTTCTAAGAGTTGGTCTTTATGTAAAACTGTTTTATCGTACAACTGATTCACAATTATCACTTTACAGTATGAAAACTCATACTTTTGAATGAAACAACCTACATTCACGTATGAAACACATCACCATTGACCTCCACTTCTTCAGGGATTTGGCGACCAAGGGTCGTCTAAAAGTTTCCTATGTGACTACTCATGATCAGCTCGCTGACTTGCTCACGAAATCGTTAGATCGAGCACGGTTCTTGCTTCTTCGGTCCAAAACTTATGTGGCCGATGGCACGTCAATTTTGCGTGGGCGTATAAGGAATGATTCAATGTAATCAATCACTTTGTAAATATCCCATAATTGCCATAATTGTACGTATTAGTTAGGACCTTCCATATCTTGGAGATCTTGTAATTGCCTATATAATTGTATGTACCATTGTGAATCATTCAATACAACTAAGGGAAATACATTTTTTTTGTCTTATAACTATGACTCATTTTAATCTTGTTCCTACTAATTTACAGTTTTTGATCTTGGTCTTGTAACTTTATAAAATTCGACTTTTTCGTCCAATCACTAGCAATAGCAGGTGACAGGACTAAAAAGTCAAATTTTGTATAATTACAGGACCAAGATCATAATTTACGGATTTTGATATAGTCCTGTAAGTTAGAAAAATTAGACTTTTTAGTTCTGACACCTGCTATTGCAGGTAACTAGCCTGTAACAGAACGAAAAAGTCGAATTTTGTAAAGTTACAAGACCAAGATCAAAAATCATAAATTAATATGATCAAGATCAAAATGGGTCAAGTTACGGGACAAAAAGATTCATTTTCCCTACAATTTACTAAATTCTATATAGTAAAGGGGTTTGTTTCATTGTGATAAGGATGTTTTCGCCCAACTCTTATATTTGATTAACAAGTTTCTTCTGAAACAAGGTGAAAAGGATGGTTGTAGGTAAAATTGCTACTGTTTTTTTTGGGCTTATAAAAAAGCTTGTACGGGATTGGTCATTTGAAAATAGAGAAACAATGTGGTTTTTGTAGGTGTTAATTGCATCAATCAAAGTGTCACACAGATTAAATAAATGAATTAATTATTCATCTCTTTACAAGTTTGAACTTTTAGATGAGAGGAAATTCTTTCATGGTATCAGAGCCTTCACGCTCACGCCCATGTCCTGGATTCGATTTCCGCTGAAAGCACCTCCACTTGTCCACTCGATGAGACTCTTCTCAATGATGGAGTAAGAAATTCAGCTCACGAGTGAAGGGGAGTATTAGGGAAATTAAATAAACGAATTAATTCCGCACTTCTCTACAAGTTTGGACTTTTAGAGGAGTGTTAGGAAAATTAAATTCACGAGTGAAAGAGAGTGTTAGAGAAATTAAATAAACGAGTGAAGGGGAGTGTTGGGAAATTAAATAAACGAATTCATTCCGCACTTCTCTACAAGTGTGGACTTTTAGAGGAGTGTTAGGGAAATTAAATAAACTTATTAATTATGCACCTCTCTATAAGTTCGAATTTTTAGATGAGACGGAATTCTTTCACAAATGAATCAATACTAGAAAATAAAGAATTAGCTATGAAACTTTTAATATTGTTATGGAATTTCCAACAAAAATAATATTATCCTTAAATAATTAAGATTGTCTACTTCTTGCCTACAAATTTTTCGTCATTATGTATTTATTTCCTCAAATTGCCCAGGTGACCATAATATATTGAAATTTTGAAAAGAGCTAAGAGTACATCTAAAGATATGGTACCTTAGTATTAATTAAAGAAAAACTGCAATTAAATTATATATATAATAAAAGTGAAAATATGTAGAAGCTAGAAGCAAACGAGTAGAAATTATGAAACTAGGTATAGTTAGAGTAACGTCCAAACTAAGCTTATGTTATTCATAAATGAAGTTGGAAAAAAGAAATTGCTAAAAGAAGAGGCGATTTTCTATCCTTTGAATTAATTCACACTTCACATGTTATAATTATAAATTCGACATAAAAAGTGGCTGCCCATAAATATAATTTCACACGAGACATGACACAATCCAGCGGTTACCTATTGAAAGAAAATCATTAATCTCCCCATACTCTATTTGTGACTTTTCATTTCATGCATTAATTATTTCAGTCTTGTTTCAATGAAGATATGATACAATGAGATAGAACCCAAAGAGACACACTTGCATGAGACGATCTCACGGTGAAACGGGGTATAAGTTGGACATTGACGTTTTAATACTTTGGGAGGAATGAGTGTGATTTGTGTTAAGTTGTACCCCGTCTCATGCATGAGACCATCTCATATGAGTTTTTGTCGAACTCCAAAATAGTTCCATAATTTTTCACATTTTTTAAAATAATCCCAAAAAAAATTTATATACGAAATTGGTCTTAATTTTACGCGAATCGTACCATTTTCGTCTCAAATTCTCCGTAATCGACGAAATGGTATAGTTTTTCGTCATCGCTTTTGCATGTTAGCGTTCAATTTGGATATTTTCGACTGAAATGCATGACAAAAAACGACATTGTTTCATCAATTTCAGCAAATTTGAGACGAAAATGGTACAATTTGTAAAAAATTGAGATCAATTTCGTAAATTAATTTTTTTTTTGAACTATTTCGTACAATGATAAAATTTGATGTGAATAGTCTAAAAAAATCTATCGTATGTGTGTGAGTGAGAAATTTTTTGCTGTATTTGTTGATATTAGGAATTCTAACTTAAAAAATAAAAAAGGAAACCTAACTAGTGTGGACCAACTGATAACTAAAAAGGATCAATTTTTAATTAAAAAAGGACTTATAAAATCATATTTTAAGCATTATTTAACAGATGCAGTGCAAATTATTCTTCAACAAGAATAACAGACTCAAAATACATGACAAAACCACTAAACCTACTTTCTGACACCACAAATCTCCAAGCTTAACATTACTCCCGTCTCCCATTTCTCCATCAATCATCCCTTCATATTTCAATGGAAAATCATTCAACCAAATCACTTCTCTTCCTTATTTTCTTTTCTTCCTCTGTACTTCAATCCCGGGCCTGTAATCCCACGGATAAACAAGCCCTTCTAAATTTCAAGAAACAAATCACTTTCGACCCTTCGGATTTGCTCAAAACATGGATTCCTCGCACGGATTGCTGCACATCGTGGGAGGGAATTTCATGTGATCCCTCCTCGGGCCGGGTCATCAACGTCTCCCGTCCCGGGGTCTTCTCGGGTTCGGATTCCCCCGTCGATACATCAATGTTAGGTACATTGTCACCGTTTCTTGGTAACCTCTCGTCTCTTCAACTTCTCGATCTGAGCAATCTCAAAGACTTTAAAGGTCGTATTCCACCCGAACTAGGCAAACTTACTAGCCTAAATCACCTATTTCTCGATTCGAATAACCTCACCGGATCAATCCTGGTTACAATCCAGGGCCTGAATCGCTTGAAACGCCTCTATCTAAGCAACAATGGTCTCACGGGCCCTATCCCAACCCGCATTTTCACGAATTTAACCTCATTATCTCAACTTAGCCTAGCGGAAAATCGATTTTCCGGTTCCATACCTTCTTCGATACACAAGATGGTTTCACTAACTCATCTTGACCTTCATGGCAACATACCGAAAACCATAGGCGAACTCAAGAACCTCGTAAACCTTGATTTATCCCAAAACCACCTAACCGGAGCCATACCTCAATCACTAGGCCACCTATCCAAGCTCGAGGTACTTTATCTCAACGGCAATCGCCTCACAAGAAACATCCCTTCATCCATAGACGGCCTCATATCGCTCCAATTCACTAGTTTATCGGAAAACGGGCTCACGGGCCCAATCCCACCTTCCATAGGCAATCTCCCAAGAATTCGAAGCCTTGTTTTCGAAAACAATATGCTCAGCGGAAACTTACCTCCAAGCCTCGGCAATCTCCTCTCTCTCAACGACATGTACTTCTCTAACAACAAATTTAAGGGCACAATCCCTCCAAGTTTAGGGAATCTCAAGAGCTTACAAACCCTCGATTTATCAAGAAACAAATTATCTGGCCCGATTCCACCCCAACTTGCCAATCTACAATCTTTACAAGATTTGGACTTATCATTCAACCCTCTTGCACTAGAAACCATACCTTCATGGTTTCAAAAACTCCGCCTTTTTCGCCTACTTTTAGCGAAAACAGGGCTAAAAAAAAATCTACCACTCTGGCTTTCATCTTCCCCAATTTCAACCTTAGTCTTATCAAGCAATTCCTTAACAGGAAAACTCCCTTCATGGATCGGAAACATGACGAATCTCTCGTTCCTAAACTTATCATACAACGGCTTCCACTCCTCGACCCCCGATCACTTCAAGAATCTTGCACAACTCTCCGATCTTGATCTCCGCTCCAACAATTTCTCTGGAAACATATCACCAATATTCGCGAAAACATCCGAATTTGCCCTCGGCCACTACCATACAATCGATATTTCTCACAACAACTTCAGGGGACCTATTAGTGACACCATTGGAGATGAACCTGTGATGGAGTTCATCGAATCTTTGATTCTTTCACTCAATCCACTAACAGGGCACGTACCAAAATCTTTAGGAAAATCGAGCTACCTGGAGGTCTTGGAGCTCGAAAGAAATGAGCTTTCTGGGGGATTCCGAAGGAGTTAGGGAATGCTAAGGTGTTGAGAAGTATCGTGCTGTCGGAAAACAGATTGAGCGGTGGAATTCCGGGAGGAGTGATGAATCTTGAATTTCTTGAGAGGTTTAATGTTTCGGGGAACCGGTTGAGGGGGGAGATCCCTTCTCACACGGTTGTGATCCCAGGTTCGTCGTTTGAGGGGAACCCGGGATTGTGTGGGACCCCACTTCCTCCTTGTAGTAATGTTTAAGGTTCTAGTTTATGGTGATTTGTGGGAAAAAAAGAAGATGTTAAAATTGTGTTAGAGTTTTATTAGTCTATAAGTTATGTTGTTTGCTAAATTGATGTTGTTTTGGTCTTATGTTTGTGTGTTTTGTATGTAGATAGATGATTAAAAAAATGCAAGTGTTAAGATGTAAGAATCTGAATGAGGATTGAAGTGTTGTTACTGAATTGCGTCTTATTTCGCAAGTGTTTTATTCCTCTGTCCCGAAAAATAATAATGAATGAATAATGTTTCTAGATAATTTTCAAGTGAAAATAGTTTTGATGAAAATTGGATCAAAATTGGGCAATTAATTTAGTTATGGAATTAAATTTTAATTTTTAAATTTTATGGGACAAAAAATAGACAGTAATTAAGTTATGAAACAAAAAAAAAAAAATTTCCTATTATTGTTCTCTTTTGGAGCTGCTCCAGCACAAACCTTTGATGGATTAAGATTTTTCCGAACTACTGAATCTAGTTGAGACACGCATGCGTTGCACGTTGTTCATAAATAATGCTTCATATGTCCATAAAAACTCTGCTCCTTTGTTTGGGCACATGTTTTAAGAAAAAATAGAGAATTTTTTTTGTCCCATAACTTTGCTGTAATCAAATTTTCGTCCTAAAAAATTTAACTATCTAATTTTGATTCAATAACTACCTCAATTGTCCAATTTTGGTCCCATTTTCACCGAAAAATAGAAAATTTTATCTTTTTCTATCACGCGCAAGTCATGTGCATATTAAAATTGGGGTTTCCCGAGCTCGTAGTTGACGTGGACACTAAAAATTCAATTTTTTCGCACTTAGGAGAAATTTTCGTTCTTTCTATTTTTTTTTTTTAAAAAATAAACTTTTTTTTAACGGTTAGTGTTCACGTCAAACATGAGCTCGGAAACCCGCATTTTTAACAGATGCGTGACTTGCGCATGACCGAAAATGATAAAATTTTCTATTTTTCGGCGAAAATGGGACCAAAATTGGACAATTGAGATAGTTAGGAGACTGCAATTGAATAGTTAAATTGTTTGGGATGAAAAATGGATTACATGAAAGTTATGAGACCAAAGAACTTTTTTTCTCATAAAAAATAGATAAAATAGATAGAGTAAATGGTATTGTGGAGTCCGTTTATGAATAAAATGAATTGTTGTGAGTAAAGTACAATGACAATTGAGTAATTAAGTGATGGTTGGAGGGTGGAGATAAAGTAATGTGTCCATAAAGGGAATGAACACACTTTTGGTGGACAAATAAGGAAAGTAGACACACTTTTGATGGATGGAGGGAATATTATTTCGTAAATTTTCATTACTGGCATTAAAATTAAACATCAATCATGTTATGAAATTACTGATAAAACATTGTGTTATATAAACCTCCACTACTGCAGAAACCACCGGGTCATAGTCATTTTTGGATCGTGAACATGTTTTTGTCTTAAGTTTCAATAAACCATCATTAAAAGATAATAAAAATAAAAGCATTTAAACCAATTTTATCCAATAACTTTTCACCTTTATTGAAATGGTATCATAATTATTTGTTTTTCAGATTTAGTCTCGTATATATTCAAATGACATCAACTCAGTCCCAAATGACACGAAAATGCATTAAACAACGTCGTTTTGATCATGTGCTAGTCACGAGCGCATTTTTTCCAGCGGAAGCTGATGATGAGTGATTAGGTATTTTAACCCATTAAAAAAAATTTAAATTTAAATTAAATTATATCCACTCATCTAATGAATTGCTTGAAAATGCTGTAGAAATCTGCTCAATATCCATAAAAAAGATCTCTTAAAATTTACTGGAAGTGATACTAAAAATGCAAGCAAAACCTATATAATATTATACGCAAACTACCTAAGTTATAAATTATAATTCAACTTATAAATTTCATAGATTAATTGTAATAGGTCGATGTGCATTAAATATGAACTAAAGAGCAATTAATAAAATTGATAAAGGGTAAATATATTCAAAAATGATTCTCACAAAGCTTGTTGCTTTTTAATATGTAGAATGAAATAATAATCCCCTACCAATTGAAATATTTCACCAACTCCTCCGTAGGGCTTTTGTTTGAAATATAAACAGCATCGGCTTTTACAACAATGAAGTTAGAATTGCCGTTACCCGTAAGATGATCACGTGCTTTGTAAGCATCAAAACCTTTATTTTTTCCTTCCCACCATATTTGGCAAAAGAAATGAGTAGTTCCGAAAAAATTAAGACAGAAGCTCCAATTATTGTTGGGTTATGGAGCCTGAGTTGGAGAAGGGATGCAAATACAAAAGGCACTTTCGACCGGGGTTTGGTCGAGCACATCCGCTTTCGACCAAAGGTGCTTTCGGCGGTGATCGATCCAGTAGGCTAGATGCTTTCGACCAAGGAGCTCGGTCGAGCACATCTCGACCGACGGGACTCGGGGTCGGCGCCCGATGGGCCTGACTAGGGTTTCGTTTAAATACTCTTTAACTTGTTTATATCATTGTATCACTCGAAATACACAAAAATAGTAAATCTCTTGGCTTGGTAGTGCCCCCAGACGTAGTCATTCCCGACGAACTGGGTAACCAAATTTGTTGTTCCTTAATTCTTGTTTCATTATTTTCTCCATAATTGCTGTTTAATTCCTAACAACTGGTATCAGAGCATCTGGTTCAAGGAATCTGGTGGGAGCAATTATGATGGCTGAAGGGATATCGCTTTGTTGAGAAGTTTGATGGAACGGATTTTGAATTCTGGAAATTGCAGACGAGGATTACTGCAGACGGTAAAGATCTCAGATCAACCTTTAGGTTCACAGCCTGAAGATATGAAGGACGACGAGTGGAAGTTGCTGGACAGGAAGGCGATGAGTGTGGTTCGTCTGTCGCTATCCATGAACGTCGCCCTACATACGGTGAAAGCAAAAACCACAAAGGAGATGCTGGAGATTTTGACTGAGATGTATGAAAAAAACGTCTGCAAATGAACAAGGTTCATCTGATGCGGAGGTTATTCAACCTGAGGATGGCAGAGGATACTGTGGTAGCCAATCATCTAAACGAGTTCAATATGATCATAACCCAATTGAGTTCGGTTGAGATTGATTTTGATGATGAAGTTCAAGCCCTAATTTTGTTGTCTTCTTTACCAGAAAGTTGGAGTGGAACGGTAACGGCTGTTAGTGCTTCAGCGGGTAAAGTGAAACTAAAATTTGATGAGGTTAGAGATTTGATCATGAGCGAAGAAATTCATAGGAAAGAATTGGGTGTGGCCACAGGATCAGCCTTGAGTGCGGGAAACAGAGGCAGATCTGAATCCAAAGGGAAGCCAAATCGGGGTAGATCAAAGTCAAGAGGCAAAGATAAGACCAAGAAGGATAAGAGTCAAGTTGAGTGTTACAATTGTCATGAACTTGGTAATTACAAAAGGGAGTGCAAGGCTCAAGCTAAGGCACAAGGGAATGCACCAAAGAAGAATGACAACTCAGCCAACTTTGTTGCCACTAATGAGGGCTCAGATGCATTGATCTTGAGCGTAAGCAGTCCATTAGAGTCGTGGGTGTTAGATTCTGGAGCATCATTTCATTCGTGCAGCAGTGCTGACGTAATGGAGAAGTACACTTCTGGGAACTTTGGGAGGGTTTATCTAGCTGATGACGAGCCTTTGGAAATCAAAGGGAAGGGAATGTTCAGATTAAGACACCAAATGGAACTGTTTTGCAGTTGAAAGATGTGAGACATATTCCTGGATTGAAGAGGAATTTAATTTCAGTTGGGCAGCTTGATGATGAGGGCTACAAGGTGACTTTTGGGTGTAACACGTGGAAGATATCCAAAGGTGTCATGGTAGTGGCTCTAGGTAATAAAGAGGGAACGTTGTATATGACAGACAACACCCGGGATATCATTGCTCTTGCAAGTGAAAAAGGGAATGCAGATTTGTGGCATTGTCGTCTTGGCCACATGAGTGAAAAAGGGATGAAAGTTATGTGTTCGAAGGGTAAACTGCCAGACCTCAAGACAGTTGACATCGGGTTATGTAGGGACTGTGTATTCGTAAAGCAGAAAAGGGTGAGCTTTTCGAAGGGAGGCAGAACTTTGAAGAAGAAGAAGTTGGAGTTAGTCCACAGTGACTTTTGGGGTCCAGCATTAGTGACATCTCTTGGTGGAGCGTCATATTACATGACTTTCATTGACGACTCTACGAGGAAGGTATGAGTTTATTTCTTGAAAAATAAGTCTGATGCCTTTAATGCTTTCAGGAAGTGGAAGACCCTTATAGAAACTGAGACGGGTCTCAAGGTGAAGTGTTTGAGATCTGATAATGGTGGAGAGTACGAGCTCCGTGAGTTCAAAGAATTCTCTGAGGCGAATGGAATTCGAATGGAGAAAACCGTGAGAGGAACCCCCCAGCAGAACGGTGTGGCAGAACGTATGAACAGGACCTTATGTGAACGTGCTAGAAGCATGAGATTGAAGTGTGGGCTGCCGAAGATGTTTTGGGCAGATGCAGTTAACACAACAGCTTACTTGATAAACAGAGGACCCTCAACTCCTTTGGAAAATGGCATACCAGAGGAGGCCTGGTCGGGAAAGGAGGTAAATCTGTCTTTTCTTTGAGTATTTGGGTGTGCTTCATATGTTCATGTTGATGCTATGAGTAGAAGTAAGTTGGATGCTAAATCTGTTAAGTGTACGTTTGTTGGATATGACGGTGATGAATTTGGCTATCGATTTTGGGATGAGGAAAATCGAAAGATAATTCGTAGTCGAGATGTCATATTTAATGAGCAGGTGTTGTACAAAGACAGGTTGGGGATATCCAAAGAAGGTGGTTCTGAGACTCAGGTTGTGTAGTTAGACATTTCGAACTCAGGTGGGAGCAAGGGGGTTCTAGATGATCAGGTGATTGTTGAGGAAGAACCAAGTACACCACCACCAACAATTCCGCTACGGAGATCCACGAGAGAACGGAGATCTCCTGATAGGTATTCACCCTCCCTTCATTATTTATTGTTAACTGATGGTGGTGAACCTGAATGTTATGCAGAGACCACACATAGTGAACAGGTGGACAAGTGGAAACTTGCTATGGATGATGAGATGAATTCGTTGATGACCAACGGAACCTGGGAACTAGTTGAGTTCCCTAAGGGCAAGAAAGCACTGCATAATAAGTGGGTTTACAGAATCAAAGAGGAGGCTGATGGAAGCAAACACTACAAGACAAGATTGGTTGTGAAGGGGTTTCAGCAGAAATATGGTATTGATTATACTGATGTTTTTACTCATGTTGTGAAACTAACTACTATTCGGTTAGTGTTGAGTTTGGTAACTGCAGAAAACTTGGTGTTAGAGCAGATGGACGTAAAAACAACATTTCTTCATGGTGACTTAGATGAGGACATCTACATGAAGCAACTAGAGGGATACTTGTCTAAGGGGAACAGTGAGCTTGTTTGCAAATTAAGGAAGAGCTTGTATGGCTTGAAACAAGCTCATTTACAGTGGTACAAGAAGTCACGAGATTAAGTTCAATAGGTATGAGGTTGACCATTGCTGCTACTTCAAGAGGTATGGCAATGACTATATCATCTTGCTATTATATGTTGATGACATGTTGATAGCAGACTCTAGTGCTCGGGAAGTGAGCAAGTTGAAGGAAAAATTGTCTGGAAGGTTTGCTATGAAGGACCTTGGAGAGGCCAAGCAAATCTTAGGTATGCGAATCGATCGTGATAAGGTGGCAGGAAAGTTGTATCTTTCGCAGGATGAATACATAAAGAAAGTCTTGACGAGATTTAGTATGGAAGATGCAAAGCCGGTTTGGGTCCCGTTGAGAATTCAGTTCAATCTATCCAACAAGGACTCACCTATTAGCGAAGAGGAGCGGACCTACATGAAAAACACTCCGCATGCTTCAACAATTGGTAGTTTGATGTATGTTATGGTGTGTACAAGACCAGATATTGTACAGACGGTGGGAGTTGTTAGCCGGTTTATGGGCAATCCGGGAAAGTAGCATTGGGAGGCAGTGAAGTGGATCCTTAAGTACTTGAGAGGTACTACTGAACAAGCTTTGTGCTTTGAGGGCAAAAGCGTTGAGTTGACAGGATATGTTGATGCAGACTTGACATCAAATGATCTCGACAAAAGAAGGAGTACAACCGGGTATGTGTTTACTTTCGGTGGTACAACAATATCTTGGGCTTCTAAGTTACAAAAGATCGTAGCTCAGTCCACTGCAGAAGCAGAGTACGTTGCAGTTACTGAGGCTAGCAAGGAAATGGTTTGGTTGCAGAATCTTTCGTGTGAGTTGGGGAAGGAGCAAAATGATAGTATTATGTATAGTGACAGTCAGAGTGCTATTCACTTGGCAAAGAATTCGGCCCTTCACTCGAGGATGAAGCACATTGAGTTGAGGTATCATTACATTCGTTACCTCATTGAGAATAAGATCTTACAGCTAATGAAGATCCGAGGAAGTGAGAATCCTGCTGACATGTTGACTAAGGTTGTGACCTTAAAAAAGTTGAAGTTATGCATGACTTCAACTGGCCTTGGAAACTGAGAATAAGGCTCGGCACTACTACCAGTGAGAGAGACCGTTGAAACGGAGCAGACAAGTTAATTTTTTTGGAGTCAGTCTCCAGGTGGTAGATTGTTGGGTTATGGAGCCTGAGTCGGAGTTGGGATGCAGCGCGCTCAAGGCGCTCGACCAGGGGGTTTGGTCGAGCACATCTGCTCGACCAAAGATGCTCGAGCGGTGGCTGATCCAGGGTAGGCTAGGCGCTCGACCAAGGAGCTCGGTCGAGCACATCTGCTCGACCATGGGGCTCGGTCGAGCGCCCCGATGGGCCTGACTATTACTCTTTAACTTGTTTGTATCATTGTATCACTCGAAATATACGAAAATAGTAGATCTCCTGGCTTGGTAGTGCCCCCAGACGTAGTCATTTCTGACGAACTGGGTAACCAAATTTGTTGTTCCTTAATTCTTGTTTCATTATTTTCCATAATTGCTGTTTAATTCCTAACAATTATAATCTTGACCGTTAACTACATCATGATATCCAAGATCATCGTCCCCGGAGGCACAACGAACCCTCAAAGATGGACGATTGGGCGGGAGGTTATTGATTATATGGACACGTTTTCTAAACGAGCCAACGCATGCTAGCGAAAATTGTCCGAAAATGTTTGTAGTTATGAAGAGAAGTATAAACACTTTTATCATGGGGAATTTCATCTTTTTGTAGGTTGAAACTTTTGCAGATTTGTTGATTGTTAATCTAATGTTTTGAGTTATTTATAGAGGAAATACAATTGAGGGTTCTTGATACGAGAAAAAAAAATTATTTGGTCTACAACTTTTCTGTAATTTGTTTTTTCATCATAAAAAATTTAAGTATTCAATTTTGGTCCTCTAACTATCTCGATTGTCCAATTTTGGTCTCATTTTTGCTGGAAAATATATAGATTTTTTTATTATTTTCGGTCATGCACAAGTCACGTATCGATTAAAATTGCAGGTTTTCGAGTTCGTAGCTAACGTGGACATTGACTGTTAAAAGAAAAATTCATTTTTCTAAAACAATTAGAAATAACAAGAAAATTTCTCCTAAGTGCAGAAAAAATGAATTTTTAGCGTCCACGTCAACTACGAGCTCGGAGAACTCCTATTTTAACCGGCACGTGACTTGCATGTGATGAAAAAAGACAATTTTATGTTTTGCAGCGAAATGAGACTAAAATTGGACAATCGAGATAGTTATGAGACCAAAATTAGATAGTTAAATTTTTTGGAACGAATAACGGATTATAGAAAAGTTATGCAAAAAACTTTTTCTCTCGTTAATAATTCTTTGTGAAATCATAAGGTTTATAAATTGAATTTTGTTAATTAATACATAGTAATAATCATAAGGTTTATATATTGAAGATATGTGTTTTAATATATGTACCTTAACATCCGATAATAAATCTACGACACTCATGTAAAGAAAAAAAAAGAAAAAAATAGTAAATGTTCTTTCAAGTAAATTTTCTTTTACTACTTGAAGGATTAATTAATTAAAGTAAATTATATTTTAAAGTAACTTTTTTTTTTATAAATGTAAGGTTCTCATGTTTTTAACAAGGCAAAGTCCCGAATACACCTTGCGTGCCATGGAACTTAAGTGTCTTTTAAAATATGCAATTTATATTTATTGAAACACTCAGTTGAATGTTTCAGTGAAAATAAATTGCATGTTTAATTGAAAACATGAGTGAACTACTATCTTGAATTCGAAGCTATTAAATTAGCAACTGCGTATTATAATAACATATGAATAAGAATTAGAAATATAGCAATTACATTAGTGAATTAATTCAAATATGTGTGAAGTCTAAATTATTCTTTCTGTCTTCATTTTCCTCCAAATTTACATGGCGACTGGTTCTCTACCATAGCGGATACAACGGTGTTGAAGAGCCAACATTAGTGTAAAAATAACCTTTGAAACATAGACAAAAATTCGTAAGAGACGGTCTCATACATGAATGGGGTACAAACTAGTCCAAATCAATGTCCGCCCCTTTTAAAGTGTTAAAACGTCAATGCCAAATTATGTTTCTTGTCACCGTAAGACCGTTTCATGCAAGTGATGTGCCTCTTAACTTTATTATCACTAATCTAATGTTTCTTAAATAAGTAAAAATTCGAATTTTATATTTTCATTGCATTAAAAATATACTACCAATACGATAACTATACGAAATGTCTAGTGGTCACCACCATATAACATATTTTGTTCTAAACTTACATCAATTTTTTGTGGGTTTCAACTTTTTTTAGGACACACTTTTTCTAAGGTTACATCAATCTTTTGTGGGTTTGAATTTTTTTAATTAGAACATTAACTTTAGAATGTGGCAATTTTAGACATATAGAATAATACTCATAGCACTGAAGGGTGTGATTTATATTAAAACAGGAGTATTAATATTAATTATTAATGAGTGTGACTTATATTAAAGAAGAATATTAGTTGTGATAATTGAGAGTCATGTCTATAAATTATTACCAAAGTCATATAAAGGGTTGCAATATTTCTAAATAATTTATAAATTTTAGCTTCACCAATTAAACATTAAGCACAGTGGTCTAGTGGTAGAATAGTACCCTGCCACGGTACAGACCCGGGTTCGATTCCCGGCTGGTGCAAATTTTTTATTTTTTGTATTAAAAAAATTAAATATTTAAACAAATTTTTTTTATTTTTTGTATTAAAAAAATTAAATATTTAAACAAAAAATACTTTGTAAAAGGGGTGTTCCAAGAATCGAACTCGAAACCTCTCGCACCCGAAGTGAGAATCATACCACTAGACCAAACACCCATTGATGATAACCTTTGCTTATATTTCTAAATATATAAAATTTTTAAAAAATATTGATAAAAATATTAAATACAATTATTGGTATTGGTTGAATGATTTTGGCTATGTCGATAATATTGATATGCATGGATTTTAAGTATGAGACTCCTTTGGTAATCGAATCTAATCTAATTTGGAAAATATTTGAAATATATGCATTTTAAATTTTGCATTTCAAATTTATCAATCTAAGTACAATCATATCGTCTTGTCATTTTCGATAACTTGAAAAATCTTTTTTCAATTTAGTCTTGTAATGATTATGCACACAATAGTAGACATGTAAATTTCCTGAAGTCTTTATTATTGTATCAGAATTTCAAATATTTGAATAGGAATGACACACTGGCAGCCATAGGTGAAAATCCCTACACAATAAATATGACGGGTAAGATAAATAACTTGAAGCCCTGGATAATCGACTCCGGGCCGACTGAGCATATTACTTTAGATAGCACATTACTTGTTAATCAAACAGGTGTTGGGACTGAAGTACCTGTTAAAATTGCAAATGGAGAAGTTGTGCCCGTGAAAAGTATTGGTGACACAAATCTGGATTTCTGTGTGATACAGGACTTACCTTCGAGGAACCTGATTGGAGTGGGTAAACATCGCAATGGTCTATATTGCTTGGAGCCGATGACTAGAGAACGTATGGCTATGTCAGTGGTTGTTGATTCAAAGATTTGGCATAAGAGATTAGGGCATGCTTCTAATTTGAAGTCACAATTTATTGGTGGTTTTTGCAATAATTTTGAAAAAAGTAGTGAGCACTGTGACTCTTGTTTAAGAGCAAAATTGACTCGACTACCTTTTCCACGTAGTAGCATACAAACCTCTTCATGTTTTGAACTGATACATTGTGATATTTGGGGCAGTTATCGTACTTCTTCTTTTTCGGGTGTAAGCTATTTTTTGTCTATTGTTGATGATTTTAGTAGAGGCGTGTGGGTGTTTCTTATGCGGCAAAAATCTGAAGTAGGACATTATTTAACTACTTTTTGCAACATGGTGCGTAATCAATTTGGAAAAAATGTTAAGAGAATTCGTGTTGATAATGGGGTTGAATTTTCATCGAAATATATGATGGATTATTACAATGAATTTCTTATTTACTTACTGAAATAAATTATTAATCACTGTTGCATTAAATATGAATGAATGTTATATATATTTGTTGCAAACCTGTTCAATAAGTAAGTACGTATTACACTATAGTTAATTTGGTGATACCAGATCACAGAAGATAAAATTAACAGTTCCTCGTGACTAAGTACAAATTCACAACCCGGATGGAAATGAACAATCCATCATGAAAGGTTGAAGTGTAAGACTCAGATTGACTTGTCTTGACCAAGAGATTACACTAGTGCATTATGATGCGCTGAATATGACCTACAGGAGGATAAATTCTTCGGTACTAAATATACAAGAATTAGACCTTAGTGGTTCGTTATTTCTTAATCTCCGTCCCTTAAATATGATCGTGTGAAATTAATAATTATTGCTTTGACTTATGATGGGAAGAGAATCAATGAGATTCGATACTTTATATCTTGGGCAATATTATTGATTACATGACGATTGCTAAGATTTAATGCGGAGAATCGTGTGTAAGTATGGCTTGCTTGATTTGTCCCCTTGGTGGGCTCAGAATCTTTATCATACCAAATCTTGCAAGTGGAAATTTATTTCTGGTATGGATAATAATGTTGAGCTGTCTTTACTTCAAAGACAAATATATTAATTAATATAAAGCATGTTCGGTGGACTAAGATAATCTTAAACACGAGAAATAATGACCGGGAGCCATATTATTGTGAAGTCGTAATATGGGTTAAGATGGATAGTTCAATATTAATTTTATAGTTGAATAAATTAATATTAATGGGCTTGAATAATATTTTGGCTAAATATTAAAGTTTCATAGCCCATCAGAGGTTCAATCTTAATTATCCAAAAGACCCCTCAAATAGCCCAAATTAAAGTTCAATTAATGAAAAGAAGAAGAAAGATTTTCTTGAAAATATTTTTATGGAAAAAGATAAGTATTCTTGGAATACATGATTATCCCATAAATTCAAGAAATCAAATCTTCATTCATTTTTCCTTGTATTTTTTGAAAATATGGGATAAAGGGGAGTGGAATTTTTATGGAAAAATTTAATTATGGAGAAAAGAATATATGAGATATATTCAAGATTTCTTGGAGATCAAGAAAAAGATTTTCCTCTTTATTTTTCTAGTGGAAAAATCGGCCACACTGATTTTTTTATCCCCAATGCAATTCCATGTGTTGAAAATATTAGAAACCACAAAGGTGGTGGCAAAATATTTTATTTTTCTCCTTTATTAAAATCGTTCGTGTGACCACCGGATTACATTCGTGGACGTGAGACATATTTGGGAGGACTCTTTGGGTTGATCCATCGTCTCAACGGTTGTCTCTACAAGAGGTATGTAATCTCGTAACTCCTAGATTCCGCATGCTTAGGATTTATGTAGATTGCGTGTACGCATGTTGCTTATTTACTTGTTTAATTATTATGTTGAATTGATTTAGGATTAATTCATGTTAATAATTAATTGTTTAATTTAAATATGTATTTAAATTCATCTCGAATAGATCCGGGCACCCCTTATTTCCCAACAGACTCTAGAACCGCTACCACCGGGAAAGAAGGCTATCGACTCAAAGTGGGTTTACAAGATAAAATATAAACCCAATGGAGATGTAGAACGCTACAAGGCACGGTTGGTGGCAAAAGGTTTTACGCAAATCGAAGGCATAGACTTTCATGAGACCTTTGCACCGGTTGCGAAGCTTGTCACTATGAGGAGCTTACTTGCTGTAGCAGTGAAAAGAAGCTGGGCCATACACCAACTGGATGTAAACAATACCTTCCTTCACGGAGACTTGGTGGAACACTTTTACATGAAAGTTCCTCAAGGTTTTACAAAGGAAGGAGAAAACCGAGTATGTAGGCTACGTAAATCTTTGTATGGTCTTCGTCAAGCCTCAAGAAATTGGTATCACAAGTTCACTTGAGCCTTACTTGACATTGGTTTTCGCCAATCACGGGCGGACCACTCGTTGTTTGTTTTCAAAAGAGGAGTCACATACGTTGCAGCACTCATATATGTTGACGATATCATATTGGCCGGAAATGATGATCGTAATATTGCTCATGTGAAGGATTATTTGAATAAATTTTTTAGCATCAAGGATTTGGGACCCTTGAAGTACTTCCTTGGTATAGAGGTTGCACGCACAAAAGATGGCATTGTCCTTAGCCAAAGAAAGTATACACTTGATATTTTGGAAGAGATCGGTCGGTCTACAAGGCGGACGCCAAGGTGAATTTTCTATGGAACAAAATTTACGGTTAAGCAATAACGATGACAGCCCACATGTTGACGCTCTACGATATAGACGATTGATTGGGCGACTTCTTTACTTGACTGTGACAAGACCGGACATCCAATTTTCTGTGAACTATTTGAGTCAGTTCATTACAGCCCCTCGTCAAAGACACATGGATGCAACCATGCGAATCTTGTGGTTCCTCAAGACCACGGCTGGACAAGGCCTTTTTTCTGCCAGCTAACAATGACTTTCGACTCGAAGCCTATTGTGGCTCCATGACGTTCTTGCACGGGTTATTTTATATCATTGGGTGGAGCACCAGTTTCTTGACACACTAAGAAACAATTTGTTGTCTCACGATCTTCAGCTGAAGCGGAGTATAGAGCGATGACGACAACATTTAGTGAGATCTTGTGGCTACGATGGTTACTCAAGGACATCGAGGCAACCCAACTTGGAGCAACTTCATTTTTTTTGTGACAATCAGGCAGCTAGACATATTGCCAACAATCCGGTTTTTCATGAGTTGACAAAGCATGTAGAGATGGATTGCTACTTTGTTCGTGAACGAGTCGAGTCCGATGAAATCATACCGTGCAAGGTTTCTACTGAATTTCAACTTGAGACTTGTTTACGAAGGCTTTGGGAGCAGCTCGATTTAAGTTTCTCATTGGCAAGTTGGGCATTCGTAACCTCCATGCGCCAACTTGAGAGGGAGTGAAAGATTTGATAATATTCTCCATAATTTACTCCCCATGTTTCCTGCAGAATTTGTGTAAACATAGTAAATATTAAATATTTGGTCAACTTTAAATTAGCACATTTGTAGGGATTTTATAGGATTCCTTTCGATCTCTTGTTGTATATTTACTCTGTATCACTTCATACAAAAAACATTCCCCAAACTTTCTTCTCTGTCTATGAATTTTATCAATATCAAATATTAAACCACGAAAATAATGCAAGTACCATTTCTTTGAAAAAGTAACGAAACTATGCAATCAAATATTCTCTCCTCCCTTTTCTGTATAGCTTCTGGCAATTACCAAAACATCATAAATCTGACAAGTACTTTTCGCAGCAGCAGTATTGCAGTCAAAGGGCATGATTGTCTTTACAGTTCGGCCCGCCCGAATTTTACTTGCTTTGGGATTTGCGAGACCCGGCCCGCATGTGAATGTGGCGTACCGACACCGACTGAGAATCACTCTATACAATGATTTTCAAAAAATCTAAAGGGCTCGAAAATTTGTCAAAATATCTTCCACTCTGAATTTGACACGTGGATGACCCCACCTAACATTTCCAGAATATTAAATAGTTTTTCATGAAATAGAGTAAAGATTACTGGGTTCAAAATTGAATAAATATAGATTATCCTAATACAACAAAGATTTTGTCTTGCAACATGCGTGATTGTATTTTCTTATAATGCATATCATAAAATATGTGAGGAAGAGGAAGGGGCAAATATACCCATATTATTAATAACAAAAAGATTTTATAAGAAATGGGTAGAAAACCTTTTTTTAAATAAGAAATGGGTAGAAAAATAATAATGTGGGTCATATGGGTGTAATTTTTTTAAAGGGTATGTATGTATTTTCATTTTATATATCTTTTTTTTATATAAGAAATGGATAGAAAACTTTTTTTTATTATGAAAGTGGGTATATATCTTTTCTTCCCATAAAATAGTATCTATAAGATTGGCCGAAAATGATAATTTGATTGTATATATTGATATATAAGCTTTTTATAGTGTTATAATAAGTTAATCATGCAAATATTTTTATATGTATTTTATGTTTGTATATATTTTGTGGCCCGCCAATTTTTAATTTTTTTATTTGGATTCGTCCCTAAGTATAATACATTAAAAGATTGAATGACATCGCCCTAGCTACTGGATAATATAGACAAAATCTACAAAAATACGCTATTTTAATTTAGTTTAGAGGTAATTGAATGATACTGCATAATTTGGACATTGATGCTCTAATATTTTAAAAGGGATGAGTATTTATAATTTGTGTTAAATTGTATCTCGCTTCATATATGAAACCGTTTTGTCACTTTGAAAATTATTGTGAATCATTGAATGACAAAAAGGAGTTGAGAAAAAGCATTTAAATAGGGTGGTGTTTGTTTTCAGTCGGGGAGGTCCGGATGGGGGATGGGCCTCCCCCCGTCCCGTCCACTTTTCAAATTTTCACATCACATCCTCCATCCAAATATATATTCACTCCTATTATACATCTATACCATAAAATTATCACATCAATATTTTTCTTATACCAACTCATCATCTCTCATACTTTTCTTATAACAATTCATTATTTTTCCTACTTTTCTTACATTTTTCTTTCATATAATCATCACACTAACTAACAATAATAAAATAATACATTATCATAATTAAAAAAATATTAATTTGACATAAAACTCCATTCATCCCTATTACATACAACCCAAAACAAACAAGGAATTACTATTTACATGATTTCCCCCATCCACTTTTTTTCTCCATCCGGATTTGCCCCATCCACCTCAAGCTCAAAACAAACACACCCAAAAAAAGGGTGGGAATGGAAGGTAAGAGGGTCAATAGGGTCTAATTTCTATGTACTCTTTCTTGACAAATGTGTTCTTGCTTCGATACAAGGAATGCCATCACCATCATGAGCACCATTATTTGGAACATATATTAATGATGTATATATTGAAATGAAAATTATCAAACTTAAAATGAAACGACATTATAAGTGTCGTTCCACTGTATTTTCTCTTTGAATTTATGGATTTGATAAGCAAACATATAATTAGGAGTAATTTTTTTGTAAACTAAGAAACCGTGGGGGAGTCCATTTCTAATTGGATCTAAATACATAGAAGTTGAGTTGACAGATTAATTAATTTGTATGAAATAATTCTAGAAAATAATATTTGAAACTCGGGAACAATACTTGAAATAGGGCATTTTGATAAAGAAAAAAGGTTTTATTTCATTCATTTTTAATGGGACGCACTATAAATACATTTATAAACTATGTGATACACTACAACAAAAAAGGGATTTCCGGACACTGAAAAGTGCCCCGAAATGTACCCTTTTGGGGCACTTATGATTTTTGGGGCACTTATCATATGTGCCTCCAAGTATCGTGTCCCAATAGAGTTAGGAACACTTTTTTAAGTTTCTCTACATAACTTTACAAGGCATTTATATGTGCCCCGAGTTTGATTTCTCAAGACACTTATTTGTGTCTTCAAATGCGAAATTGATGCGCTTATTTGTGCCTCTAAATGCTATATCGGGGCACTTATTTGTGCCTTAAAATGAGATATTGGGACACTTATTTGTGCCTTAAAATGAGATATTGGGGCATTTATTTGTGCCTTTAAAAGAGATATCGGGACACTTATTTGCGACTCTAAATGAGATATTGGGACACTTATTTGTGCCTTTAAACAATGAAACAACATTCCATATCAATCAATACATGTTGCTTATTATGTTTTTAGTTTTTTTTTCCTTTCAATTTTACAGGACAATTAATTACGGAACTCTATACAAAAAATTGATAATACATACATTACTAGAGGAGAAAAATTAAACAATCCAAATAGCAACTCATGTCCTGTTCTTCATATCCAACATACACAAGAAAAACTAGAAAAGAGTAATAGTATTGTTTCTTATAGAAAACAAAATGTGAAAATGACATACAATCTAAATTGTGAGGGTTAGTTTGATGTTGAATGTTCTTGTTCCAACAAATTCTTGCATCAATTTTCGTCTTCGTCCAAGACAATCTGCATATTGAATAGAGACGACAGAAACATATCAATTGTAAGTTAAAAAGATCACATCTAAGTACATGAATGATGAATCCAACACTGAAAGTAAATACATATTTTTAAACATAAATCCTCAAAATTGCCCAAAAAAAAATGAGATTCTAAAATATTATACCAATATGTACTTCAACAGGTTCCAGGAAAGGTAACTTAGAATGGACATGAAATGGAATCTAATAGTTTGAAACCAAACAAAGTGACTTAGAATAGCCTTCATCAAAGATCATACCAAGAAGTAGTAATAACTTTATAGGGATGCCCTAGGATGCATCATATCACCCTCTGTTAGTTTAACGGACAAGTGGTTCGATTCTCCTGCTAGAAACCCAAGACCCATACATTGAAAACAGAAATGCTAAATCAATTAAGGAACAAAATTGATCCATTAAACTTCAGTTTGCACTGATAAACAGTATCCACAAGTCCATCACATTAGTACTCACACGGAAGTTTTAATTTGCTACATCATAAAATTATATTCTAATCATGAAACTAATATTATCCCCTATAATTCCCAGTTGCATAAGACTATGGAAATAGAGACACTCACATACAACTGGACGCACGAGATGAACATATAAACGACTAATTTACCTAAATTCAGAGTTTACCTTAAAAAACTATTTGACAATATAGATTACAACAACAAAGCTCTTGGTAAAAGGTTGAAATTTATAGCAGTCCACTCTCATTAGTACAACATGCAAAACCACTGCCATAAACGATAAACTAAGTTCCAATAGACTTTTCTGCAACGATGACCTCAAGTATTATTGCAACTTTTCTTAGAGCTAGTATACATATCAAAAGACAATATAAAAGATGGAACGAGACCTTTTGATTTTTCCAGGCCCTCGATTCCCAATAACGAGGCAGTCGAGTGGGGAATATTATCAACAGATTCACAGAGCTTCTCACAAGCATCTCCATAGTAGACTTTCAAGAGCACACAATCCGGTTAAAAAGCATAGGACCAAACAAGATGAAAAGAAATGAATGTTTTAGGAAGTAATCAAAGGAAAGTTTTGAGGACAGAATAGCAAAATCACCTCTTTCTGCCTGGATGCAGTATAGACAATATACAGTGACGATTTTATCTAGAAATAATAAAATTAGAAGATCTAATTGGTAAGTTCTGTTGACATGAATCAAAAGCTATTGGATGATTAAATTTTATAACATAACGAATAAAAGAATGCTCCACTTAGAACGCCTTCTTCCTGTCACATGTTTATTAGAGTCCATTAAAATTATGGATCTGCAAATAACTACAACTAAAATACTAACATACTTTCAAACTGGAAAGAATTAATTCAGAGACCTATTCAAAATGCCAAAATACACATTACTACGATGAATCAAGTAAAACAGATCAAGACAATCATAAAATTACGAAAATAGAGAGTAGAGACCTCTAGAAGAGAAATTTTAAAGTTCCAAGTCATAGAAATACTTCTTCCACATATTAATATAAAACTTGAGCTGAAGCATACACACCATCTCCTTCTGCTATTAAGGCAGCAAGCTTCCACAAAGAAAGTAAAATGTGGTATCAAACATGTAGAAGAACGTATTATCGTAGAACTCCTAAAATAGTGTTAACTCTACTTGAACTATATCATTACCTGTAACACTAGTGTGTTTTACGAACACCAGGAATTCCACCCAGTAAACCTGTAGAACATGTGAGACAAATAAGTGAGATAAATAACAGTCAAATATTCAAATGCACCAAAATTGAAAAACAATTGCTTCAAGAATATAGTAAAAGAGACACCCATCAAGAGTCTACAAAAGAGATAGGGGGATAAAAATAAGCAGGAAGAGACCAATCAAAATAAATATTCGAGCCTAGAATAAGAGCAGCAAAAAAGCAAGCAAAAGACATACTAACTAGTTAGCAACTGAAACAAATATCAATTTCAAAATCTTATGGACTATTTTCGAATTAAAAGTCAAATAAGTAACATATGTAATTCTGAAAGAGAAAAAGAAAAGGTTTTACCTTCCTGTAATGATAACGATTCTTCCCAGGCATCCATACCAGAAGTTGAAAGATTAGGTGTTGGCTGCTGCTGCAAAGGCTGTGCCACATGGTTTCAAACAGCAGCAGGAGGTCTTGGAGTGAATGCTGGTTGAGTTTTATTTAAGCCCCCAACTATCAATTCAAGAAGATTGGAATAATAACTATCAATCCAAGGACAGAGCAGAAAATATGACCACATAATACATTTTATTACGATACTTATATTTAAAATTGAAAATATGATAAATTTCAAAAGAACTCCCCCAGAACTTCTATCGACATAGTTACAAATAGAAAATAATTGATAACTATACTTAAAAGAGCTACTTCAAGACAATGAAGTTATAGATATACCTTCAAGAAGGATAAAATTAGGTATATAATATAATAACAAAATACAATCCAAATAGAGAGTTTCACTACACAATTATAGAAATTAACGTAAATTACTATTGTGGAGCACAAGTAAGATTTGGATGCACTGTTATCCATTCACTTTTCTGGAAGAATTCAATTCAACGTACCTGTGTTCAGGTTGCTTCTAATTTGATTGGAAAAAAGAGATAAAACTAATATAAATAATAGGATTGTATGTTTAACTGTTACCGTAAATATAATTCTTAATAAAAAACTCAATTATGACAGGTTATTTATCCTATCAAATTAATGTTGGAATGAGACAAAAACAAGGTAATCTTAAGCTTCACAATATGTCAATAACCATGTTTACCAACATTACTCTCTTTCACCTCATAAAACCAAAACGTAACTAATCATAAATACAAGGTTTTTTGCTACAAGTACAACTAAAACACTTGGACTACAGGTATTATAGAACAAAAATTAGAAAGCTGCTTACAATATGCACAGGGATTAGGATCTTCCACGCTGAAACTCAAACAACAGCAACTGTAATTCACAAATCAGAAGCTATGACTTGTGAAAAAAACCATAGTCAACAGCAGCAAGCAAAATGAATGTTATCCTTAGAGCACCAACGACCAATAGCAAGAAAAATATAAGCAACACATATATGGCTTAAAATCGCAATCTGCCCTAGACTTTAAATACACAAAATCATGATTGGAGGTAGACAATGATGGCGTGAATACATTTCAAATAAAAGCCCTAACCTGAAATAACTTCGGCATGAATACAATTCAGCTGCCGACTTCACTCCTCGTTTGGAAGAACAATTTCAACAGTAATCCCCGTTTGGGAGAATTTGGAGGAAGCTAGGGCATAACAAACAGACATTCAGTTCATGAGTATGATTGGAAGATAGAAAATATCAGCATCTTAATTCTATAAATAAGAACCTCTAACCAATATCATAAGACCTTCCACCAAATTTCTCCATGTATATATGCAAGCCACTAGTCATGTTCATAATTTTTATTACATAAAAATTTGTAGAAACTTAACTGCTCATATTTGTAAAAGAATCATATTGCTCATATTATTGAAACTTTAAAACAAAATTACAGAAAACTTCATGAGAAAAAATGCATAAACTTAATTATCCACCCCTTAAGTTTTCTAATTGCCAAAACAGTTCACCATAATTGCACTTTAGTTAGAAGGAAATTACCAAAAGGCGGAAAACTGCATCTAAATTATGCCTGAATCATGGAAGATTGTCTCACAACAGCTTCCATTCGAGAGTACCAATCACCCCTTAGCAATATGAAAAAATTCATAAACAGAAACAAAAACCAAATTCCTCATCCATTCAAAGTTGCAAAAATTGAAACCATTCTCAACTTGAAAACAAAATTGCAGAAACGTAAACTAAATTCACATCTATTCACACCAAATTCAAACAAAATGCACAAACTAACCAAGAGCGAGAATGAATGAGCAAATGAGCTAAATTTTCTCCACAAAATCGCAATTCCACATAACTTAATCTATTTTTTTCAAAATATCTAACCTAGAAATCTCTTATACACATACAAAAGCTGAAAAAAAAAGGGCAGAAAATCAAACCTAGAACAATCCAAAATCTAGATGCTTGGCCAGTGAGAAGCGAGGTGCGGTTAAATTTGTGGCTTGTGTCGGCATCAGCGTCGATTTATCTTCCAACCGCTTCGATTTTTAGGCGAGAATAGAGCACGTGAGATCCGTTTCGAGTTTTCTTCCAGTATTTGGGGATTTTCTCAGTTTCATTTCGATTTCAATTTTGGGAAGAATATAGCACACTGAGTAAGTAAGATTTGGAGATTTTCTCTCAAATGAAGTTGTCGAATCTCGTTGAAGAAGAATTGCAGATTTGAAGAAGAATTGCAGTCAGTTGAAGCGAAGAAATTTGGCAAAATATGGAAAGGATGAGTCTATGGCTGAATAAAAGAAATTAAGAATTAAGTGAGGGAAATAAAATTAAGGACGCTAATATATTTAGTTAAGTGTCCCAAAATAGTCTCTAGCGGCACTTACAAAAAAATGACCCCAAAAATGTGTCGCAATATCTGACTTTTGTTGTAGTGATAAATGATTGATTATATTAATATTGTGTTATAATTTTGTCACATGTTAGAGCAACGTTCTGAACAACATCTAAATTTGTCTTTTTCTATACACTAACTTCGATTATTATGTGTTGTCTTTAATGTTTTTGTTATGCAGATAGACGACTTAAAGATTATCAAGTCAAGCGGTCACAGTTTACAAAAATGACAGTTGAACATAACGTGGTTGGTTGAAATGATCATGGAGTTGATGTGAAAAGGTTTTTTAGGCCATCCAAACTGCTCCAGTGAATGAGAAATGCAGTTGGATCACGAAGTCTATTTATACACACGGCATGAATCGTTAAAATTTGAGGGAGATAACCCATAAATAATCTATTGAGTGCTTAGTGTGACTATAAGTGTCAGGGTATCTTCTATTTGTGTTGGTCGAATGATTTAAAACATTCATATCAACATTGAATCTATTTGTATTGTATCTTAGGTTGAATATGATCGTTTTCATACTTAGATTATATTTAGGAAGTGTGATTTTACACTATACCTTTTTAGATCTTCATTCAATTTTTATATATATATATATCACTAATTGAGTGAAGATTTCGTCATGAGACTTGTATAGACTGAATTAAGTCTTTATAATTTTTTTATTATTGTTTGCAAAGAGTCATACTCTCAACGATTGACATGTCAATTCGAGAATGATTCTTGAATGATAAATATATATTTTACGCCATTAGTATGGCTTATATCCAAAATCATTAATAAAATATTTTTAACTGATAAAAAAAATAAGTATTTCGTTGACATATGTTCGTGTTAAAATTAAATCTTCCTCATCTGAATTAAAAATTATTCAATTATACAATGGAAAAAATATAAGTGCTATGAGTAAGTTTTATGTGAATATGGTGTATCGTGAACCAATGTTCAACTTACTTATTTGGATTTTTAAAATCCTCATTTGACACCTCTGACCAGCGGTTCAATTGAATAAAATATAAAATAGATACTGCAGCACAGACTTAATACACATGCACCCTTATGTATTTAACACCTTGTGCAGTGTCGATACATTCGATGTAGCACAAATTACACGTGAAGTTTTGTTTTCCTAAAGACGTGGCGTAAATATAGTAATTTTTTTAGAAATAATATTATTAAATTCAAAATAATAATCCTTGATTAATTAACTTAAAGTTGAATGGAACATAATTTACATCAGGTGAAATAGCCACTACCTACGCCGTGAAATTATAGATTCGAATCATCATTTAGCTTTTAAAAAAAAAAAAATACACCAATATCTACATTAAATTACACAAATATAAAAAAGAAAAACCAAGTCAACTTAATCTAGCACAATTAATTGCTAACATACGAAGGATAATGTTGATAATCTCTAACATAAATTACGTGACATTTAATTAAAAAAGCGTTACAAGAAAAGAAAAAAAAGGGTTATAAACATTTACATATAGATATATACAAAATCGATACACTTTTATTTAAATTTTCCATATTATTTATTTATTTACTCTGTCACTGTGTTTTGCTTTAATCCTCTTTTCTTTTGCTCATATTTTCACACTCCCATTCTTCTTCTCTCTCATTCAATGCTTTACCGAACTCACATGCCTTCTGCATTCAACCCTCTCCCCCATTTTTATTCACCGCTGCGTCTTTTCAATTCTCCGCCTCAATTTCAGTTTCAGGTGAGTGATTCTGTTTTCTCTCGGTGTTAATTGTGGTTTTTGTGGTTTAATTTTTGCTCATTTTGGATGTGGATTTTGATTTTTTTTAGGGCATGGAGGAATCGAAGGGAGGTTTGGGGGCGGAGAACGGCGGCGGCGCCGGGG
This sequence comes from Stenogyne calaminthoides, assembly GCA_037126765.1. Taxonomy (NCBI): domain Eukaryota; kingdom Viridiplantae; phylum Streptophyta; class Magnoliopsida; order Lamiales; family Lamiaceae; genus Stenogyne; species Stenogyne calaminthoides. The sequence continues at coordinate 2,109,791 of JBBCBC010000002.1, forward strand.
AGGATTTCTGCGTTGACGAGCTTCTCGATTTTAGTAATGGATACTCTGAGACGGAGGAACAGGTGGAGGAATTGGCGGAATTGGAAATGGGGAAGGGGAAAATGGTCGCTGATTTGGGGGTAAAACGTGAGGCGGCGGCGGCGCCGGGGGAGAAGCATGAATTTGAGGAGCTCAATTTTCAGGTAAAACTCTGTTTCGATTTTGTTGTGAAATTGGAAAAAATTGACGCGTTTACTGACGGTTATGGCGGTTTCTGCAGCAGGCGGAGGGTTTAGAGAGTCTGGAATGGCTGTCTCATTTCGTGGAGGATTCGTTCACCGATTACTCCCTCGCCGGAAAATTCCCCGCAGCGGCGGCGGCGGACGAGCAGCCGTGTTTCGCCACGCCCGTACAAACGAAGGCCCGAACTAAGAGGGCCAGAGCGGGGGCCCGAATTTTGCCCGTTTTGTCGTCTTCATTCACCGAATCCCCAACCTCGTCCTCATCCTCCACGACGTCGTTTCCGCCCTCAAAGAAGCAGAAGAAGAAACCGGGCGACGGAGGTGCGGCGGCGCAGCCGCGCCGGTGCAGTCACTGCGGCGTGACGAAAACTCCTCAATGGCGGGCCGGGCCGCTCGGGTCGAAAACACTCTGTAACGCATGCGGCGTCCGGTTCAAGTTGGGTCGACTTTTACCCGAATATCGACCCGCTTGCAGCCCCACTTTCTCGAGCGAGGTGCATTCCAACAACCACCGGAAAGTCATGGAGATGCGGCGGAAGAAGGGGGACGCCGCCGGTTTAGCTCCGCCGGTTCAGAGTTTTTGAGGGAGGTTTTTTTCAAATTTTAGTTTAATGGAGTTGGAAAAACCGGGTGTTGTAGCCGGTTTTTGTTAACTAAACCCGGTTCAGTCGATGTACATTGTTTTTCGTGGTTGGTAAGGCAGGTTATAAGTGAATGTAATTAATTAGGAAAGACTTTTAATTAGTAGTGTAATTCAACTTTGGTTTTTTTATTACTATTATTATTAAATTTTGGTTTTATTTTGAAATGAGTTGGATATGTTTTGTTTTGTTTTTGGTGGGTGAATTGAGAATTCTGGTTCAAAAGTGTGGCTGGGCGGTTCAATTTTTTTGAATGTGTGGAGAGCAGTGCAAATTTGAACTTGCATTTTCTTGTATTTTAGTTGTGAAGAATTTCAGGCTATATTTTATTTGTGCATGCATTTATTAGTTAATTCCAGCTATTTGAACACGTACTATGATACTATCTATCTCATTATTTTGATTCTTTGAACTCTAAAGGGTTGTCAAAGTGGTATAGATTTAAGACTTAAAAGTATGCTTCTCTTTAGGTTTTAGGTTTGAAAATTTTTAAGTGCGATTAATGTTTTAGTTGGATCAGCCCATATAGAGGCTGACTTTCAAAACTTGAAGTGGAGAACTTCCGAATTAGTGAAGTGAGTTACATTCCTCTAAATTAATCGATTTTTTATTTTTAATCTTGAGTTATAAAAAAAAACATATTTCGTTATTTTGGAAATTCTAGAATATTTTCGTGTGAAACATTTTGCGGTACATTGATAATTTATTGGGTCGGCGCTATAATGAGAAATGCATACAAAAATATCAAATTCAAATTTGATTTTTAAAAATATTATAAATATAGGGAAATGTGTATTTGAAATTTGAAAGTTTTCTTGAAGAACGCTCCTATCAAATGTTTCACATGAAATATCAGATCATTTAAGAAAGAGGCCAATAATTTGCGGATCATCCGTAGATCGAATCGAGTCAAATAGATTTTCCCAAAAAAATTACACAAAGATAAAATAAAAAAAAATAGATTTTCAGACTGTGTTACTATAAGAATAAATATGTACTACTTTAAACACAAATACATAATACTATAAGGATATTAAAAAATTGTATTACTATATGAAAACAAAGGAAAAATTAATAATAGATACAAATTTTTAATGCAAATTACTAATATGTACAAATGAGATTGCATAGTCAAAGTTGCATGCGAAAGTGCAAATATATCTATTTTTATGTACCAATTTTGTACTTATTAGTAAGTTGTCTCCCGAACACAAAGATATTACTGTAACAAGAAAGATATGTTATTGTTTAAACAAAACGTCACTCCCTCTACTGCATCCGATGCTCCCTCTAATCTTTGAGTAACACTCATGTGAACCAAGTTTATACATGAACTCTATCGCTGTTATGTGCAAAAATTATCACTGTTATGTATAAAAACTTTCACTGTTTAAAAATATAAAATATTTTATAAACATTGATAGTTTTTTATAGATAATAATGATAATTTTCATGTAAGAGTAATAATTTTTATACATAACAGTGATACTAAAAAAACTAAATTTATGGTGAACTCGAGTTCACATAAATTTTTGTCCTAATCTTTATGTTTTCTCTCTAACTGGATCACATTTTACGGATCTTTAAGAATTCAAGAAATATTTTATATAACTGGTGTTGATATATATTAAAGCTCTAATGCATATCTAACAAACAAGAATGAAAAAATTAACATTTAATATACATGAGCTCCAAGTTTTTTGAGTAACACTACTTTGAACTAAATTTATGTATGAACTTTATCATTATTATGCATAAAAATTATTACTGTTTAAAAAAATGCATAATTTTTAAACATGATAAATTTTGTACATAATATCATTGTTTTTATGCATAAAAGTGATATTAAAAATGGAGTTCATGATGACTTTGCTCACACAAAATTTTGTCAAGTTTATAATATATATTCGAGTGATTAAAAGAAAAGAATCAAAATTAACATTTTATAAGTGTATTTATTGTCCAAAATTTAATTCACAAGACTCGATTAATAGATATTAGTGACGTACCAAATTAGATACAATTTCTAAGATTTGAATTTAATTAATTCATTTCACCCACACATATATATATAGCTGGGTTAAACGGGCCTCCATATATTATGATCTAACCCTGCATTTTTAGGTGACAATAAATTTATATGATACAGTCTCATGCATGTGACGGGTTCTCATTACATATATATTATATGCTATGTGGCCTATGCGCCTAGGTCCTTACTCGAGCTTTAAAGCAAAGTGATAAATGATAGAATATAACATCGTCTTATATATGAGACAGTTTCACAAAAGACTCCCCTCTTTTTAGGGCTATACAGGTCAGCCCGTCTAGCTAGGGTCCATTTAACAACTCAAATAAAAATTTGTGTACACTCAGGTACACGTGCACCCATTTATTCAAAGTAATAATTTTTATCATGCAAAGTAATACCTATTAACATATAAAGTAATACATTTGTCAATATAAGATAATTAACTATGAAATCAACATTTGAAAAATATATGCAGTCTTACCAAGCTATTCCCAATATTAATTCTGGTCTCAGGTCAGAAAATATTCATTTGAGCATTTAGAAGATTCGTTAACAATAACAAACTTTAAGGTTAATGATATTATATTTGTTAGCTTGCGAATTGACTCGTTAATAATTTGTGTGTTAACCTTTATATATGTAATCACTCTAAATATTTTGATAAATATTAAAATATACAATTAACTATTATAGTAGATATGTATGGTTTCTATTAAAAAAAAAAATAAGTGGTTGATAATTGATATTCCTCCCGTGCCCGGATATAATGGCACATTAGCCAAAAAGGTTCTTCCCGAATTCATTGACACATTTCTAGAAAAATAAATAAAGCAATTATATCACTTTAAACTCTACACTCAAAAATCTAAAAAAATTACACACAATGTCATTATTTTTCCCACACTAACGTCAATTTTATTCCTTTTATTTACAACACATGACATCACTTTATCATTTAACCCTCACCAAAAAACAATTTATACTAATAAACAACCCTCTCATTAAAGTTTAAACTTCGTTCAAACAGTAAATTCGCCATTAAATTCGGGACGGAGGGAGTATTATTAAGCTTGTTTAGACGATTAAGCTCAAACTGCTAATGAACCAAGAATATATTCGACAAATATATTTGAGCATGACTCAAAAAAAATTCGTTAAACTCGGACACTCTAAGATTTGTCTTAACTTGGTTCGATTACACCCCATATAATATATTTTTAATGAAAAAAAAAATTATATTTAAAGTTATAATGCTGTATTAATTAACACAATATCTCTTATAAAACTTATTTATAATGTGAAACTCATATCATTACACTTGTAAATAGAAACCACTACTCTTTATTTTTTTTGTCGTATGTAATCACCGCTTGGTTGTTTCGAAAAATTTAATTCATTCGTTACGCGATGACCTCACATCTTTGTGCATGACATGAACCACCGCTCTATGTGCATTCATACGTAACGTTTTTTCAAGAAAGATGGGGATCCGTTACATTTGAGTTAAGAGTGTAAATTAGTCAAGTAGAATTAGATTTGAAATCGATAATAAAACTCTATGGTGCTAAATTTTTTATGAATTTGAAATCGACTCATAAAATTTGATATGGTTGAATGGAACAAACTCATGAATGAAATGGATCAGATGAGAAATGAATGATAATTCTAATGTTTGGTATAAACCATGAATGAAATGTAATATTGTGTGAATTATTTTAAATTATTATTGTTATTGTTGTTGTTGTTGTTGTTAAAATATTTGTTATTTGATGTGGAATATTTATGTAGTCCAATAGAGTGGTGACACATGGACAATTATTTAAACTTTGAATAATAAAGAGACCGGTCAAATGGGCTAGTATATCAAAGGAGGGGCATCTGTATGTTGGGCCCAGGAACGTGCCTAGTAGATGGGCTTGAGTGGACTGAAGAGTTAATTGAGAAAATGGTCCATGGAGAATAGGGTCCGGGGGAATAGACAAAGCCCAGAGATTGGGCACGAGTAGATAAAGCCCAGAGATTGGGCTCGAGAGAAGACCCATAGGTTGGGCTCAGTTGGGTAGTTCCAAGGAATGTGGGCTAATGAGGACAGAGATCATGAGATAGATAGGGGTGTTGAGATCTTCCAGGAGGCTGGTCGAGAAGAGCTGATATGCATAAGATGGGCAAAGCCGTTAGATGAAGAGATCAACGACTCAGAGTCCTGATTCGAGAGAGTTGATTGATGAGATGGAAGAACGTTAAGTTAGTTATGGAATAGAAGGGGGGACGTAGCCTTGTGTGGAGCTGGTCAAAGAGTTGAAGAAAGAAGACTGGCGACTATTTCCCAGGGAGTATAAATAGCTAGCTCCCCAGGAACACAAAACACACGTACACTTGTTGGAAAATAGGGTGCGGATCTATTCAATGTGCAATTAAATACATATTTAAATTGAACAAATATTTCTAACATGAATTGACCTATTAATTATATTAGCAAATACCAACAACAATCATGCGTATAGTTTATTTCACGTAAATTCCAACACATACAGAATCTAGGAGTTTACTAGAAACATACCTCTCGGAGTGACAACCTTAGAGTAGATGGATCAACCTAAATTCCTTCTCAAATATGTCCCATGTCCTTGCTCGTAATCCGGTGGAAGGATTCTCACGAACAATTATAACAAAGAGAGAAAGAAAAAATATTGCACCACCTTTACGGATTTCTAATTTTTTCAAGACTGGAATTGTGTTGGGGATGGAAAATTCATCCCCTATTTATAAGAACCATGGGGGCGCAAAATTTTGTCCTAATTAGGGTTATGAAAAATTTCTTTGTATCTTCCCAAGATACAATCTTGAATATATCTCACATATTCTATTTCCATAAATAATCACAAAAGATATCCTTCCCCAAATCTTATGAGATTAGAAAGAAACAAGATTTGATTTCTTGAATTTATGAGATAATCTTGTATTCCAAGAATATTTATCTTTTTCCATAAAATCTTTTCAAGAAAATCAAGAAAATATTTCCTCTTCTTTTTCCCAAATTTTCTAAAATAATAGAAAAAATAGGGCAATAATATTTTCTTATCATTTTCATTAATTGGACTTATATTGGGCTATTTGAGGGGACTTTAGGAGAATTATGATTGTACCTCCAATGAGCTCTGAATTTCTAATATTGAGCCACAATATCATTCAGTCCATTAATATTAATTTACTCCACTATAAAATTAATATTGCATTATCCATCTTAATCCATATTACGATAATATGGCTTCCGATTATTATTTCCCATGTTTAAAATTATTTAGTCCATTAATTAATTAAGCCACTGAAAGACTTTATATTAATTAATATCTTTTTCCTTGGAGTAAAGACACCTCAACATTATTATTCATACCGGAAACTAATTCCACTTACAAGATTTGGTATAATAAAACTTCTGAGCCCATCAAGGGGACAAATCAGACAAGACCTTCCTTGCACACGTTGCTCTGTATTAAATCTTAGCAATTGTCATGCAATTAATAATATTGTCCAAAAATGCAAAGTATAGAATCGTTCTCTGACTCTAAACTCAACACAGATCAAAGCAATAAATACTAATTACACACAATTCTATTTAAGTGACAGAGGTTAAGAAATCAACAACCACTGAGATCTAATTCTTCATCCCATAAGTCAGTAAGGAAGAATTTACCCTCTCGGTAGGTCCTCTTCAGCACATCACAATGTGCTAGTGCAATCTCTTGGTCAAGACAAGTCAATCTGAGCTTTGCACTTCAACCTCTACCAGTGGAGTGTTCAATTCCATCTAGGTTGTGAAGATGTACTTTTATTTACAAGGAACTGTTAATGTGATCTTCTGTGATCGGGTATCACCACATTAACTACAATGCAATATGTACTAATATTGAACGGTTTGCAGTAAATAAATAACATTCCATTCATATTTAAAGCAACAGTGATAAATCATTTATATTAAGTAAATAAGAGTACATTAGTTTGTTATTACGTAAAAACATACTTTCATGTATAACCCCAACAATCTCCCACTTATACTCAAAGTCTGCTTTTAAGTATACTATAACACGTCTCATGTCCTACATGAGCCTAATAACATTTCTCTCACTTATACTCAAAGCAGATTGACAACACACTTGACAACTATTCCTTTCACATGTCTCTCGAATGTATTCTAAGAGGCAGATACTTTGTGAATGGATCTGCTAAGTTATCCTCCGATGCGATCTTTGCCACCTCTATATCTTCTCTCTTAAAGATTTCTCGTATTAGATGGTATTTTCTTTTAATGTGTTTGTTGGCTTTGTGGGCTCTTGGTTCCCTTGAATTTGCAACTGCCTCCAGCAAATATTGATGGGCAAATTCGAAACTACATCCAAGTCCACTAAGAAGTTCTTGAGTCAAACCGTTTCTTTCGCTGCTTCACAAACATGTACATATTCGGCTTCCATGGTTGAGTTAGTAATGCATTCATGCTTCACACTCCTCCATGTCATGGCTACACTTTCCAAACTGAACACATTACCTGAGGTAGATTTTCTGGAGTCTATGTCCAATTGGAAATCTGAATCCGTGTATCTTATGAGAATAAGACTGTCCGACTGATAAACTAACATTCTATCTTGAGTTCTTTTCAGATACTTCATAATATTTTTAACAGCGGTCCTATGTACTTTTCCCGGATTACTCTGATATCTTGCTACCATGCCTAAGACAAAGCAAATATCCGGTCTCGTGCACAACATTGCATACATGAGGCTTCCAACTACCAATGCATATGGAATTCCCCTCATGTTATCTATCTCGTTTTGTGTCTTAGGACACATTTCTTTTGACAGATGGATTCTATGTCTGAAAGGTAGGAAACCCTTCTTGGAATCCTGCATGTTGAATCGCTTCAAAACAGTGTCTATGTATGAAGCTTGGGACAAGCCAATCATCATTTTCCTGCAATCTCGAGTGATCTTGATCCCTAGAATGTGACCGGCTTCTCCCAAGTCTTTCATATCAAACTGATTTGACAGCCACACCCTCACGTCTGATAACACCTTTACATCATTTTCGATGAGTAGAATGTCATTTACGTATAGTACTAAGAATACCAAGGGAGTTCCTGTTGGGGTTATACGTGAAAGTATACTTTTACTTTGTATAACCTATGTATTAAACACTTATTTACAGAAACAAATTATTTATCACTGTTGCATTAGATATGATTGAATGTTACATATATTTACTGCAAACCGTTCAAAGAATAGCACGTGTTACATTGTAGTTAACGTGGTGAAACCAGATCACAGAAGATCACTTTAAAAGTCCCTTGTAAACGAGTGCGTGTTTCACAACTTAGATAGATCTGAACAATCTATTGGTAGAAGTTGATGTGTAAGACTCAGATTGGCTTGTCTTGACCGAGAGATTACACTAGTCCATTTGTTGCACTGAAGCGAACCTACAGAGAGGATAAACTCATTCACACTGATTTATTGTTGGGGTTATACTGGAAAGTATGTTTTTACTTTGTATAACCAGACTGAATTTCTGTCTTATTTGCTTAAATAAATTATTTATCACTGTTGCTTTAAATATCATTGAATGTTACATATATTTACTGCATAACTGTTCAATAATTAGTACGTGTTACATTGTAGTTAATTTAGTGATACCAGATCACAAAAGATTAAATTAACAGTCCCTTGTAACTAAAAATACAGAATTCACAACCTAGATGGAAATGAACAGTCCATCGTGAAAGGTTGAAGTGTAAGGCTCAGATTGACTTGTCTTGACCAAGAGATTGCACTAGTGTGTTATGATGCGCTAAAGAGGACCTACATGAGGATAAATTCTTAAGAACTGAATATAGAAGAATTAGACCTCAGTGATTAGTTATTTTTTAATCCCCGTCCCTTAAATAGGACCGTGTGGAATTAATAACTATTGCTTTGACTTATGATGGGTAGAGAATCAATGTGATTCAATACCTTGTATCTTGGGCAATATTATTAGTTACATGACGATTGCTAAGATTTAATACGGAGAATCAGTGTGCAGTGCGTCTTGTTTTATTTGTTCCCTTGGGAGGCTCAGAAGTTTTATCATATTAAATCTTGCAAGTGGAATTAGTTTCCGGTATGGATAATAATGTTGAGCCGTTCCTGAACTAAGGAAAAAGATATTAATTAATGTGAAGCTATTTCAGTGGCTTAAATTAATTAATGGACTGGATAATCTTAAACACGGGAAATAATAACCGGGAACCATATTAACTGTAATATGGGTTAAGATGGATAGTGCAATATTAATTATGTAGTGAGATTAATTAATATTTATGGGCTTGAATAATATTGTGGCTCAATATTGGAAATTCAAGGTCCATTAGAAGGTCCAATCTTAATTCTCCTAAAGGCCCCTCAAGTAGCCCAAAGATAAAGTCCAATAATTGAAAAAGGTGTTTAAAATTAAATAAAATATTGTTGCCTATTTTTCCTAATTTTTTGAAAATAAATAAATAAAAGAGGGAGAAAGATTTTCTTTGAATTTTGTTATGGAATGAGGATAAGTATTCTTGGAATACAAGTTTATATCATTAAATTCAAGAAATCTCCTACTTGGCTATTTATTTTGTAAATTTTCGAAAATAATGAAAGAATAAGGAAGGAAAGATTTTCTTGAAAAGATATTATGGAATATATGTATTCTTGGAATACAAGAATATCTCATAAATTCAAAAAGATCCAAATCTTGAAAATCTTGGACCTTATTTTTCGAAAATTCCATAACAAGAGAAGGTGAGATTTTTTTGTGGAATATTTTAAATATGGAGAAAATAATATATGAGATATATTCAAGATTTCTTGGAGATCAAGAAAAAGATTTTCCCATCTTATTCACACACAAAATTTCGACCAACACCGTCTCTATAAATAGGGGAGGAATGTTTCATCTCCAATGCAATTCCATGCGTTGGAAAAATTAGAAATCCACAAAGGTGGTGCAACATAATTTTATTTTTTCCTTTTGTTAATTGTTCGCGAGCATCCTTCCACCGGATTGTTGAACAAGGACGAAAGAATACTTGAGAAGACTTTTTGGGTTTGTTCGTGTGAACGGGATATCCATTTTCTCAACGGTTGTCACTCCGAGAGGTTAGTTCACTTAAACTCCTAGCAATTCCGCATGCATAGGATTTATGTGACGATTTTGTATGCATGATTTGTTGTTGAATTATTATTTGAATTAATATAGGATTAATTCATGCTAGTAATAATTGTTAGAATTAAATTTGTATTTAAATATTCATCCCGAATAGATCCGGACAATTAATTCCCCAACTCTTATGGGATGAAGAGTTAGACCTCAATAGTTGTTGATTTCTTAATCTCTGTTACTTAATAAGGATTGTGTGTGATTAATAGTTATTGCTTTGACTTATAATGGGAAGAGAATCACTGCGACTTCGATACCCTATATCTTGGGAATAATATTAATTATATGACAATTGCTGTATTAATACAGAGAATCGTGTGCTTTGAGAGTCTTGTATGATTTGTCCCCTTGGTGGGCTCAGAACCTTTATCATACCAAATCTTGCAAGTGGAATTAATTTTCCGGTATGGATAATAATGTTGAGTTGTCCTTACTCCAAGGATAAAGATATTAATTAATATAAAGCTTTTGCAGTGGCTTAATTAATTAATTGACAAAATAATCTTAAACACGAGAAATAATTACTGGGAGCCATATTACCGTAATATGGGTTGAGATGGATAGTGTTGTTGGGAAATTCGGGGTGCCCGAATCTATTCGAGGTGTATTTAAATACATATTTAAATTATTCAATTAATTACTAACATGAATCAATCATAAATTAATTCAACATAATAATTAAATAAGCAACAACAACATGCGTAATTACGTATGTAAATCCTAAGCATGCAGAATCTAGAGGTTACGAGATTACATACCTCTTGTAGAGACAACCGTTGAGACAATGGATCAACCCAAAGTGCCTTCTCAAATATGTCTCACTTCCACGAACGTAATCCGGTGGAAGGATTCTCACGAACGATTTTAATAAAGGAGAAAACCAAAAATATATATGCCACCACCTTTGTGGATTTCGAATTTTTTCAACACATGGAATTGCATTGGGGATCAAGGAGGTGGTCGATTTTTTTGGCAAAATTGGATATGAGAAGATCTTTAATTCTTGTGCAAGAAGTAATCTTGAATATATCCAATATATTCTCTTTCCCATAAATAAATTTTCCACAAAAATATCCTCCCTTATAAATATGATATTTTTGAAAATTACAAAGAAACAAGAGTCAAGATTTGATTTCTTGAATTTATGGGATAATCTTGTATTTCAAGAATACTTATCTCTTTCCATAAAATCTTTTCAAGAAAATCAAGAAAATCTTTTCCTCTTCTTTTTCCCACAAAATTTCGAAAATAATTAGGAACAAATTAGGCAATAATATTTTTCTCTCATTTTCATTAATTGGACTTATATTGGGCTATTTGAGGGGTCTTTAGGAGAATTAAGATTGAACCTCCAATGGGCTATGAAACTTTAATATTAAACCAAAATATTATTCAAGCCCATTAATATTAATTTGCTCCACTATAAAATTAATATTGAACTATTCATCTTAATCCATATCACGATGCTACAATAATATGGCTCCAGGTTATTATTTCCCGTGTTTAAGATTATCTAGTCCACTAATTAATTAAGCAACTGAAAAAGCTTTATATTAATTAATATCTTTATCCTTGGAGTAAAGACAACTCAACATTATTATCCATACCGGAAATAAATTTGCACTTGCAAAACTTGGTATGATAAAGCTTCTGAGCCCATCAAGGGGACAAATCAAGCAAGACGTACTTGCACACGATTCTCCATATTAAATCTTAGCAATCGTCGTGTAACTAATAATATTGCCCAAGATATAAAGTATCAAAATGTTGATTCTCTTCCCATCATAAGTCAAAGCAATAGTTATTAATTTCACAATATCCTATTTAAGAAACGGAGATTAAGAAATAACGAACCACTGAGGTCTAATTCTTCTATATTCAGTACTGAAGAATTTATCCTCCTGTAGGTCCTATTCAGCGCATCATAATGCACTAGTGTAATCTCTTGGTCAAGACAAGTCAATCTGTGCCTTACACTTTGTTATGGCCACCCCACGACGAGATGACTAAGTTGTGGCGAGCAACCAAGGGACGACCAAGTGGGGGCAAGCAATTAAGGGGCGACCACCTAGAGTTGTAGCGAGCAACCAAGGGGCGACAACCTGAGCCTGTTCGCCCCAGACCAGCGACTTTCCCGTGAAGGCATTTCCGTTCTATGGAAGGATATCGCGGACGCCGATCTTCGGGCGACGGAGGAGGAAAAGTCCGGATAAGTATGCAGATTCGTGCCAAGAAGGAAGGATTCTGCCGAGGTTTCCAGCCCACAAAAGGGATCATTATGTAAACCCTAGCTGATAGTCTATAAATACCAGTTGTAGGGATCATTGTAAGAAAGAAGAAATGTAGTGCTTAGGCAGAAATATATTAGTGAAATTCCTGGCTTGGTTTGCCCCCGGACGTAGTCAGATTTGACGAACCGGATCACCAAATCTATCTCTCTCTCTCTTATTTGCGTTTGTTGTTATTCCGTTGTGAGTGATTGTTCATACGCTCGGTCGATTCCAGCTATAACAATTTGGCATCATCTATGGGAAACCATTAACGCAATCGGATCTGCTGATAAATAAAGAACTCACAAGGAACAATGGCGCAAAACAATATTCCAATTACCGGCCTCAAAACCGATCCACGCGATGGGGTGGAGGCGTCCCCTATCCTCGGGGACCGAGGCCCTGCAGAGCAGTTACAAAAGAGCAAAAAGAAAATCGGGCTCAAATCTTCAAAACTCCCGAAGAGATGAAGAACGCTTGGGTATATTTACGCAAGCGAAACCTGGACTTCGACGATGGCGACGGCCAGCAGCCCGTCGTCAAGGCCGCCCGCCCCGGAGGGAACCGCAAGGGAAAAACCCAACTAGGGGGACAACTCGGTCTCAATCAAGCCGTCTCGGCCGCGAAGGCTAACCTTCCCCTAAAAGGAGCTAAAAATGAGCCTCGCAGCGACAGACGGGCAAGAGGTCTCAATTTTTCACCAACTAGAGATACCCGAAAGCACCTAACCTCCGCCGGGATCACTGGGCGACACCCTAGTAGAGAAAACGTTGGCCCTACGTAAGATTTAAGCGCATTCCCATCGATGGTCTGTTCAAGTAGGCGACTAGCAAAAAGAAAATATAGGAACGAACCACGATCTCGCTAAGTTGAGTCGACCACCCGGCAAATACCATCACGCTTAACGCGTGCCCGAGCAAACCAACACGAGGGTCGAGCTTCATCGCCCTAAGGCATCACATCCAGAGGCCTCCTGAGAGAATGGATAATCAACCGTCCCCGGCTTGGACAAAGCATCAACCCGCACTTCCGTGTTGTCGCCGGGCAACGATTGCGTCAGCCCCACATAGGCCAAGATCAACACCACTTCACGATCGATACGGGGGTTCTCGATCGGGGACGACCTCACCAAATATAACTCATACATGATATCCGTATGAGCCTCGACTACGACCATGTCAATTATTCCCTCACCGATGGAGCACACACATAAGTGGTATACGTCCATCACCCCCAGTCCATCAACTCCTTCGAGCAACTGGGCCTACTTTTCATGGAACACTTCACCCCGTGGCACCTGTGCCCGTGAGGAAAACAACGGCCCGGCTAACATCGAAAAGGCAACGACGAGACAGATAGTATGCGTACCTTGAAAAGGTTTCACCACTCATCTTGACGGAGAACCAAATAATGACAAGCCAAGCTCTTAGGAGCGACGCCGAACAAAATTCGGCGAAAATGTTATCGCTTAACTATCCAAATACCTACGCTGAAGTTCAGACTGGGCATGAAATGATATCATCAACACCATGGAACCCTTGGAGGCCAGAATGGGAGAAGATAGGAAGTCCATACCCCCAAAGGCGGGCAAGAAACCGGGGTAATACAAGACCCCAGGTAGTTTTAAACCATTCGAAGAGGCGGTGGCAGTCAGACTAATAGAGGCATTCGGTGTGTCCCCCGGGTACATATTCACTCAGATCAAGGATAAGCGACTGTTCGGCGATCCTCGACCTATCAAAAAAAAGAGGACGCGGTGCAAAGCCCGTGAAAGTATTGCCACTACCATGAGACGGTCATACAACACCAGCCGTAGTACCGGTGACCTACGAGGCAACTTTGGAAACTCTCACGAAGATGGAATCTTTGGGCGAGCACGCTCAGCGGCCTCAACACAAAGATAATCAAGCTCGCGATGTCACACCGCCTCAGCACGAGGCTAATAGAAAACTGGGAGAGCGGAAGAATGGCCGACAAGCACCCCGTCTGCGGAACCTTGGAAGAAAGAGTAATTCATACCTTATCGCCCCTCGGGACAGTGGGTGGCCTATCCGCATCAACGTCATTGTCAAAGAGACATCAGAAAGCCAAGCTAAGAGAAATGATCAATGTGGTACAATCATGCCTGCCCGTAAACACGGCCGCTTGGGAAAACAATCGAATCCAGTTCGGTAAATAGGACAAGACGGGAGTCGTGTACCCGAACTTCGATTCCTTGGTTATATCGGCAAAAATCATGGGAGTAACGGTCAAACGACTGCTCGTTGACAGTGGGGCATTTTGCAACATACTGTTCAAAAAGACTTTTGACGAGCTCGATGACTATCCACCACTACCTCGGCCGAAAGCGAGCACCGGTGAAAAGGTATTAAGCGACGCCACCGTGAAACCCCTCAGGATCATACGTTTGGCAGTAGAACTGGTCTCCTCCATGGATAAGGCCGTTAGGGCCACAAAGCTTTGTGATTTCCTTGTAATAGACACGTAAATGCGACCTTGAATGGTTTTATCGGGCAGGCCCTTCAACACTTAATTGAGGTCAAGGTCCTCCACTTATTATTTCGTATAAAATTTCCCACTTTTAGATGGGGTGGTCGCACGCAGATTAAGGCGATCATCTTGATGCAAGAGGATGTTCTATTTATATTCGGCCTCATTTAAATTATAGCACACAAGAAATCACTAAGAACCAGACCCAATTAATGACAATCGACCAAAATAAACAACTATGCGAGGACATAGAACCAAGACTTGGGTCCGAACCACGCGAGTTCATCGTCCAAGGTGCAATCGACGACCCGAGAAGTGACCTGAACCGCACGACACCAGGCGAGGAACTCGAGAAAGTAAAGGTGGATCCAAGCTAATAAGACTTGGAGGTCATAATCGGCTCTAAAGTATCGCCAAAACTAAGAGAGCAGCTGATCGGTTTCCTCAAGTCGAATCTCAACGTATTCGCATGGTCTCACAAGGATATGGTAGGAATTGACCCCGAGATCTCCTGCCAACGACTCAACGTCCTCCCCAACAAAAAACCAGTCGCGCAGAAGAGAAGGAAATTCAGACTAGAAAAATATGCCGCATTGGCCGAAGAAGTGAAAAAGCTCCTCGACAATGAGTTAATCATGCAAGACGACCAGCCCCAGTGGGTGTCCAATGCCGTCTTGGTCAAGAAAACTAATGGGACATGTAGAATATGCATCGACTTCACCGACCTGAACGAAGCTTGCCACAAAGATTTCTTCCCTATGCCCCACATCGACCATTTGATCGATAACACGGTCGGGCACAAAATAATGTCTTTCATGGACGCTTTTGCTGGATACCATCAGATATCCATGCATTTAGAAACGACAACGGTACACATCGTTTCTCAAGAAAACGTGTCTTTGTTGAGAAGGATGCCTTTCTTCAAGAACGCACCGGCGAGCATCAACATTTGGTAAACCAAATGTTCGCGGAAGAAATCGGGAAATCTATGGAAGTATACATTGATGACATAGTCATCAAAAGTTTGAAAAAGGAAGATCACCTCACCGATCTCACCCGAGCATTCACCATATTGAGGAGGTTCAACATGAAGTTAAACCCGAAGAAGTGTAATTTCGGCGTGGAGTCAGGCAAGTTCCTCGGCGTGAGTCGACATAGCGGGAATAGAGGCTAATCCAACAAAAATTAGGGCGATAGTGGAAATGGGCAGCCCACGAAATCCGAAAGAGGTCCAAAAACTAGCAGGAAGCTTGGCAGCCCTTAGCAGATTTATATCATAGATGCAAACCTTTTTCGACATACTCAAGAGGGCTAAGAACGATTTCCAGTGGACGGAAGAAGCCCATTCAGCTTTGGATGGCATAAAGAAATATCTTGCCGACCCTAAAATACTGGCCAAATCCGTCCCCAGGGAGAAGCTCTTCCTATACTTGGTTAGCCCAAAACAAATAACAGTTCGGTCTTAGTTCGAGCGAAACCAACTACTTGCCGTGTACTACATAAATGGCGTTAAACAAAGCGGCAAAAGGTATCCCCCGAAGGCTCGCCTACACCCTCGTGATGGCGTGAGAAAATTACGCCCATATTTCTTTGACCATCAGGTGGAGGTATTGACCTCACCACCCTTAAGGAACACGCTCCAACGCCCCGACACAGCCGGCCGCTTCATGAAATGGGCAATCAAGATAGGCCAGTTTGGTATCACATACGCCTACTTTGAACCATCATCGCAGGCCCTAAATGATTTCACGGTGGAGCTCACTTTCCCGATCACATCGAATCGGAGCACCAATAGGCCCATTTGTGGGAGTTTACGTGGGCCGGGTTCTGTCTAAACCCGAGCCGTATGGCATAGTCCCTAATTAGTTCGGAGGGACACTCCTTCCAGATGGCTATCGTATTCGACTTTCAGGCCACTAATAATGAGGGGCGGTCGGCCCTAATTGGAGGACTGGAGATGGCAATGGCAATGGGGGTAAGAAGGATAAAAATACACACCGACTTGCAATTGGTCGCGTGTCAAGTGTTGGGGGAGTACGAGGCCCGATGCGATCGGATGACCACCTATCAGGAAGTCGTCTGCAGCCTGCTTGAACTTTTTGACCAGATCTATGTAGAACTGGTGCCAAGAAACGTGAATTCCCAGGCAGACGCCTTGGTTAGGCTAGCAACTTCGGAGGGACCGGCGGACATGAAAGACATCACCATCACAAAACTAACCCTCCCGTCCACCGCGCACGCTCTGGTCGCCCTCAACGACCCAATGAACATTGACCACGAGGACTGGTGGATCCCAATAGTCGAATTTCTGAAGACAGGGGGCCTACCTGACAATAAGGTCAAAGCCCGGCATTTGCAGATGAGGGCAACAAGGTACGCGATAGTCGACGACAACTTATACAAATGAGGCTTCAGCATTCCGTTGCTCAGATGCTTAACAAAGGCAGAGGGACAAGCCATCTTGAGAGAAATCCACGAGGGCACCCTCTTTAAACAACGGGAGGCCCCCGCCCACAAAAACCATCCCAAGAAGGTTATTTCGCCAACCTTGAAAAGGATGCTATCGAATCTGTGGCATGCCACCGTTGCCAAATCTTTGCCCCTTCAATCAGGGTGCCCCCAGAGGAGCTAACCAGCATCCTAAGCCCATGGCCTTCCGCGAAGTGGGGGATATATATCATCTGGCCCCTACCCACAGCTCCAGGGTCCATGCGTTTTGCCCTGATCGCAGTCGATTACTTCACAAAGTGGGCAAAAGCCGAAGCTCTCGCAAAGATCGACCAGGAAAGCTTGATAAAATTCATATGGAGAAACATCATTTGCCATTTCGGTCTCCCTCAAGCGATCGTAACCGATAATGGAAAATAATTCGACGACCTCAAAATCGATGCATTCTTCAGAAAATGGAAGATAGCAAGGTTCTTCTACACCCCTTACCACCCTCAATCCAACAGACAGGTCGAGGCTATCAACAAAATTATCAAACATACGCTGAAGGCACGCCTTGATGTTGGGAAACAAGGGGTGCCCGGATCTATTCGAGGTGAATTTAAATACATATTTAAATTAATCAATTAATTACTAACATGAATTAATCAATAAATAAACATCATGCCAACACGTATTTCACGTAAAACCTAAGTGTTTGTCCCGGTGAAAAACCCATGAAATGTGGAAAGATCATGAAATGAATATAAAACAGGGGTGAGGGCAGAGTGATTCCAGATTTTTGCGTTTTAAGTTCATGTGTTGTGTTTTGCTTATAAACGAATGCATATGACAAGATAAGAACGTAAAGCAATAAAGAACACAACAAAGTATAGTGGTTCGGAGACTCAAGCTCCTACATCCACTCTCCCATTCTTCTAGAAATTCCTTCAAATCGGACTTATCACCCTCTGGGGCTCGCCTCCGGATATTTAACGAGCTCTCACTCAAACGAGACTTATCAACCTTCAAGGATCGCCACAAGCTTTCGGGCTAACTCACCAGAAGCTTACTCACTTCTTCTCTGAGTTTTACGGGTGACTCAATTGCGACTTACTAACTCTTTACAACTTCACACAAACTACCTAACAATAGGGTTTGGGTTTGGGTTGATGTCTCCAACTAGGGTGAGATTTTTTACGTACATTTGTTTAGCCTCAATTCTAAGGTTGGGAAAATCTCTCTAAGCTTAGGATATATCGTGGGTTGCTTAGATTGGGTTTTAGAACACTCTTGAATATATTTATATATCTACGAGGACTTGTGTTCTATGGTGGGGAATGCCTTGAGTATATGGCTCTTGGCTCAGAAAGCGTCTTTTTTCCACATTCTCCACACTTAATTTGATGGAAGGTCTTGTATTTATAGTGTGGATTTGAATATTCTTTGTTGGAGAGAATCACATTCAAATCCTTACTATTACGTAAGTTCTGCAGTAGCTTTTTTCAGCCGGTTGTCTTCCTCTCATTGGTCCATGTCAGCTGAATCTAATGGCTATATTCTTCAGTTTCTTCTGAGTCTTGAGGTTCTTCTGAGTCTCAGAATCTTGATGATATCTTGAGTCTTGATTCTATCTAGTCTTGATTTTCTCCGATTCTTGAGTTTCTCTAGTCTCGGTGTCTTGATGACATCTTCGAGTCTTGAGGTTCTTTTGAGTCTCGGTGTCTTCGGTTTTTCTTCTTGAGTCTTGAGTTTTCTTCTTGAGTCTCGAGTTTTCTCCCAGTCTTGATTTTTCTTCTTGAGTCTTGATTTTCTCTGAGTCTCAGTTTTCTCTGAGTCTCAGTTTTCTCTGAGTCTTCAGTTTTCTCTTAGTCTTTAGTTTCTTGACAACTTCTTTTGAGTCTTGATTACTTTAGAAACTTCTTGAGTGTTCGATTTCTTGAAACTTCTTGAGTCTTGATTTCTTGAAACTTCTTGAGTCTTGATTTTCTTGAAAAACTTCTTGAGTCTCGGGTTTCTTGATTCATCGAGACTTCTCTTGGCCGGACCTTATGCGATCGAGCATCTTGACACTTCGAGGCTGCGAGTTCGGCTCTTCCGGTCCACATCCCCGACCTCGGTCACTTTTACTTCTCGACCCTTAGGTCACTTTTTACTCGAGCTTTCTCGATTTCTTCTTTTTGATCTGATCATTCGGCCCGATTAGATCAACACATCTTCAGTCAACATCTCGGGATAAAGATCAGTCAAGACATTAGGTTAGCATATCAGGTTATCATATCTGATCTTGATCACGTCTGATCGTGATCAGTCTCATCTGCTCATCTTCTGATCTGAAACCTTATCTTCGATTTGGTTGGCTTTAACTTTTCTTCACATTTGATTTGCCCGCAGCTCATCGCTTAACTCGAACTCATCTAACTCATTCGATCTCGACGGTCTAAAATCTCGCAACCTCGCCCGATCTCGATCATCTACTTGATTTCGTGAGTTCCTCTCAACTTGTTCTTTCGTTCCCCCTCAACTTGTTATCTGTAAATTAGCTTGAATAACACAAGTTGATAATGTTTTGGCATAATTCATCAAAACTAAATTATCCCAACAATTTCCCCCTTTTTGATAATGAAGCCAAAATATTTTAAAAAAATATATGCATTTTTAAAGAAACGGGTTTTCGTTTAAAAACATCAGTTCAGGTGATCACATTAAAGGTGATCTTTTGAACTCCTGCTCTGATACCAATTGTTTGTCCCGGTAAAAAACCCATAAAATGCGGAAAGATCATGAAATGCATATAAAACAGGGGTGAGGGCAGAGTGATTCCAGATTTTTGCGTTTTAAGTCCATGTGTTGTGTTTTGCTTATAAACGAATGCATATGACAAGATAAGAACGTAAAGCAATAAAGAACACAACAAAGTATAGTGGTTCAAGACTCAAGCTCCTACATCCACTCTCCCCTGTTCCTTGGAAATTCCTTCAAACGACTTATCACCCTCTCGGGCTCGCCTCCGGATATTTAACGAGCTCTCACTCAAACGGGAGTTATCACCCTTCACGGATCGCCTACAAGCTTTGCTAACTTCAAATGTAGCTTACTCACTTCTTCTACAGAGTTTTCTGGCTGACTCACTGCAGCTTACTAACTCTTTACAACTTCACACAAACTACCTAACAATAGGGTTTGGGTTTGGGTTGATGTCTCCAACTAGGGTGAGATTTTCCCGTACATTTGTTTAGCCTCAATGCTAAGGTTGGGAAAATCTCTCTAAGCTTAGGATATATCGTGGGTTGCTTAGATTGGGTTTTAGAACACTATTGAATATATTTGTATATCTACAGTCTTGTGTTCTATGGTGGGAATGCCTTGAGTATATGGCTCTTGGCTCTGTAGCATCTTTTCCCACATTCTCCACACTTAATTTGATGGAAGATCTTGTATTTATAGTGTGGATTTGAATGTTACCGATTGGAGAGAATCACATTCAAATCCTTACTATTCATAAGTTCTAGACTTTTTTCAGTGGTTGTCTTCCTCTCATTGGTCCATGTCCATTTGAATCTATGACTATATTCTTGATTTCTTACGAGTGTTCGAGGATTCTCTAGTCTTGAGTTCTTACGAGTCTCGGGATCTTGATGATATCTTTTGAGTCTTGATTCTATCTGAGTCTTCAATTTTCTCTGATTCTTCAGGTTTCTCTGAGTCTCAGTGTCTTCAGTGACATCTTGAGTCTTGATTCTATCTCGAGTCTTGAGTTTCTCCTCGAGTCTCGGTGTCTTGATTTTCTAACCGAATCTTTTTTCTTCTTGAGTCTTGATTTTTCTCACGAGTCTTGTTTTCTTACTAAGTCTTCAGTTTTTCTCTGAGTCTCAGTTTTCTCTGAGTCTTCAGTTTTCTCTGAGTCTTTAGTTTCTTGAAAGAACTTCTTTGAGTCTTCATTTACTTTAGAAACTTCTTGAGTCTTGATTTCTTGAAACTTATTGAGTCTTGATTTCTTGAGAAACTTGAGTCTTGATTTCTTGAAACTTATTGAGTCTCGTGGTTTCTTGATTCAGCGGACTTCTCTTGGCGGACCTTATCCGATCGAGGCATCTTGACACTCGGGGCTTCTACGAGTTAAGCTCTTCCTGAATCGGACATCCTGATCCTCGAGTCACTTTTACTTCTTGACCCTCGGTCACTTTTACTCAGGGTTATCGATTTCTTTTTTTGATCTTGATCAGCTCGACTGATCAGATCAACACATCTTCAGGTCAACATCTCAGGATAGCATCAAGTCAGTACATCAGGTTAGCATATCAGGTTATCATATCTGATCTCGATCACGTCTGATCTTGATCAGTCTCATCTGCTCATCTTCTGATTTGCAACCTTCTCTTCGATTTCTTTGCTTTAGCTTTTCTTCACATTTGATTTGCCAGCTTCATCGCTTAACTTTCGGAACTCATCTATTTCATCTCGATCTCGATCGGTTTAAATGCAGCCTCCTCCCGATCTCGATCATCTACTTCTGATTTCGTGAGTTCCCCCTCAACTTGTTCTTTCGTTCTCCCTCAACTTGTTATCTGTAAATTAGCTTGAATAACACGAGTTGATAATGTTTTGGCATAATTCATCAAAACTAAAATATCCCAACACTAAGCATGCGGAATCTAGGAATTACGTAAATACTAACCTCTCGTAGAGACAACCGCTGAGATGATGGATCAACCCAAAGTACCTTCTCAAATATGTCCCACGTCCACGAACGCAATCCGGTGGGAGGATTATCAACGAACGATTTTAATCTTTAAAAGAAAAGAAAATTTTTGGTTACCACCTTTGTGGATTTCTAATTTTTCCAACACATGAAATTGCTCTTGGGGATGAAAAATTCACCCCTATTTATAATACTAAGGGGTTCAAAATTTTTGCCCTTGGAATAAGATGGGAAAATCTTTTTCTTGATCTCCAAGAAATCTTGAATATATCCAATATATTCTTTTCTCCATATTTAAAATATTCCACAAAAATCCAACCTCCTAATATTAAGGGAATTTTCGAAAATTCCAATTAGTTAGGAAAGAAATAAGATCTTTGACTTTCCTTGAATTTATGGGATAATCTTGTATTCCAAGAATACATATTCCATAAAATCTTTCCAAGTAAATCAAGAAAATCTTTTTTCTCTTCCTACCCAATATTTTCGAAAATAATAGAGGAAAAATAAGCCAAAATATTTTCTTCTTCTTTTCATTAATTGGACTTTAGTTTGGGCTATTTGAGAGGCCTTTAGGAGCTATGAAGCTTTAATATTTAGCCAAAATATTATTCAAGCCCATTAATATTAATTTACTCCACTATAAAATTAATATTGAACTATCCATCTTAACTCACATTACGACTTCACAATAATATGACTCCCGGTCATTATTTCCCGCGTTTAAGATTATCTTAGTCCATTAATTAATTAAGTCACTGAACAGACTTTATATTAATTAATATCTTTGTCCTTGGAGTAAAGACAGCTCAACATTATTATCCATACCGGAAATAAATTTCCACTTGCAAGATTTGGTATGATAAAGATTCTGAGCCCACCAAGGGGACAAATCAAGCAAGTCGTACTTGCTCGCGATTCTCCGTATTAAATCTTAGCAATCGTCATGTAATTAATAATATTGCCCAAGATACAAGGTATCAAATCGCATTGATTCTCTTACCATCATAAGTCAAAGCAATAGTTATCAATTTCACACGATCCTATTTAAGGAACGGATATTAAGAAATAACGCACCACTGAGGTCTAATTCTTGTATATTCAGTAACGAATAATTTATCCTCCTGTAGGTCCTTTTCAGCGCATCAGGATGCACTAGTGTAATCCCTTGGTCAAGACAAGCCAATCCGAGCCTTACACTTCAACCTTTCATGATGGGTTGTTCATTTCCATCTGGGTTGTGAATTTGTACTTAGTCACGAGGAACTGTTAATTTGATCTTCTGTGATCTGGTATCACCAAATTAACTACAACGTAACACGTACTGACTTTATCAAATGGGTATGTAATAAATATATATAACATTCATTCATATTTAATGCAACATGTGATAAATAATTTATTTCAGTAAAATAAATAAGAAATTCAGTTTGGTTATACAAAGTAAAAGCATACTTTTCAGTATAACCCCAACACTTGAACGGAGGAAGGGCAAGTGGGCGAGCGAATTGCCCGAAGTCTTATGGTCATACAGGACAACCTGCAGAACCTCCACAGGGAAAACACCCTATTCCTTCGCCTTCGGAGCCGAGACAGTAATCCCAGCGGAAGTCGCCATACCGAGCTATTGAACGAGCAACGGAGTCTTGAGCGGGAACGACATGGCCATGACGACCAGTTTGGATCTACTGGAGGAAAGAAGGATAGACGCTAACCTGAGAAATGCCAGTTACAAAGGACAAACTGAGAAATACTACAATTCGAAGGTCAAAATCCGACAGTTCAAGAAAGGCGACCTCATCCTAAAAAAGATACTCGAGTACCCAAGGGAACCCTCGGCCCTACCAAAGAAGGCCCTTTCAAGATATCCAAATGCTTGGCAAACGGGGCGTATGAGATCGAAGACCCGGATGGCACACCAGCGCAATATCCATGGAACGCGGCCCATTTAAAGAAGTATTACCAGTAGAGGCCGGTTTAGAGCTTATTTTGTTGGCCACCACTTTGTAATAGTTCAATAGCTTTTAAAGAGAACATTTTATGACAAGTTACGTTTTCAAATTTCCTTTGCAAATCCTTAGACAACACCGTAACAAGACTGAGCCAAAGTTTAGACACATCGCATAAAAATAAGACGATCAAAACATAGTCCAGATACATCGCGACACATTCAAATGGCGATTAGGACACAAGCAAAACTCATGGTCGCCGGTGCATGTCCTAGTGCATAACGAACATTTCTTCCGCGAATCAAAATAAGAAACAGATTTACGAACGCATGGAACCAACAAGATAACCGAAACATGCCTTTATTAAACATGAAAGAAGGGGGGCGCTAAGGCCGATTACAAGAAGGAAACCCCGAGAGGGCCGACCATACTAAAAAAAAGTACATTTAAAATCATTCATGAAGGGGGAAGGCTCTAAACATTATCCCCCGACGTATCCGCCGCCGCCTGGTCGCCCGTGCCTCCAACAACATCGCCACCCGGGTCGGCCACCACCGTATCATTGTCTCCGACCACACCCACCGGGGGCATGGGCAATGCCTCGGGGTCAACTTGCGTCTCCTCAGGAGACCCCTCGTTGTCGGAACCCCAGCCCGGCCGCACCAGCCGACCTTCCGGGGCCAGGAAGGACAGTTCTATGCCAAAATCGTCCAAGTCCGCCACAGGAAGACCCACATCGGCCTCGGGGGGGCAATCGGTAATGAAGGCCTTGAAGTCCTCCACGAGCACGGAGTGGTCGGCGGAGGGATCACGATGGAAGACGGCCCAGAGAACATCAGTGTAAGCACTGATGTAGGAAAAAATCCCCAGCGCGGCGTCGTTGGCGGCCCGGAGGGAGGCATCTTTCCCAATCTAGAGCTCAAGTTCTCCAACCTTGGCTTTATAGTCCACTACTAAGGCATGGGACTCAGCCAACTGCCGAGTAAGCTCCTCGACCCGGCCCCGCAATGTCACCTGCTCGAGGCGGTGGGAATCGACCTTAACACGACATTTCGTGTTCACCTCCGCCACTTGCAAAGCCAGCTCGGCTGACCGCTCCTGCCCAACTTTCAAGTCGGCCTCCATTTGGGACATGGCCACGACCGCTTCCTCCAACTTCTTCTTCTGCTCATCCAAAGCCGAGCAGGAGGTTTCCAGATCTTGATCATTCTGCTCGATGACCCGTTCGAGGAACGTGGCCGCCTTCTGAGAGTAGATCAAGGCGGTGTACATATTATTCTCTTTGCTGTTGGAAGAGGCGGCGTGATGGTTGTCCAGAGACCAGCACCTAGGCACATCCCGCACGGAGTGCCGCATGTATCAGGGCCAATTAGGTTGGGGGCATCTTTGAACATAGATAATCGGCCACGGGCGGCGGGAAGTTGATGAACCTGAAAGGTTACTTTACTGGTTAAGATAAGTACGGAAGCAAGCTACGACAAAAGACAAAAGGAAGGCAAGACTTACGCCCCGAAGAGATGTTGAGATTATACTGGAAAGCATGCTTTTACTTTGTATAATCAGACTGAATTTCGGACTTATTTACTGAAATAAATTGTTTATCACTGATGCTTTAAATATCATCGAATGTTACATATATTTACTGCATAACTGTTCAATAAATAGTACGTGTTACATTGTAGTTAATTTATTGATACCAGATCACAGAAGATTAAATTAACAGTCCCTTGTAACTAAAAGTACAACATTCACGACCTAGATGGAAATGAACAATCCATCGTGAAAGGTTGAAGTGTAAGGCTCAGATTGGTTTGTCTTAACCAAGAGATTACACTAGTGCATGTCTGATGCACTGAAGAGGACCTACAAGAGGATAAATTCTTCAGAACTGAACTAGGAAGAATTAGGCCTCGGTGGTTAGTTATTTCTTAATCTTCGTCCCCTTAAATAGATTGCGGTGGTTAGTAACTATTGCTTTGACTTTATTACGGGAAGAGAAATCAATGAGATTCAATACCCTATATCTTGGGCAATATTATTGGTCACATCACGATTGCTAAGATTTAATACTGAGAATCGTGCAAGCACGCTTTTGTTCGACGGTGCCCTTGGGAGGTTCATAAGTTTTATCATACCAAATCTTGCAAGTGGAACTAGTTTTACGGTATGGATAATAATGTTGAACCGCTTCTTTACCTAGGATAAAAGATATTAATTAATGGAAAGCTATTTCAAAGGGCTTGAATTAATTAATGGGCTAGATAATCTTAAACACGGAAATAGTAACCTGAGCCATATTAATCTGTAATATGGGTTAAGATGGATAGTGAAATATTAATTATGTAGTGGTATTAATTAATATTTATGGGCTTGAATAATATTGTGGCTCAATATTGATAATTCAAGGTCCATTGGAAGGTCCAATCTTAATTCTCCTAAAGGCCCCCAAAGTAGCCCAAGATAAAGTCCAATAACTGAAAAAAGTGTTTAAAAATAAAATAAATTTGTTGCTTATTTTTCCTCATATTTTTCGAAAATTATGGATAAAAGGGGAGAAAGATTTTCTTTGAATTTTGTTATGGAATGAAGATATGTATTCTTGGAATACAAGATTATCTCATTAAATTCAAGAAATCTCCCACTTGGTTATTCATAGTGTGATTTTCGAAAATTTTGAAATATAAAGGGAAAGAAAGATTTTCTTGATTTTCTTGAAAAGATATTATGGAAGATATGTATTTCTTGGAATACAAGTATATCTCATAAATTCAAGAAGATCCAAATCTTGGAATCTTGATCCTATTATTTTCAAAAATTTCCATAACAAGATGAGGTGGGATTTTTGTGGAATTTTTTAATTATGGAGAAAAGAATATAGGAGATATATTCAAGATTTCTTGGAGATCAAGAAAAAGATTTTCCCATATTATTTTATCACTAAAAATCATCCAACCCCCTCTATAAATAGGGGATGAATGTTTCATTCCCAAGTACAATTCCATGTGCTGAAAAAATTAGTAAATCCACAAAGGTGGTGCAACAAATTTTATTTTTCCTTTTGTTAATTGTTCGCGAGCTTCCTTCCACCGGATTGTCGAACAAGGACTAGGGAATACTTGGGAAGGTCTTTTGGTGTGTTTTCATTGACAAGTCCATTGTCATTCCAAGAGGTAAGTTCACGTAAACTCGTAGTAATTCCGCATGCGTAGGATTTACGTGAACTGTTTATATGCATGATTTGTTGTTGAATTATTATTTGAATTAATATATGATTAATTCATGCTAGTAATAATTGTTTGAATTAAATTTGTATTTAAATATTCATCCCGAATAGATCCGCAATTAATTCCCCAACAACTGTATCATAACCTCCTGTTTAGCTCAATTTTAAATTGTAATTTAATCCATTTTCATTAAATTTGAAATCGATAGTAGAATTGCTAGATCTTTTTTGCGGTATCCAATTGTCATGGAATTTAATGTGTTTATTTATGCATGCATATAAATTGTGGTTTTTAATTGATTCGCTCGAATTTGTTTTTGCCTCGGAGAAAATCCATCAAGAGATTAGTATTTGTTTGATTTGATCAATGTAATAGACTAGTCTAGATCTAGGTTTATTTATTTTTTGTAAATAAATTATAACCGGATCTAAATGGAAGGCGAGACGGGTTAATTAAAAGACGATCCGAAATTCCATGTAGGGTAAGGCGCCGCACAAAACGCAAGTAAGAGAGGCACGCGGGCGCGGACACACCGCGGCACGCATGCGTATGGGGCGAGGCCGGAGGGGAGCGCGGGTGAGGCGACGGGCGACGCGGCGCTGCAGAAAGGGTGACGCCGGCTGAAATGCGCGGCGGGCGACGCGTTGGTGCGCGGCGGCAAAGGATGCTACCGAGGCACGGGGTAACGCGAGTGACGCTGGCGAGGACAAGGCGGCGCGTATGCTACCGAGATAAGGGCGGTAACGCGCGAGGCGATGCAGCGACGCCAGATGGGCGCGGCGGGCGACAAGGGCGATGCGGCGACGTGACGTCTTTAGCGCTTTAAGGCGCATGGACGCCACTCGACACGGCCGGGGGAGTGCTAGGCGGGCACTCCGACCTGCGAGCTGGTCGATGACATGGCTTGATAAGGCATTTTTTAAACGGTCAAGTGGGAGCTTTTCGAGGTGAACGATGAAGGCTATGAAGACGATTTTTCAAGATCAAGACATGACAAAATTAACCATGACAATTGGATAAATGTGCCCAACATGTTTAATTTTTGTCTTGATGTTTATGCTTATTTAAATTGTGTTTAAATTTGCGATGCATGAGAAAATGTTTTGAAAAATCTCACTTTCGAAAATTACTAAGTATGCTTAAACAATTAATTGACAATTTTATTCCAGATAATAAAATTGAATTAATTTTGACCTCCATGATTTATTTATTTGTGAATTCTTTTGGAGAAATTCCCCCCACGGGACGGTCAAAAGTTAGCTTTCACATGAATAAATTCCAAAGGATGATTGTTGATTATTACTAGTGGCGACAATGACCCTCCCCACGAGGCTCGCTTCGGGCGAAAATAATAATTTCAGATTTAATCATGGTTATTACTTAGGTATAAAATTGATATGCATATACTTCCCCGAAGTCCCTGTCAATTTTATATTGGTCAAGTGGGAGCCAACTATTAATCTGGATATTAAAAGTTTGTAACTGTTCTTGTTTGTAATCTGCTTGAATGTGTTTAAATAATGACCTACCCCACGTGGCTTATTTAAACTGTTTTGAGATGTTGGCTGATCCATGTTCATATTTTTTTGAGATTTTAATATGAAACATGTGATCGAACCTTGTTATATATTTATGCTTGTGCATATTATTATTTATTTCATTCAAAGATGTCGCAACCTTTTAATCCATCATGTTAATATACTTAAAAGTCAATACAATATGTATGGAAACTATATTGATTGAAACGAAAAATTATAATTGTCCTAACTGCACAAAAGCACAAGTGGATTCTTGACACACCAAAATCAGATGAGCCAACTGACGGGTCAAAAATGCGGAACCCGTCAGATCACCTTGCGAGAGATGTCGTCGCTGAAAATGGTGGAGGACAAACCCGTAAGGGATTACGTCCTCAAAATTGATGGCCCAAACAAACTTGAGATTCTGAGTGCAGATTATAATCTGAGACTCAGATGAATTTGGTATTTCTCCGCCCAAAAAGTTTCGAGCATTTTGGCCTCGCTTAGCGATTTGTTGCAAGCTTTGGTCTCGGCAGAGATGTTGATGGGGCACCAAAACTCAATCTTTGACGGCAAGTGGTTTGTCTTCATTTTCTAGGCCAAGGAGAGGCAAGAAGAAGAAGATGACCAAAAAGCCATCAGACTCAATTGTTGCCAAGGGCAATGGTAAGATGACGAATGCTGGTGGTGTCAAGGAAAATCCAAAGAGGAAGTGCTTAAGCTGCGGTGAAAGAGGACAATGGAGGTTTGCCTGTTCCAACCCCAAAAGGGCCGGAAAGGTAGGTAATTCTCACGCCTTAATTGTTGAAACTTGTTTAGCGGCGTATACTTCTCATTCGTGGGTAGTTGATACCGAATCCACTAATCATGTTTGCTTCACGGGTTCAAACTGATCCGACAACTTAGTGGGAGTGAGATCCTCATCACACTGGGCGATGTTACGAAAGTAGCGGTTATTGCAATGCTACGAAAGTAGCAGATATTGCAATACTACGTAAGTAACGGCTATTACAATGCTACGTAGGTAGCAGATATTGCAGTGCTACATGAGTAGTGGTTAAAGCAGTGGGAGAAGTGCACCTGTCTTTTGAAGATAAAGTTTTTTTTGGAGATTATCTTTATGTTCCCAGTTTTAGAAAGAATTCACCTTCAGTTTCTAAAATTCTGTTAATGGATACTTAGTTTCTTCTAATAAGAATGACATCATTTCTTGAAATGACGAGTGTATCTGTTATGGGACATTGGTAGAATAATCTCCATACAATTAACTGTGCACACCACTCACGAAACGCATCCTATAACACATCAACTGTTTCCGATAAAAGAAAACGTTCATCAGACATGAACGAGACACTTCTATGGCATCTAAGATTGAGACATATTAATCCAAAGAGGATCCAAAGGTTGGTGAAACACGGTTCACTGGAGTTTCTCCAAGTTGAACCAATTCCAACCTGCGAATCACGTTTGGAGGGTAAAATGACCAAGAGGGCATTCAGAGCCAAGGGGAGTAGAGCCAAATAAGTGTTAGAAATCATTCACACAGACATATGTGGTCCAATGTCAACCAAATCAAGAGGAGGTTATGAGTATTTCATCACTTTTATTGATGACTACTCAAGGTACGGTTATATTTTCCTTATGAAGCATAAATCTGAGACCTTTGAAAAATTCAAAGAATTTAAGGCTCAAGCAGAGAATCATAGGGAAAAACGTATCAAGTCTCTGTGATCCGATCGTGGAGACGAGTACCTCAGCGATGAATTTTTGAACTACTTGTCAGATGAAGGGATTGTATCCCAGCTAACTGTACCCTGAACTCCTCAACAAAACGGGGTTGCAGAGCGAAGAAACAAAACTCTTTTAGAAATGGTTAGATCAATGATGTGTTATGCGGATCTTCCCAAGTCGCTCGGGGTCATGCCTTGAAACAATGCTTACATTCTGAACTTGGTGCCATCCAAATCGGTTCCCAAAACTCCCAAAGAATTGTGGACCCCAAGCAAGCCGGGCAGACACATGAGAATTTGGGGTGTCCGCCCACGTGTTGACACAAGGAAGCCGGGAAATGGATCCTCGACGTAATTAAGGTTGTTTATAGGATACCCCGATGGAACAAAAGGGTGTATGTTCTATGGTCCCGAAGATCAAAAGGTGGTAATAAGCACCCACTTTAGAGTTTTGGAGGAAGACTATATGAACGAAAGAAGACCCAGAAGTGAGATTACCTTAAGTGAGCTAAGAGGGCTAACCTAATTGCCAATTTATGCAAGATGATATACCAAACGACACACTTTCTGCAAACCGAACCTTTGTCGTAGTGGGAGGGTTGTAAGACAGCCCGAGAGATTCATGGGGATAGGAGAGTCCTCGGACTTGATTCCTGGACAAGAGGAATCAGACCCATGGACATATGATGAGGCAATCCAAGACAAGGATGCGGTTTCTTGGCAAAAGGCAATGAAAGAAGAAATGGGTTCTATGGATCATAACAGAGTGTGGGAGCTAGTCGAACCACTTAATGGGGTCAAACCCATTGGTTGCAAGTGGGTATACAAGAGAAAGAGGGGACCGGACGGGAAGGTGGAAACCTTCAAGGCAAGGCTTGTGGCGAAAGGTTATACCCGAAAAGAAGGATCAACTATGAGGAAACCTTTTCACCAGAGAATGCTCAAGTCCATCCGGATTCTCTTGTCGATTGTTTGCAAGATCTCGATTTTGAAATGGCAAATGGATGTCAAGACAGCTTTCCTTAACGGAAGTCTTGATGAAGAAATCTATATGCAACAACCTCAAGGCTTCATTGAAAAGGGCCAAGAACACCTAGTTTGTAACCATTTACGGACTCAAACAGGCATCCAGAGCTTGGAACCAATGTTTTGATCATGTTATAAAGTCTTATGGGTTTGATCAAAACGAGTTCGAAAGTTGTGTGTACAAAAAGTGTGTCGGAACTGCATTGGTATTCTTAGTACTATACATAGACGACATTCTGCTCATCAGGAACGATGTAAAGGTGTTATCAGACGTAAGGGCATGGCTTTCAAAAAAGTTTGATATGAAGGACTTAGGGGAAGCCGGGCACATCCTTGGGATCAAGATCACTCGAGATCGCAAGAAAAGGATGATAGGCTTATCACAAGCTTCATACATGACAATCGTCTTGAAACGATTCAAAGATGCAGATTCCAAGAAAGGCTTCAGACCTTTCGTGCATGGAATTCATCTATCCAAGGAAATGTGCCCTAAGACACAAAAAGAGATATATGACATGAAAGACATTCCTTATGCTTCGGCTGTCAGAAGCCTTATGTATGCAATGCTGTGTACGAGATCGGATATCTGGTTTGCCGTTGGCATGGTGGCAATATATTAAAGTAACCAGGGAAGGAACATTGACTCGCCAGCTAAAAACATCTCAAGTATCCAAAAAAAACTCGAGATAGAATGTTGGTTTATCGATCGATAATCTAATCCCCATCGGCCACACTTTCGGACTCGGATTTCCAATCGGACTTAGATTCCGAAAAATCTACCTCCGGTAGTGTGTTTTGCATGGGGGAGGAGCCACGATGTGGAGAAGCGTTAGCGAAATGCATAGCGATTTCTACCATGGAAGCCAAATATGTGGCGGCTTGGCGGCAAATGAAAAAAGCGGTTTGGCTCAAGAACTTCCTAGTGGACTTGGATGTAGTTCCGAATTTGCCCAAAGACAATCATCGTTTATTGTGAATGCCGAGCAGGCGGTTGCAAATTCTAGGGAACCAAGAGCCCACAAGGCCAGCAAACACATTGAAAGGAAATACCATATTATACGAGAAATCGTTACGAGAGGAGATATAGAGGTGGCAAAGATCGCGTCAGAAGACAACCTAGCTGATCCATTCACAAAGGGTCTGGCTCAGAATACATTCGAGAGACATGTTAAAGGAATGGGTGTCAAGAGCGTTGCCAATCTGCTTTGAGTATAAGTGGGAGACATTATGAGGTTCGTGTAGGTGACATTAGTTGTCACGTACTACACGAGACATGTTGTAGTATACTTAAAAGCAGACTTTGAGTATAAGTGGGAGATTGTTGGGATTATACTAGAAAGTATGCTTTTACTTTGTATAATCAGACTGAATTTTGGACTTATTTACTGAAATAAATTGTTTATCACTGATGCTTTAAATATCATCGAATGTTACATATATTTACTTGCATAACTGCTTCAATAAATAAGATCGGTTACATTGTAGTTAATTTAGTGATACCGCATCACGTAAGATTAAATTAATCATCCTTTGTAACTAAAAAAAGTACAACATTCACGACCTAGATGGAAATGAAAAATCCATCGTGAAAGGTTGAAGTGTAAGGCTCAGATTGGTTTGTCTTGACCAAGAGATTACACTAGTGCATGTCTGATGCACTGAAGAGGACCTACAGGAGGACAAATTCTTCAAAACTGAACTAGGAAGAATTAGACCTCAGTGGTTAGCTATTTCTTAATCTTCGTCCCTTAAATAGATTGTATGTGGTTAAGAACTATTGCTTTTGACTTATTACGGAAGAGAATCAATGAGATTCAATACCCTATATCTTGGGCAATATTATTGGTCACATGCGATTGCTAAGATTTAATACGGAGAATCGTGTGCAAGTACGCTTGTTCAATTTGCCCCCTTGGGAGGTTTATAAGTTTTATCGAAATTGTTGGGAGATGAATTTAATAAAAGATTATATGATTTTGATTAAGATCCCAAAACCCCTAAGTATGACATGTTCAGAATGATCTTGATAGTTGAGTCGATTCGATTTTTAGAGTATTCAGGATGTTATCGCAAAATGTATAATCGCCAGATATAGTTCAGATAGGTTCTGAGGACTCAAGAACTCAAGATGTTTCAAGATACCGAAGTTTCAGATGAAATCAAGTCTCTCAAGACTCAAAGATGAAAATCGAGAACTCAAGACTCAAGATGAAGACTCAAAGATATCAACAAGATAAATCAAGACTCGTAAGATCCTCAAGACTCAAGACCCCAAGACTCGTAAGAATCAAGACACAAGATCAAGACCGAGTATTCAAGATCATTAATATCGAAGCACGCGAATATCAAGACTCAAGAATGTATCAATGCTCAAGATGAACCCGAATGTTCCGAGGCTCAATATATCTATCTCAAGGATGCAATCGGTCGAGAAAACGCGATACCTTAGAAAGTTAGATATTGCCAAGACATTCAAATGCGCATAAAAGGAACTAAGTCAAGTGTTGTTAAGGTTATATCAAACTCGTAGTTTGTAACCAAAAGAGCCGCTTAAAGTGTCTACCTTTTATCGAGACAAAAAGTCAAAAAGAGGAAGACGACATCGTACCATACCGACAATCGATAAAGGACAAATGTCAAATAAAAAAGATGTCGATGTAATGAAAGTTCTAGACCGCAAAAAGTGAAGACCAGCTACATGAAAGGCTATTGCCTAAAAACGTGTTAGGGAGCTTCAAACTCTAAATATAGCCGTTTTCACACACCATAAGAGGGAACTCACGGTTATCTCTCCAACGGATAGTTTTCAAAAGTAACCTTGGTGTATGCCTATAAATCTTGGTGACCCTCTACATTGTAAGGTTACGGAAATTTATACGCAACTCAAGAGCTCAAACTTATTCTTGCAAAAGTTAAAGCACTCGAAATACCTTGAATTTCCCAAGTGCTTCTATATTGAAGAGAGCTCACTTTACTAAGCCTAGCTTGATAAGATTTATCCAAAGTTAGTCGAGATATCCTAACCCTTTGCATTGTGCTTCATTGTAAAGGATATCTCATTCTAGTTGAAACCAACCAAGAAACCCCAAACCCTTGAGAAGGTAGTTGGAGTGTGTTTGTTGGTGAGTAGAGTTGTAAAGAGTTAGTAAACTACGGAGTAGTCGAAAAACTCTAGAGGAGAAGTTAGTAAGCTACGAGGGTAGTCCGAAGGCTTGTGTGTGATTGAAAGTAAGTAAACTACGGAGGTAGTCGTAAAAACTCAAGGTCGGGTTGAGTAAGTAAACTACGTGGAGTAGTCGAAAAACTTCGGGGCGAAGTTGAGTAAGTAAACTACGAGGTAAATGAAAGCTCGGTTGATAGTGAATTTCTCTCAAGAGTCAGGGAGAGTGGATGTAGGAGCTTGAGTCTCTGAACCACTATAACTGCTGTGTTCTTTATTGCTTTCCTTATCTATGCTTAATTGTTGCATTGACTCGATTTTGAAAGCATACTTTTCACTGATATTCAGTTGGAATCAATCCACGGTTGCATAAGTGAATCACAGCCTAATCACTATTTTCATAAGGGGAAGGTTTTTCAACAAAGCTTAAAACGAGTATAAACTAAGGGCCAACCATTCCAAGACGATCGATGCTAGCGAACAGATAGTTACCAAACCGAACTCTCTTTCGAGGATTCATGAAGTTAGTTATCTCGATCCAAGCAACTCGGGATCTCTGACACTCGGGACTTCGGTTGAGATTATCTCGAGGTATCTCGAAAGCGACTTCGGGATCACCGCCTCGAGAGACTTTGACTCGAGAGCGATCTGTCTTCTCGTAACCTAATTTTCGGATTATCGACCCAAGTGACCTCGAAGAAAAAGTTTTAAAAAACACTTTGAACACGTGTATTCCCCCCGTACGTAAGACTCGTTTTCACCGGACCAACAAATTGGTATCGGAGCAAAGGGTTCAACTTGACCACTCTTTGTGTTGACCAAAGTTTTATTTTCAAAAATACTTGTGGTCTATCTCGAATCGATCTTATTTGTTGAAATTTTTTTATTTTCAAAAGATCGGAAAAATGTCTTCTAAAAACTTCCCATGTTCTCGATGAGAGAACTATGATCTATGGAGACCGAGAATGCAGGCACATCTCAGATTCCAAACATGAGCGTATGTGGAGAGTGGTTTCTCAAGGACCATTCAAATTTCTTGTGGTGAATCCCCCAGAGAAAACGAAGATGAGAGAATTGATCCAAGAGAGAATTTCCTAAGTCCGATGACCAACTAACTCCGAGGAGAGAAAGTTAGTCAATCTAGACTACATTGCAAAAGACACACTATACAAAGACAATTGATGATGGTGTGATGGGAATGATCTCTCACCGTAATATCTGCTAAAAGAGATATAGGGATACACTATTTGTTATGTGCGAAGCGCACGATCATATAAAAAGAAAACAAACTTTCAAAAGGCAATTGGAAAGTTTGACAGTTTTTGAAATGGATGATGGTGAATCAATAGACAAATTGGAAGTCGATTCACTAAAGCATCATGAATGATCTAAATGCACTTGGAAAGAAATATCCACAAAGAGAAGTGGCATTGAAAATTCTTAGAGGTCTTTCTAAGAAATGGGATATTCATGCGAAAAGGTGATTGAAAACACCAAGAACATTAGTTCAATGCCATACCAACAAGTCTTCTCTCGAAATGAAAGCCTATGAATTTGTAATTGATAAGAAATCCAAAAAGGTCGATAAAGAAAGATGATTCTTCATCAAGTAAGAATGTGGCTTTAAAAGCGAAAGATAAAACCTCAAAATTATTGAGTCTCAAAACCCCCATGCCAAACATCGGGATGAGCTTGAGGAAAAGCTAAGACTCGATGGCAAGGAGGTTTGACAGACTTAATAATAGATTTGGAAAATACAAAAGCTTTTACAGAACTACAGTACCGCAGAAAAAAACGATGATGCATCAACCGAGAAGAAGAAGGACTGAAAGTCAAGGATCTTCATCCGCAAAGAAGGACTCCAAGTCCAAAAGAAGAAAATGATCGTGGATGATGATGCCAACAGATGCTATAATTGTCGGAAGAAAGGTCACTTCCAAAGATGATTGTCCGAGTTGAGTGCTAAGGAGAAGAGAAAGACAAGCTAAAAAGAGACCGTAAGTTCTCAAGCAAAAGGCCATGGTTGCGGAAGAAGAACACTCGAGGAGGAATCTAGCTCTTCGGATGAGATATTCTCGACAAAGTGAAAGTGATGACATCCGCCCTGATGGCCATTGAGGAGGTAAACTCTTCGTCTCTATTATTGCTCCTACACTTGCACAAGAGTTTTCAAATTCCACTTTTGATCATTTTTGACTGATGGATTCTTTTGAGAATCTAATGAAGGACTATGCTTGTTTTGCAAGGATCTGCTAAATAAAACTCAAGAGCGTAATAAGGAACCGAATCTTTGAAAATCTAAAATGGAAAGACTCTAGCAAAACTGAAATCACTTCTCAATTTATGGGAGCTACCGATGAACCGGATGTTTCGAAAGTACAACTCTCGAGAAAAGAGAAGTTGATAGAGACCCTAACTCAAAAGCTAGAGAAATCCAATCAAGAAACTCAAATTAATCGTAACTAAGTTCAATGACCTCTCCGAGAAGCATGAAACTCTACGTAATCCGTGAGGATAGTGCATGTAAGAAGTTAACTCTATTGAATAATGCATCTAAAGTAATAGATGAAATTGAGTTACCGAGAGATCTGCCACTATAAAATCTGGATTGGGATTCATTCCAGGGGGAACCTCACAAGGTCATCTGAATGCTGCATCAAGTAGCAAGAAGACAATCTTTGTTAAATCAGTGGCACCTACACTTCAATATGAAGTAATGCCCAAGGTTGTAGACAAGGAAAAGGACCTATGGTTTGAAAAACTGAATGATCGTGTTAGAAAGCCCAAACCTCGGTGAAGGCTAGAAAACCCGAAAGCAATCGATTGAAAAAATTTCGTGCAAGTACTTCAAAGCCTCGGCTAAGAATGCAAACTTGAAAGGATCTACACCGAACCATCGAGGAATCTTCAGAAGAGAAACACTCGGCAGAGATATTCTCAACCAAGAGACCAAGTCCTCGATATACCGAAAGACCCATATTTCAAAGACAGCAACCTAAACCCCACTTGCCTAAGGGGTAAAGGTTACCCAACCCAAGTCAACAAAGATTCGCACCCACCAAGACAAAAGCCAAAAGCAATAGAACAAAAGGCTTAAACCAAAGAAGAATTCAAAAGCCCATGTTCATGCTAAGGCCAACACTCATACATGTGAAACCGCTAAGGCACCCCGTGAGTAGTAAATGTGTATGTAGATGTTTATGGAAGACAGATCGACCACTCTAAAGTGATTAGAGTTGTTAAAGCGATTTGGATCCCTAAAGGTACAAATAACCTTGTAGGACCCTACACAAATTGGGTACCTAAGAATTAAATTGTTTTTTCGTGAGGAAAAACAAGGGCACTAAACCGACTAAAGATCACATGGCACCGATGAGCAGAGATGAAAAAAGCTCCTCGATATATGGTATCTTGACAAAGGATGTTCAAGACATATGACGACAGATACAAGAAGATACTTTCAAGGACTATGTTGAACAAAGAGGCCCACAGATCACTTTTTGGAGATAACTCCAAGGGACAGATCAAGGATATGGAACTTTGGAAATCGACTCGATTTCATATCCATGGTGTTTCATATGTATCTCGATTGAAGCATAACTTGCTTTCAATTAGCCAATTATGTGATAAAGGTTTTAATGTTGAGTTCTCCAAGAACTTATGTTTTGTGAAAGATGATACATCACGTAAAAATACTCTTGACCGGGTACAAGAAAAGGGAATGTGTATCTTCTTTGATTGGAGTTCAACTCCTAAAGATACATGTTTAGTTGCTAAAAGTTCCACAGATACCGATTGGTTATGGCATAAAAGAATGAATCACCTAAATTTCAAAACCACTGAACAAGCTTGCAAGATTAGCTCTTGTAAGAGGGTTACCTAACAAAGTGTTCAAGAAGGAACATATTTGTGATGCATGCGAGAAAAGGCAAAATGATTAAAGCATCATTTAAAAGTAAAGTTGAGGTTTCTACCGAAAAGAATACTTGATTACTTCATATGGATCTTTTGGTCCTATAACACCCGTGAGCACTAATGGCGGAAAATACACATTGGTAGTAGTTGATGACTACTCGAGATATACTTGGGTCATATTCTTACTCAAGAAGAAAGAGACTCGAGATAAAGTCGCGAAATTCTCGAAAAGGCTCAAGATTGAGAAAAAATCGAGTGTGGTCAAAATCGATCGATCGACAAAGGAACCAATTTATAAATCATATTATATCCGATTATTGTGCAAAGAAATGGAATTTCTCATGAAACATCACCGCAAAGGACCCCTCAACAAAAATGGTGTTTCTTTGAAAAGAAGGAACAGGGACTCTAAAAGAAGTTCAGCAAGGACAATGATAAATGTGGTATATTCCTAAAAGATTTTGAATTTGGGTTGTCAACCACCGCATGCTACTCACGAGAATAGATCCATCTTGACTAAGAGTCAAGGCAAAACACCTTATGAGCTTTGGAATGAAAGGAAGCCTCTTGTATCTTTCTTTTCGTGTGTTTGGTTGCAAGTGTTTCATACACAATAATGGTAAAGATCATTTGAAAAACTTTTGATAGTAAAAAGTCGATGAAGGAATATTCTTAGGATATTCTCAAGTCAAGAAAGCTTTCGAGTTTACAACCTCAGAGGACTCTTATTGTGGAAGAAACACCTCATGTTGTTTTTGATGAAACTATTTGTGTTCGTAAGAAACAGAACATGATGCGATGAACCCACTAAGAGGATCACCAGATTAAGCCCTCAAACAAAAAAGAAAAATCATCCATCGAACCAGAAAAAGAATAAGTCACCACTATCTATGATTGGAGTGACTCAACTTCGAATAAAGAAGTTCAGATGGAAATCGGGATGGTGAGACTCAGAAAACCAACACCCCAAAGGTGACCAATCAAGCAGACACCGCCTTCGCACTCGGTATGTGATGCCAATGAAGATGTGGTCACAACCGAGGCAAATTCTCGAATCTATCAACCAAAGGGGAACAAATGTCTCGACAATGTTCTCAATAGAATTTCCCCGAGGAAGATGATTCACTTTCTCCTTTTGTTGTTCCTCGAAGTTCTCGATATAATCCCAACCTAACATTTCAAATGTTGAGGATACTATTGAAGGGGGAACATCAAGAAGGAAATGGTTAGATAGTCATCCTACAAGTCGATTATTGGGTGATCTAACCGAAGGAGTTAAGACAAGAAGGTTCCATGGTGAGAGTGCACTATTCTGCCGCTTCCTATCGGAGAAAGAACTCCTTTGAGATTAATGAAGCTCTACAAGATTCTTATTGGATTATTTCTTTATGCAAGATGAAATTTGAATCAATTCTCAAGGAATGAAGTATGGGAGTTGGTAGATAGACACGAAAGGCACAATGTCATTGGAACCAAGTGGGTTTTCAAGAATAAAAGAGATGAAAACAACAACATTGTAAGAAACAAGGCAAGGCTAGTTGCACAAGGTTATTCCCAAGAAGAAGGCTTGGATTATGATGAAACCTTTGCACCCTCGTTGCAAAAGACTAGAAGCCATCGATTGTTTCTTTGCATATCTTGCCTACATGAAGTTCACCCTATCAAATGGATGTGAAAAGTGCATTTCTGAACGGTGTGCTTAAAGAAGAGGTTTATGTGGAACAACCTCCGGCTTCAAACAAGAATGACCAAGTTTACTGAGCTCGTAAAAAGCCTTGTATGGTCTCAAGCAAGCACCGAGCATGGTATGATACTCTTTCTCGGTTTTTCTTCTTGACCATGGTTTTGTCAAAGGAACTGCTGATAGAACTCGTTCGTGGATAGAGGATGGGGAAGATATCTTCTTGGTTCGATATATATGTTGATGACATCATTTTTTGGATCTCCAAACCATCACCGTGGTGAAAAGTTTTCAACAATCGATGAAAGGCAAGTTTGAGATGTCAATGATGGGAGAGATGAATTTCTTTCTAGGTCTTCAAGTGAAACAATCAAAGGAAGGAATATTCATCAACCCGTGCAAAGTACACCGGAGATCCGATTGCCAAATATGGTGTACAAAATGCAACTTCGCCAGATTCCTATGAATACTAACTACAAGATGGATCCCGATTCGTAAGGCAAATCGCTGAATCATACCGATTATAGAGGAATCATTGATCATTGCTCTATCTCACAAACAAGTAGGCCGATATAACATTTGTTTGTTGGGATTTGTGCAAGATACCAAGCTAATCCTAAGACTAGTCACATGGAGGCCGCCAAAAAGATACTAAGATATCTTAAGGGCACAAAGGAATAGAGGATTATGCTATCCAAATTGATGATAACCTCAATTAACCGGGTTACTTCGGATGTCGACTATGGAGGTTGCGAATTGACGAAAGTCCACAACAGAACTTGTCAATTTCTAGGAAGCAAACCGATATCTTGGTTTTCAAAGAAATGCACCTCAAGAGCAACCAAGACTATCAAGTTGAATACATGGTTCTGAGAAAGTCAGGGTGCTCGATTCTTTCGCTCGCACAACAATTAAGGGATTATAAAGTTGTGGCCAATGAAGTACCAATATTTTGTGACAATAATAGTGCCATTGCTATTTCACAAAAATCCGTATTGCACACCGGATGCAAGCATGTGGATATCGGACATCACTTCATCGAGATCATGTCGAGAAAAAGGACATAAGGATGGAGAAAATTCATATTGATAGGCAAAGAGTCGATATCTTGACTAAACCTTTGGTCAATCAAGATTTCGGAACTTTCACTTGAATTAGGGATGTTAGAACCAGTGTATAAAGTAAATCAAAATTGAAGATTTTCGGATGCATGAAGCTTTCTCGGAACTCTCTTGAAAAACTTCGGGATAAAATGGAAATCTTGAATCGAGTCTCGAGAAACTTCGATTTCATCAAGGTCAAGACTTCGAAAGATCTTGAACCCTTTTCAAGATTTTCTCGATATTATCGACATTTTATCAAGGTCAAGACTCGGTAGAAGACCGATGGAGGAAATTAGTCTAAAGAGGTAATGACTATGT
Organism: Stenogyne calaminthoides; assembly: GCA_037126765.1. Taxonomy (NCBI): domain Eukaryota; kingdom Viridiplantae; phylum Streptophyta; class Magnoliopsida; order Lamiales; family Lamiaceae; genus Stenogyne; species Stenogyne calaminthoides. The sequence continues at coordinate 2,151,427 of JBBCBC010000002.1, forward strand.
GATCCATTTATTGCTTAAGTAAAACTCGAAGAATCATTCGCAATAAATACAAAACACCGAGGAATGTTTTTTTTTTTTTGGGATCGTTTTTAAATTCGAAGAAGGACAACACTATTTAATACTCTGCCACATTATTGACCAAAGAGGACATTTTGGCGGCTTACTTTTCGGAGATCGTCGATTCATATACCCGATTAATCGGAGATTAATCTCAACCGTTGTTTTCACCTAACCAAAGACGATTCTCCCACGATCTCGGCTATTTTATACCTCTTTAAGCCATTCAAGCGAAAAATTTTATCAAACCCTTCGCTCCCAAATACTCAGAACTAAAATCCCTTTTGCCCGAAATCGCAAAACCCTAAAGCTTCACATTCTTCAATCATATTCTAAAATGGCTCCAACCGGTATGCGAGAGATTAGCCATAACCAATAAGCCATGGTACGAGTTCATCAGGTCACTTGAAAGCACAACCAACTCAAAGCCGTAAGAGGAGGCTCTGCATATGATCCGTGGCTAAACTCACCCATCTAGTCGCAGTTTACCGCACCAGAGTTCGCAAAAGAGGTAATCGAATTCATCTGCAATTTGAAAATAGATGAAGAAGATTGTATGCACTCTTCGATTACCGTATCTCATCTAGGGCACTCATCAAAATACGTCGATTTTGAGAGGAGATGTACATTGTTCCTAAAAAATCCCGAATGATGTGTTTGAGCTATGTGATAGAGGAGAGGATCCCCGCGATGTATATGTCGGGTAAAAAAGCGGAGTACCTAGATAGGATTGTTGTGAATCTCCGTGAAGTTTGAGGCAACTTTGAATAAGAAGCACCTAAAGCCACAATATCGTTGTCTTTGATGGATATTGTGAGAAAGAAGAGCGTCATGAGTCTTCTGGGGAGTTTTGAAATGATTAGTACCCTCAAGCTCGAGTTGATGGCGGCGATCGAGGCATCTCCCACCACCGACTTCAACCGGCTGGAAATTCTTAGTCCAGATGGTGTCGGAGCAAGCCAAGATCATAAAAAGAGTCAATGGGGAAATCACGATGAAAGGCAAGATCCACCATGCCACCAAAATTGCCTATATTTTGGAGACGTGCAGAGAGGAGGAGGATATCTTCGCCAATTCAACCCCATTCCCTAAAACCAAAATTCTCTTCAAGCCCATTTGATGTGAAGAAGGCCATTCGAGGGAAAAGAGAAAAGAAGGTAGAATCACCTTCGCAAATTCTTGAGAAAGAAACCCAACAAACCGGGGGAAGGTTACATTGGAGGCAAAAATGGAGCAAGGAGCAAAAAAAATAATGAAGCGGAAGAACCTCGCTCCAAAGCGCAGAAGATTGGTGGTTCTCACCGATGGTAGCAGATGATTCCGAGGAGAGACAACCCCGAGGGCCAAACCGCTCAAAGTTCACCATTACAAGTCTTTGGCTCAAAGTTAGCTCAAGGACACAGGATCGATCGATCGGTGAGGTAGGTCTTCTCGGTGCTCGAGACATCACTAAGTTCGAGATAAAATTTCTCAGAAATTTTTAAAGCGAGCTCAGACCTCAGAGACGCTTATCTCGACGATGTGCAAGCTCAGACCAAGAGCCACCAGAGTCAATCTGAAGATGTGCGTGCTCGATCGACGAGCCAACTCGCACTATATCGAGGAAATACTACCAGCCTCGAACCCACTCGATGATGTAAACCGAGGACTGAATGCACAAGCTTCAGATATCATGAGGCTCAGAGCAAAATGTACCGATGAGCTCTCGAGTGACTTACCGCTGATCCCTTTAGCGTAAGCTTCTAATCGAACCTGTAGAGCCCGAGGTGGAAGAAGCGGCGAGGTCAAGAAGGCGAGAGGAGGAGCAAGGGAACGGTTCATCTCGACCGATACTCCTCGAAAGCTCAATTTCATACCCCGACCGCGAAGATATATTCTTCGATACATGACGACATAGCCTATATCCTCAATCGACTTTTCCCGAGATGCTTGATATTGCTGCATTCAGGGGGAAGACCGGTGGAATGAGGAGACAAATTTCCCCGACCGACTTCTCGGGGTTCGTAAGGACAAAGCTCGTGATGAAAAATTCGATTTTGATGAGCTGGTTCAGAGGGTTAGCCGAGAAGAAAGCAATCGAGGTTGGTGCCCCCGAGCAAATGGAGACAAATCCAAAGATGGAGATGGGGACCAACAGGAGAAGCCGAGGATCGCCTCAAATGTAAAAAGAGACTTCATTCTTTGATCAATCCTCAGATCGAAACTAGCACTCTTCGTACCTTTTCGCACTATTAATAATTATGCCAGAGTTACCGAAAGTACTATCTTTAATTCAAATGTCTCGATAATCGACCGAGGCTCAATTGGAGACCGGAGCTCGGGATGAAGCCGAGCTCGGATGATCAAACAAAGATGTAAGGTGCGAAGGTCAGCCGAGATTGATCTAACTCCCCGGCCATGGAGAAACTTGAGAAGATTGAGCCAATGTCGATCAAACTTACTCGAGATGGAAGCAACGCGGCCAATCAAGCTCGTATAATGGAAGGACTTAGCCATTCTTGAAATCGGTGCAGATACAAAACACTCGACCACTCGGATGACCTCCATGGAAGAAAAAAAATGAATGAAAAGTCGGAGGGAGTCAACGCAGAAAGTTAAGTCTTTGAAATGAAACAAAAGCACCGAGAGTCGATCAATTTCTAGAGGTGAAATCGACAGAGAAAAATGAGGTGCGGATCAAATCTTGTTGAGGAAATGAGCTCGATGCTCATGACCAAGATGACAGAGATGCTTAAAGACGCTCTCTCGCCGGTTTGCCCACATTTAGAAGAACTGCCTCGTGGGCTAAGAACCACATTAGGAGAATGGAAGATGAGCAAGATCAGCTAGCGGGAGAGATCCGCCGTGAAAGCAAAGAACGAGATCATATGGACACGCTCTCTCCGGACTTCTTCCAAACTACTTATTGCAAGAAGGGGGAAAGGGAAGGTGCAGACCTCGGGAAGTTCATGGCACGTGACTTTGGAAAAGAAGGCTCAGAAAAGATCTTTGAAATGTACAATCTAGCCCAAGCCTTTAAAAGAAGTCGATGCCATCGAGAAGTTGAAATTTGCTCAAGTGGAGAAGCCCTCGTCTACATTCGAAGTTTAAAGCAAACCAAGATTGAGGTTGCAAGAGAGAAACCGAAAGTCTTTAGAACTAAGGTTGGAACAAGCCAGCCGGTGCCGAATCGCCCATGAAGAGGAAAGCCTTAGCGCCGTTGTTCAACTCAGAAGTTGTGCGCCAGCGAAGGCTTCTAAGCCAATCCAGAGAAAATTGATTCTGGAAGATGCAGAAGAATCTGAGTCTCAACCTCAGAAGAAAGTCTTCAACTCCAGAGAGGCTCTGATGACACTCCAAAAAGAACAAGCTAAGAAAGCTACTGCTTCAGGCCTCGTGAACTTCGCGGATCGAGAAAGAAGATAGATTTAAGAGCGTGGCGAAGGAGTGACTTCGTAAAGTTTATGGCAAGAGGAAGGGAACATCGAAAAGTGCTGGTGGCCCCATGTTGATAAATGGATGCCCATTAAACTCAACGACATGTGGGAAGAAGTGAAGAGAACCTTCGGTTCAATTATGATGTTCTCAGGGAATGGAGAAGGGAAGGCTCAGACCAGAACGAAGAAGCTTTCATTGAACATCTTCTCACCTTTTATCCAAAGTATCTACAAAGCTGGATTAACCTTGCGGATGAAGGTGGAGCACAGATAGTAGCCCCCGGTCCATATTCCTATCCTCCTCCGAGACTTGGTAATGGCTTGGTAAATGAAAAGGCCATTACGCAAGAAATTGCTCAAGATCTGTTGGTCGGGCTTGGGCCTAATCGAAACAAATTCCGGACATCATCGTGGAAAGAAATGAGTTTGAAGAGATTCTTCGAATGTTTGATCTGGAAGTGCCCACTGATGAAATCGAAAATGAAGCAAACAGAGCAGAAGACTGAAGAGCCGAATCTGAAGACTAAAGACTGAAGACTCAGAAGACTTTGTATTCTTTAAATTTTTGTCTTTTTGATTTTGTTTGATAAATTCATTGTAATCTGTAATGGTACACTTATCATCAATGAAGATTTATCATTATGCTCAAAAGATAATATCTCATTATCTTATTTTACATGTCTTTATATTTGATATGCCTGATTACTATTGTTTGGTGATGAAATTGTTGAGAGATTCATTGCTGAAGTAATTGTTGAGAGACATAACCAATCTTGTAATATGATAAACTGAAACCTGAGTATAGGTTATATGTTTGTTCTGAATAGGTTTTGGCATCATCAAAAAGAAATTGTTGGGAGATGAATTTAATAAAAGATTATATGATTTTGATTAAGATCCCAAAACCCCTAAGTATGACATGTTCGAGAATGATCTTGATAGTTAGTCGAGGATTCAGGTTTTTAGAGTATTCAGGATGTTATCTCGCAAAATGTATAATCGCCAGATATAGTTCAGATAGGTTAGGACTCAAGAACTCAAGATGTTTCGAAGATATTTGAAGTTTGATATGAAATCAAGTCTCTGAAGACTCAAGATAAAACCGAGAATCAAGACTCAAAGATGAAGACTCGATATATCACCAAGATAAATCAAGACTCGTAAGATCCTCAAGACTCAAGACCACTCAAGACTCGTAAGAATCAAGACACAAGATCAAGACTGAAAGTATCGAAGATCATTAATATCGAAAAGCCTGTGAATTATCAAGACTCAAGAATGTACCAATGCTCAATATGAACTCCGAATGTTCCGAGGCTCAATATATCTATCCGAAGGATGCAATCATCGAGAGAAACGCGATACCTTAGAAAGTTAGATATTGCCAAGACATTCAAATGCGCATAAAAGGAACTAAGTCGGAAGTGTTGTTAAGGTTATATCAAACTCGAGTTTGTAACCAAAAGAGCCGCTTAAAGTGTCTACCTTTTACGGAGACAAAAGTCAAAAAGAGGAAGACGACATCGTACCATCTTGACATCGACAAAGGATAAAGTCAACAAAAAAGATGTCGATGTAATGAAAGTTCTAGATCGCAAAAAGTGAAGACCGGCTACATGAAAGGCTATTGCCTAAAACGTGTTAAAGAGCTTCAAACTCTAAATATAGCCGTTTTCTCACACACCATAAGAGGGAACTCACGAAGCCATCTCTCCAACGGATAGTTTTCAAAAGTAACCTTGGTGTATGCCTATAAATACCGGGTGACCCTCTACATTGTAAGGTTCTGGAAATTTATCACGAACTCAAGAGCTCAAACTTATTCTTGCAAAAGTTAAAGCACTCGAAATACCTTGAATTTCCCAAGTGCTTCTATATTGAAGAGAGCTCACTTTACTAAGCCTAGCTTGATAAGATTTATCCAAAGCTTAGTCGAGATATCCTAACCCTTTGCATTGTGCTTCATTGTAAAGGATATCTCATCCTAGTTGGAAACCAACCAAGAAACCCCAAACCCTTGAGAAGGTAGTTGGAGTGTGTTTGTTGGTGAGTAGAGTTGTAAAGAGTTAGTAAACTACGCGGAGTAGTCAGAAAACTCTAGAGGAGAAGTTAGTAAGCTCTGAGGGGGTAGTCCAAGGCTTGTGTGTGATTGAGTAAGTAAACTACGGAGGTAGTCGAAAACTCAAGGTCGGGTTGAGTAAGTAAACTCACGTGAGTAGTCGAAAAAACTTCGGGGCGAGTTGAGTAAGTAAACTACGAGGTAGTCGAAAAGCTCGAAGTTGATAGTGAATTTCTCGAAGAGTCGGGGAGTGGATGTAGGAGCTTGAGTCTCGAAACCACTATAATCGCTTTGTGTTCTTTATTGCTTTCCTTATCTATGCTTAATTGTTGCATTGACTCGATTTTGAAAGCATACTTTTCACTGATATTCAGTTGGAATCAATCCACTGAAGTTGCATAAGTGAATCACAGCCTAATCACTATTTCATAAGGGGAAGGTTTTCAGCAAAGCTTAAAACGAGTATAAACTAAGGGCCAACCATTCCGCACGACTGAGTAGCTAGAACAGATAGTTACCAAATTGAACTCTCTTACGAGGATTCAATAAGTTAGTTATCGATCCAAGCAACTCGGGATCTCTCGACACTCGGGACTCGGTTGGGATTATCCGAGGTATCTGGCGACTTCGGGATCACCATCTCGATGAGACTTTGACTCGAGCGATCTGTCTTCTCGAACCTAATTTTTCGTGATTATCGACCCAAAAGTGACCTCGATAAGAAAAAGTTTTAAAAAAACACTGAACACGTGTATTCCCCCCCCATACACGTGTAAGACTCGTTTTCACCGGGCCAACAATACCAAATCTTGCAAGTGGAACTAGTTTCCCGGTATGGATAATAATGTTGAACCGTTCCTTTACCAAGGATAAAAGATATTAATTAATGGAAAGCTATTTCAGTGGCTTGAATTAATTAATGGGCTAGATAATCTTAAAAAGCGGAAATAATAACAAGAGCCATATTAAGCGTAATATGGGTTAAGATGGATAGTCTGATATTAATTATATAGTGGGATTAATTAATATTTATGGGCTTGAATAATAATGTGGCTCAATATTGATAATTCAAGGTCCATTGGAAGGTCCAATTTTAATTCTCCTAAAGGCCCCCAAAGTAGCCCAAGATAAAGTCCAATAACTAAAAAATGTGTTTAAAAATAAAATAAATTTGTTGCTTATTTTTTCTCATATTTTTCAAAAATTATGGATAAAAGGGGAGAAAGATTTTCTTTGAATTTTGTTATGGAATGAAGATATGTATTCTTGGAATACAAGATTATCTCATTAAATTCAAGAAATCTCCCACTTGGTTATTCATAGTGTGATTTTCGAAAATTTTGAAATATAAAGGGAAATAAAGATTTTCTTGATTTTCTTGAAAAGATATTATGGAAGATATGTATTTCTTGGTATACAAGTATATCTCATAAATTCAAAAAGATCCAAATCTTGGAATCTTGATCCTATTATTTTCGAAATTTCCATAACAAGATGAGGTGGGATTTTTGTGGAATATTTTAATTATGGAGAAAAGAATATAGGAGATATATTCAAGATTTCTTGGAGATCAAGAAAAAGATTTTCACATATTACTTTATCACTAAAAATCTTCCAACCCCCTCTATAAATAGGGGATGAATGTTTCATTCCCAAGTACAATTCCATGTGCTGGAAAAATTAGTAAATCCACAAAGGTGGTGCAACAAATTTTATTTTTCCTTTTGTTAATTGTTCGCGAGCTTCCTTCCACCGGATTGTCGAACAAGGACTAGGGAATACTTGGGAAGGTCTTTTGGTGTGTTTTCATCGACAAGTCCATTGCCATTCCAAGAGGCAAGTTCACGTAAACTCGTAGTAATTCCGCATGCGTAGGATTTACGTGAACTGTTTATATGCATGATTTGTTGTTGAATTATTATTTGAATTAATATAGGATTAATTCATGCTAGTAATAATTGTTAGAATTAAATTTGTATTTAAATATTCATCCCGAATAGATCCGGGCAATTAATTCCCCAACAAGAGATCCACATCGAACCCGACAAAAGTACGGTCTCCAGAGAACTGACGACCAGGCGGTGGCGACGGCGCCGACTGGGGGGGGTCGGGCAGCAAGAATGGGCTCCCGCTCTGGAGCACTGCCCCCCGGGATGGTCACCAGTGCGACCATGTTTGCGGTGGGGGAGCTGTCCTGACGTGGAAGGCGAGCACCTTCTCGCCCCTCCTTGGTTTTCCTTTTTTCTTTGGAGAGGTCCCCCCGAGAGGATCCCCCAGCCTTGGACGTGCCCCCGCGAGATGAAGAAGTGGGCCGCACCGCAGATCCGGTACCCGAGAAGTTGAGTGTGGGATTTCGGCGAGAAGATATCTGTGCGGTAGTCGGGACAGTCGCCTGCACGGGCACGGAGGAAGCTGCAAGAAAAACAAAAGCAGTAAGGTTAAATTGGGATCCTGAGGAGGTTCAGTTATTTTATAGAGAGGAAAGACTCACGATAGCGACCGATCTCACGAGGGTACGTCTGCAAACCCCCTCCACAATCTCTCGAAGGAAGAGTTGTAGAGCTCGACGTGGCGTAATTCCCAAGGATAATCAAAGGCCGCCCGGCGAGCAGTTTCAAAATCCAAGTTTAGCTGGCTCTCGTCGGCAACAAGTAAACCTGCAAAAGGGACAAAGGAAATTAGATCAGTACGAAGATGCTCGATACCACCTCAGGAATGGGCCTTACGAGGGGCCCCTCTTGGAAATCGGTGGGTATAGGAATCTCCAAGACAGAACCCGGGGAGGCGCTCTGCCATGCCCCCTCCCCCCCACAAACCACCATCGAGGATGCCAATTCTTAATCTTATTGGCAATCCCCCACACGATCCGCCGACCAGGACGATTCTTCAGGGCTTAGTGACCCTCTTGACTGCACTGGGCGACCAATGACCAGAAGTAGTTCACTTCCATGAGAGTAGGCAGACGATTGAGACCGGCCTGACCGAGCACCGTTAAGGTCGCTAAAAGGTAGCTCCATCCATTTGGAGTTATCTACGCCGGGGCAAGATGCCAGGTGGCCAACAAGTGAGAGATCGCCGGATGGAGCAGGAAGCGAAGTCCCACGTCCATGACCGCCTCATGGATGGCGATCATACCCTCTTGGGGCTGGTCGGCCCTCTCAGATCCCTCCTGACAATAGAAAAACACATCTTTCGGAGCCTCATATCAGCGATGAGCTCCGTCCAGGTTGGCCTCCGACATAGTGAAATGATATTTCTCATCGTTTATAAAGAATCGGGACCTGGTCGCTGCGCGGACCAAGAACAAAGTGGTCGGTGGTGGGGGGACCCAGCCCGGTAGGCCCAATAATCGAAGAAGTCGGGATGTTCCTGGTCATGGCAAGTGGAGGTTTCTGGCTCCTCCAGAGGGCCTCGAGGGTTTCCCATTTCCCTCTCCGACGTAAGAACTTCAAGGTCCTCCAGAAGACCGAATACGTCCAAGTCAATCGGAGAATTCCCCCGGGCGGGGCGAGAAGGGCTAGTGCTGCTGGGATGGGCCGCACCACTCGAATCACCGGTCGATGAAACCTCCCTCGTCGGGGAATCTGACCCCGATGAAACAGAAAAGGTGGGCTCTCTTTCCGTCCGAACCGAATGGCCACTGGGAGGCGTAGACATTGTGCAAGAAATGGAAGAGGAAAAAGATATACACTTACCAAAGGAAGGAGAGTCGCACGGAGGAGAAGAAAGCAGCTTGTAGAAATTTGCTCAAAGAAGACGAAGGGTTTTAACAATGAACGAGAGGACTAATTTATAGAAGAAGACGGGGGCTCGAATGCAAATAAATTTTTCAAAAATGGGGTCAGATTTGCGAAATCCCAAAAATAACGGGTGCGTGGCGACCACGCGCCATCATGACCTGCAGAGTGTCATCATCATATGCCTTTTCGAGGCAACGGTTGATCTTACCCAGGCCCGCGGCCCAACGTCGCCCTAGGGGTTGCGGATCACGAGCCAAGATGACTAGCGACCACCTCGCTAGCAACCTGGGGGGAAATTGTTGTGGCCACCCCACGACGAGGCGACTAAGTTGTGGCGAGCAACCAAGGGGCGACCAAGTGGGGGCAAGCAGTTAAGGGGCGACCACCTAGAGTTGTAGCGAGCAACCAAGGGGCGACCACCTGAGCTTGTTCGCCCCAGACCAGCGACTTTCCCGTGAAGGCATCTCCGTTCTATGGAAGGATATCGCGGACGCGGATCTTCAGGAAGTAAGGAGGGAAAGTCCGGATAAGGGCGAGATTCATGCCAAGAAGGAAGGATTCTGTTGCCAGCTAGCAGAAAACCCTAGAGGGTCGAGGTTTCTGGCCCACTAAAGGGATCATTATGTAAACCCTAGCTGATAGTCTATAAATACCAGTTGTAGGGATCATTGTAAGAAAGAAGAAACGTAGTGCTTAGGTAGAAATATATTAGTGAAATCCCTGACTTGGTATTGCCCCAGGACGTAGTCAGATTTGACGAACCGGGTCACCAAATCTATCTCTCTCTCTTATTTGCGTTTGTTGTTATTCCATTGTGAGTGATTGTTCATACGCTCGGTCGATTCCAGCTATAACACACTTCAATATTTCACGATGGATTGCTCATTTCCATCTAGGTTGTGAATTTGTACTTAGTTACGAGGAACTGTTAATTTGATCTTCTGTGATCTGGTATCACCAAATTAACTACAATGTAACACGTACTATTTATTGAATATGTATGCAGTAAATATATAACATTCAATCATATTTAATGCAACAGTGATAAATAATTTATTTCAGTAAATAAATAAGAAATTCAATTTGGTTATACAAAGTAAAAAGCATACTTTCCAGTATAACCCCAACAATCTCCCAATTATACTCAAAGTCTGCTTTTAAGTATACTACAACATGTCTCGTGTTCTACGTGACATCTAATGTCACGTACACGAACTTAATAATATTTCTCCCACTTATACTCAAAGCAGATTGACAATGCTCTTGATTCTCATTTCTTCCACATGTCTCTCTAATGTATTCTGAGGTAAACCCTTTGTGAATGGATCTGCTAGGTTTTCTTCCGACGCAATCTTTGCCACCTCTATGTATCATCTCTTAACGATTTCTCGTATAAGATGGTATTTTATTTCTATGTGTTTGCTGGCTTTGTGGGCTCTCGGTTTCCTTGAATTTGCAATTGCTCCGGCATTATCACAATAAACCGTGATTGTGCTGGGCAAATCCGGAACAACGTCCAAGTCCACTAAGAAGTTCTTGAGTGAAACTGCTTCTTCCGCTGCTTCACAAGCAGCTACGTATTCGGCTTCCATGGTAGAATCGGCGATGCATTTCTGCTTAACGCTTTTCCATGTCATGGTTCCTCCTCCCATGCAAAACACACTACCTTAGGTAGACTTCCTGGATTTTATGTCTGATTGGAAATCTGAGTCCGTGTAATCGATGGGGATTAGACTGTCTGACTGATAAACCAACATTCTGTCCCGTGTCCTCTTCAGATACTTCATAATGTTTTTAACTGCAGTCCAATGCTCATTCCCAGGGTTATTTTGATATCTTGCTACCATGCCTATGGCAAAGAAGATTGTTGTAGCATGGATTAATCCGGCTCCCGACCTGATTATGTGAATGGCTGTCCATCGCGTCCATGCCGCGTGGGACGATCTCACCCGGGCCATTCAGGTCGCAGGGCGACTTAGAAGATGTGAGGTCAGAAGCAACTTAGAAGGTTACGCAAGCCGCTAGGCGACTTGGAGGAGCATGAAGATCGTATGGCGACTTGGAAGGTCGCATAGGTCGGCGATGACTTGGTCTCGAGGTCGGTTAAAGGATAAAAATGGAAAATATATAGGTAATTAATGGTGCGGATATTACAGATCATAATCATGGTATGTGTATCCAGGAGCGAGGGTCACGGGATAAACCGGGAAACCCTAAGAGGAACCCTAGCTCTGGCGGCTGAAACCCTAGCAAGCCCGCGGGGGAAGCCCATGAAGACACTTAACCTAGTTCTATGTCTATAAATACAACATGTATCATTCATTGTAAAGGATCGAACATCTTAGTATTCTAGGCAGAAATTATAGTGAAATATACCTGGTTTGGTTTCTCGTAGACGTAGTCTCATTTACAGACAAACTGCGTAATCAAATATCGTCTCTTTATCTGTTTTGATCACATAAACTGTTACTCTATTATCTAGTGATTATTTGTTGGCCAGAATACACAAACCGGGCACAACAATTGGCAAGGTCTGGGAATTCTTTCTTGAAGAATTACATCAATTCCGAGAAAAACCCATTTTTCCGATCAAGCAATGGCGATCAACCAAGGTAACCCTACTAGACATGAAATGGACGCCCGTGATGGGGATGAAGCCTTTCTAAGCTTGCAGCTCACTCGCCCGGTGGCTCCAGTGATCACTCCGGACTGGTGGAATCTGGTCCAAACACCAGAGGACACAAAGGCCGTAATGGCCGTCCTCAACAAGAAATGCCTCGCCTTCGACGGCGAAGAAGAACAACCCCCAGTCAAAAAGGTCTCCCAGGACGCCGGAATCTCAAAGAACAGGGGCGCTCTGGCCAGAAAGAGACATTCGATGGGCTAACTGGCCTACGACCCAGCAAAGCATGCTATTGTCCGGAATCATCGACTATTGGAGAGACCGGCGGGGTCAAACATTGTGTTCGACCTACTTGGGGACCTAGGGGTTCAAAAAGTCCCGATGATCAGGTGGAGCGCGACCTTGCGCTGGCTTTGAACCTGCACCATGACGAATTGCCGAGGGGATCAGCGGCCCACCATGGCGATCCTCCAGTGATGGGTGTAACAGGGGATCATCGCGATGCTCAGGTCGCTGCACTGACCAGGACAGTCCAGTGACTTCTCAAACGAGTAGAGAACCAAAACGGGTCGGTGGGAACAGATCATATCCTCACCATCCCAGACTCTCCACTCGGGGCCTTGGTTACTCTGGCACCTACCCAGAGAAAGATCAACATAGCGACTTTAGATCGCTATAGTGGAAACATAGACCCAAGAGTCCACGTGGCAAAGTACAATTCCTACATGGCCTCTATGGGCGCATCCGATGCAACTAAATGTCGGCTCTTTTCTTTGACTCTGAGCGACCAAGCTCATCAGTGGTTTACCTCGCTACCACATTCTCGGTGGACACTTTTGAACAACTCGCCAGGCTATTCTTGACCCACTTCACAGCTTTGGCACCCCGACCTGCGACCAAACGACGTCTAATGAACACTCAGCAGGGTGATACAGAGTCTGATCAATCTTACATTGAGAGGATCGACAAACTCATTCTCGAAGGAGATCCCATAGGGGATGAGGCAAAACTGCTGGGGGCCGTCTGCGGCCTCAGGAAGGGAACCAAGCTTTGGCGGCGCATGACTGCTGAATATCTGACTAACTATGCTGACTTCCGGAGGTGAGCTAGCGACTTGATCCACACTTCAGAGCTGCTAGAATCCCAACTCTCAGATACTAAGGAAGTCGCAGATCCTAAGAAAAGCTCCAAGAAGGTCAGAGGGCAGTACAAGGCACCTGACATCTTCAAACCCTTCGAAGAGAACATCCCAATCAAGCTGATGGAAGCATTGGACATGACTCCAGGGACATGTTTACAATCAGATCAGAGAGCGGGAACTACTCCTCCCGCCTCGCCCTATCAAGAACAAAGGCAAGCTAAATCCCAACAAGTTCTGCCATTTTCACAAGCATGTAGGCCACTACACAAGCGAATGCAAGGACCTACTCCCCCAACTCTAGAGGCTGTACGAAGATGGTTTGTTGGACGAGTTTGTCAAACAACCCCAGAGGGATCAGGATCGCACTCAAAGAGATCGCCAACAGGCGGATCGTCCACGACATGGGGAGCCCGCTCCCAGAAACGCCAACCAGGGAATGGGGCAGGGGGAATGACCTATCCCGTCAATGCCCAAGAACGGGAGATCGTGTCATACATACCCTCTCCCCCCTCGGGACAGTTGGAGGACTCTCCTCGACTTTGTCCTCTAAACGGAGGATGAAGGCCGAGATAAGGGAGATAGAGAATGCCAAGAAAATGGTGCTGCTAGTCTTTACAGTGGGGGAAGAAACTAGCATGATCGAGTTCAGCGAGAAGGATAAAGTTGGAATAGTCTATCCAAATGTCAATCCCCTTGTGATCAAAGCAAACATCATGGGGACTACTGTGTGTTGGCTGCTGGTGGACGGGGGAGCCTTCTGCAACATCTTTTTCAAGAAAACCCTGGATCAGCTCGGGGACTATGATGCTTACATCACCCCATGCGACCACATCGTGAAAGGCTTCGGTGATGCAACAGTGAAGCCATTAGGGATGATTCGGCTGGCTGTCGAGCTAGTCTCTACTTTGAATAGTGAAGTTAGGGCAACTAGGTTGTTAGATTTTCTAGTTGTCGACCTCCCAAGTTCCTATAACGACTTTCTTGGGAGGCCGTTTGAGTATGAATTCGAGGCTGCGTCCTCCATTTTTTATTTTTGTGTAAAGTTCCCCACCAAGAGTGGGCTGGTCGGCACCGTTAAGGGCGACCAAGTTGATGCAAGAGGTTGTTTGATTTATTCTTCGTCTCTTTTCAATTCCGCATCGATCTATCAAACAAATACTTGTAATGGATAGTGAGGAACAATGTGAAGAGTTGAATAACAAAAGAGCGAGTAAGAGATAAAGTCGCAGCGATCTCGACCCAAGAATGGGACCCGAACCTGAAGAGTTTCTAATCGAAGCTGAGATAGACGACCCCCATCAAGACGGCTCAAGGGCCACCCCGGGGGAAGAACTCGAGAAAGTCAGGGTAGATCCAGCTCGCCCCGATCTAGAAGTCATCATAGGCTACAAGATACCGGACGACCTGAAGGGGGAAGTCATTGACTTTCTAAAACAGAACTTGGACGTCTTCGTATGGTCACACAAAGACATGGTAGGGATCGATCCGGAAGTCGCCTATCATTGACTACACATCGACCCAGCTCGGAGGCCGATAGCCCAAAAGAGGCGGAAATTTAGCCAGGAAAAATATGCAGCACTGGTTGAAGAAGTGAAGAAGTCACTAGACAACGACCTAATTATGCAGGCCGACCAGTCACAATGGGTAGCCAATGCGGTGTTGGTGAAAAAGTTAAACAGAACCTGGCGACTTTGCATTGATTTTACCGACCTCAACGAGGCTTGTCCGAAAGACTTCTTCCCCATGCCTCACATCGACCACCTAATAGACAACACGGTCGGACATGAGATGATGTCGTTTATGGATGCTTTCGCAGGCTATCACCAGATAGCCATGTACGAACCAGACCGACAACAAAACTCATTCCTGACAGAGAAGAACCTCTACTGCTGGAAGAGGATGCCCTTTGGTCTAAAAAATGCAGGTGCAACCTACCAAAGGTTAGTCAACCACATGTTTGCCAATCAAATAGGTAAGTCGGTAGAGGTCTACGTCGACGATATAGTCGTTAAAATCCTAAAGAGGGAAGACCACCTTGCGCACCTCGCACAAACTTTCAACATCCTAAGGAAATTCAACATGAGACTCAACCCCAAAAAGTGCAATTTTGGAGTTGATTCGGGGAAGTTCTTGGGGCATTTGGTCAGCAAGCGAGGAATAGAAGCGAATCCAACAAAGGTTAAGGCCATATTAGATATGGGGGTATCCCAAAATGTGAAAGAGGTACAAAAGCTCAATGGGGGACAAATGCAAGCCAATGTTCGACACGATCCGGAAGAAAATCAAAGTTCGAATGGACACCCGAAAGCCAGGAAGCTCTCGAGAAAATAAAAGTTTATCTGGCAGACGTGAGCATTTTATCCAAACCTATCCCGGGAGAGAAACTTTTCCTATATCTCACGGCTTCAGAAACCGCTCTAAGTGTAGTGCTTGTCCGGGCAGAGGGCCAGAATCATTTCCCCATCTACTTTGTCAGTCAGACACTAAACGAGACCGAGCAGCGTTATCCATCACTAGAAAAGTTGGCGTATGAACTAGTCATGAGTGTAAGGAAGTTGAGGCCATACTTTTTCGACCATCAAGTCGAAGTTCTCACTTCCCTGCCCCTAAGGAATGTGCTTCACCGACCTGATACGATAGGTCGATGCCTCAAGTGGGCTATTGAGGTCGGGCAATATGGAGTGACATACGTACCATGGCCTACCATCAAAGCTCATGCACTAGCCGATTTCATCATCGAGCTCACCTTCCCTTCGGAGGCTGGGTGCCCAAACAGCCCGCCGTGGGAGTTATTTATGGATGGGTCAGCGACCTCCCACAAGTCGGGGGCCGGTTTGGTTCTGATAAGTCTAGAGGGCATTTCTTTCCAAAATGCCATTACCTTCGACTTCCCCGCAACAAATAATGAGGCCGAATATGAGGCACTCATCCGCGGCCTAGAGATGTCGACAACCATGGGTGTCAAAATATTGCAAGTTCATACTGACTCCCAGCTTGTAGCCTGCCAAGTTTCGGGGGAATACGAGGCACGGGATGACAGGATGGTAGCCTACCAAGAGATCGTAAAAATATTGTGTCAAAAATTCGAACAAGTCCATATCAAACTGATCCCGAGAGAGCATAACTCGCGAGTCAATACCTTAGCATGGCTGGTAACTTTCGAAGGATCACTAGAAATGAAGGATGTCACCATCACGACACTTTCCCACCCATCCACCACACACATGAGAGTTACGACTTTAGAAACCCCAACGCCAAACTGGATGACACCCATTATTGAATACTTAACTAGTGGCCTCCTGCCGACTGATCGAGTTCAAGCCTGGCAACTACAATTGCGAGCCGCGCGGTACACAATGCTCAATGATGAATTATACCAATGGGGCTTCAACACACCCCTACTTCGATGTATCACACCAGAGCAAGGGAAAGTTGTCCTACGCGAAATACACGAAGGGGTATGCGGGAACCACGTCGGGGGAGAGTCGTTGGCCTACAAGACCGCAAGGCAAGGATACTTTTGGTCAACTCTAAGGGCCGATGCCATAGATGCCAAATCTATGCCCCTTCCATCAAAGCCACCCCAGAGGAACTTACAAGGATCCTCAGTCCTTGGTCATTCGCAAAGTGTGGGATAGACATCATTGGGCCGCTCCCAACAGCTCCAGGCTCGGTCAAATACGCCTTGGTAGCGGTAGATTACTTCACAAAATGGGCCGAGGCTGAGGCATTGGCAACTATAGATCAAGATCACGTCATCAAATTCATATGGCGGAACATCGTCTGCAGATTTGGATTGCCTCAGGTGATCATATCTGACAATGGAAAATAGTTTGACGGCCTCAAAATAGACACTTTTTTCAAAAAGTGGAAGATCACGAAGCTCTTCTCAACTCCGTACCATCCCCAATCGAACGGTCAGGTCGAAGCCGTGAACAAAATCATCAAGCACACACTCAAGGCTAAGATTGAGGGGGAAAAAGGGAAATGGGCTAGCAAGCTCCCGGATGTGTTGTGGGCATACAGGACGACCTGCAGAAATTCAACAGGAAAAACTCCCTACTCAATGGCTTTTATAACCGAGGCAGTCGTACCTGCAGAAGTTGATTTTCCCAATCTCCGCACAAGCCAGGTCACCTTCGACCACAACGATGAGGCCTTGGCCAGAAATCTAGACCTACTCGAAGAGAAACGTTTGGAGACTAACATGAGAAATGCAAGATACAAACAAAAGTCGGAGAGGTACTATAATTCGAAAGTACGACTTCGACATTTTAAAGAGGAAGACTTGGTGTTGAAAAAGATACTCGGAGAGTCAAGGGGAGCCCTTGGTCCATTCCAAGTCTCAAAGATCCTACCAATTGGAGCCTACGAGCTCGAGAACCAGACGGTACCAAGACTCAGTATCCATGGAATGCGACCCACCTGAAGAAATACTATCAGTAGGTTCACATCCATGTAAATAAGTTGTATCAATCGATAATAATGATCCTCTCTTTTCTAAATTCCTGTGTTGAAACCGAGCG
The DNA here is from genome assembly GCA_037126765.1 of Stenogyne calaminthoides. NCBI lineage: Eukaryota > Viridiplantae > Streptophyta > Magnoliopsida > Lamiales > Lamiaceae > Stenogyne > Stenogyne calaminthoides. Next base: position 2,168,989 of record JBBCBC010000002.1, read on the forward strand.
GGTCGCATAAAAAATATATAAATGATGTTGTACGGGGAGATAACTCGACCTAAGGAAGGCTTGGGATTCGGTAATCTCATTGTAACGTGTTATCCGACTTTGTCCAGCTGGGGCAGGACGAGAGGTGACTTTGGAGTTTTGGGAGGTCGCCTGCGGCCTGACATAACAAGAAGGTCGTGGTGCGACTTGAAAGAGCCAGAAGTCGCAGTCGAAGTGATCACAACTTCGGTTGGAGATATATATGGACAAGATTTGGGCAGTTATGGTGAGGCGGATTTCTCGGGATGTATCCAGGGAAAACATATCCGTGGATGCTGACTTGCATGAACAAGGAAGGAAACCCCGATCGAGCCCACGAGAAAAGCCCACGAAGATCGTAGCCCTAGATTTATGTCTATAAATATCACTTGTAAGTGTGTCGTTGTAAGGATCTAACTTTTTAGTACCCTAGGCATATATTATGCAGTACAAATCCTGGCTTGGTGCCCCCAGACGTAGTCTATTCCAAAGACAAACTGGGTAATCAAATCACTTGTCATTTATTTCTTTCGCCGTGGTATTGATCGGAGCATTACTAAATTGTTTGCTTGTTCACGGAAACAAAACCGGTACAACAATTAAGCGCGCCACATGGGAAACACAATTCTGCGAAATCACTTTGTTCGGCCAAGACCCATCTCATCTCGATCAATAACAATGGCGAGCAATCAAGCCAATCAATCAGGTAAGATCTGGCACCCGCGATGGGCGCTAAGCCTCTATGAGCCCTCAACTCTCCGGCTCCCATCACTCTCTTGAAGAAGAACCGCTGATGACCCCGATCGTGGAACTGGTGCGACGGAGGATGCAAAGGCCATGATGGCCGTCCTCAACAAGAAATGTCTCGCGTTTGACGAGGAAGATGTGCAGCCTCCCCCTAAGAAGGCTACCCAGGAGGTCGGACCCTCAAAAAAGCAGGTTGCTCAAGCCCTGAAGAGGCATTCGACGGGCCAACCGGCCCACTGATCCGCCGGACATGCCATGGTTCACAATCGCCACTCCTCGGGGTCCGGCCGGTCGAGCAATGTGTTCGACCGACTTGGTGATCTCGGGGGTCGGCAAGCCCCGAAGAACGTGGAAGATGAGGCATAATCTTAGCCTCATCATGCTGAGCAAGTGGAGCGCGATCTCACCCTCGCACTGAACCTCCACCATAATGACTTACCGAGGGGGTCGGCCGTGCATTGCGGCGGACCCCCCAATGGCAAACGCCAACCACTAACCGCCACGATGCTCAAATTCGCATGGCCTTAACCCCGGCCAAGAACCGATGGAACGATGGAGAGTCGAAATGGGCTAAGGAGACAGACCATTTCCCCGTCTCCGAACTCCCCACTGAACTTTGGTCACCTTGGCGGCTACTCAAAAGGAACATCAATGTCATGACCTTGATCGCCATAAAGGGGAACGCTGGACCCAAGGGTCCATGTAAATAAGCACAACTCGTACATGGCTTCATGGGCGCCACCGATGCGACCAAATGTTGGTTGTTCTTCTAACCTCGAGCGACCTGGGCTCACCAATGGTTCACCTTCTGCCTCCCCCCAATGGGGGGTATCGAATCGATTGGTCCTACATTGAAAGGATCGATGCTTAATTTTAGAAGGAGATCCCATTGGGGATGAAGCAAAATTGATGGGGGCCGCTCTCCTACCAAGAAGGACCAAACTCATACAAGATGACTACGAGAAATGCGACCAAAAAACTCGACTTTCGGAGAGGTGGGCTAAAGAACTCGATACATACGGTGGAGCTCTTGGAATCCCAACTATCTGAGACTAAGGAGGTCATGAGTCCAAGAAAAAGTTCCAAAAGTCTTCCTCAGTAGTACAAGCCGCTGGAAGCTTCAAGCCTTTGAGGAAAGCATTCTCGTGAAATTGATGGATGCCCGGCATGACCCCGAAACATTTTCACTCGAGATCCGGAGCGGAATCGCTTCTCCCGCCCGCCCAGTGAAGAATAATGGCAAACAGAACCCCAACAAGTATTGCCACTTTCATGAACAGACTGGGCACTATACCAGTGAGTGCAAGGACTTGTTGCCCCAACTCTGGAGATTGTATGAGGATGGCCTGCTTGACGAGTTCATCAGGCGACCTCAGAAGAATGGGGACCAGGCCCCGCGAGGTCGTCAGCAAGGAGAGCGTGTCCACAGGAACAACAACCAAGGAGAGGGACAAGGGGAGCGACCCGTCCCGCCCATGCTGGAAAATGCGGGAGATCGCATGATACACACTCTCTCCCCCTTAAGAACTGTCGGGGGGCTAGCCACCAGCTCCCCCTCCAGGCGAAGGATAAAAGCCGAAATAAGGGAGTTAGAGATTGCCAGGAAGATGGTGTTGCCCGTCCTCGCTGTTAGGGAAGAGTCCAGTACTATCGAGTTCGGAGAACATGACAAGGCCGGGGTAGTCTACCCCAATGTCGATCCCTTGGTGATCCGGGCCAACATCATGGGGACTACGGTGTGCCGACTCCTGGTCAACAGGGGGGCTTTCTGCAACATCCTATTCAAGAAGACCCTCGATCAGCTCGGGGATTACGATGCTAATGTCACCCCGTGCGACCACCTCGTGAACGGGTTTGGCGACGCTACTATGAGGCCCACCGGGATGATCTGATTGGCCATTGAGCTGGTTTCTACACTTAATAGTGAGGTTAGGGCAACTAGGCTGTTAGACTTTTTAGTAGTCGACCTCCAGCACCTACAATGGTTTCCTGGGGAGGCCTTTTGAACATGAATTCGAGGCTGCGTCCTCCACTTTCTATTTTTGTGTAAAGTTTCCCACCAAGAGTGGGGTGGTCGGCACTGTTAAGGGCGACCAAGTTTATGCGAGAGGTTGTTTGATTTACTCTTCGTCTCCTTTCAATTCTGCACTAGTACCTATCAAACAAGCACTTGTAATAGATACCAATAAACAGAGTGAAGAATTAAGCGAGACAAGGATAAACAGGAAAAGAACCTACAGCGACCTCAACCCAAGAATAAGGCACGAACCTGATGAATTCATGATCGAGGCCGAAATCAACGATCCCCGATGAGACGGCCGTAGAGCCGTCCCGGGGGAAGAGCTAGAGAAGGTCAAGGTCGATCCTACTCACCCGGATCTGGAGGTCATTATCGGTTCCAAGATACCAAACGACCTGAAGGGGGAAGTCATTGACTTTCTCAAAAAGAACCTAGATGTCTTCGCCTGGTCGCACAAAGACACGGTGGGGATCGATCTAGAGATCGCGTGCCATCGACTCCACATTGATCCATCCCGGAAGCCGGTTGCTCAAAAGAGGCGAAAATTTGGCCCTGAGAAGTATGCCGCCTTGGCGGAAGAAGTAAAGAAACTGCTGGATAACGACCTGATCATGCAGGCTGACCAACCACAGTGGGTAGCCAATGCAGTATTGGTAAAGAAATCCAACAGGACCTGGCGGTTATGTATCGACTTCACCGACCTCAACGAGGCCTGCCCTAAAGACTTCTTCCCGATGTAACATATCGATCACCTGATAGATAATACTGCCAGACACGAAATGATGTCATTCAAGGATTCTTTCGCGGGATATCACCAAATAGCCATGCACGAACCAGATCGGCAGCACACCTAGCTTCTGACGGAAAAGAAACCTATATTGCTGGAAGAGAATGTCGTTCGACTTGAAAAATGCAGGGGCAACATACCAAAGGCTGGTCAATCACATGTTTGCCGACCAGATAGGGAAGTCGGTAGAAGTGTATGTCGATGACATCGTCGTCAAAATCCTAAAAAAAGAAGACCACTTGCTTCACCTCGCGCAGACATTCGAAATCCTCAGAAAATTCAGCATGAGACTCAACCCCAAGAAGTTCTTGGGACACTTGGTCAGTAAGCGGGGCATCGAGGCGAACCCAGGGAAGGTTAAAGTTGTACTAGACATGGGGGCACCCCAAAATGTGAGTGAAGTTCAGAGACTCATGGGATGCCTGGCTGCCCTGAGCAGATTCATCTCCCGGATGGGGGACAAATGCAAACCGATGTTCGACACGATCTGTAAGAAGGCAAAATTTGAATGGACACCCGAAATCTAGGACGCTTTTGAAAAAATCAAAGCTTACCTGGCGGATGTGAGCATACTGTCCAAACCTGTTCCAGGATAGAAGCTTTTCTTGTATCTCGCGACTTTGGAGACCGCCTTGAGCGCGGTACTGGTCCGAGCAGAAGGTCCGGTTCACCTGCCTGTTTACTTCGTTAGCCAGACATTGAACGAGATGGAGCAATGCTACCCTCACTATAGAAGCTGGCATACCCATTAGTCATGAGCGTGAGAAAACTGAGACCGTATTTCTTCGACCATCAGGTCGAGGTTCTCACTTCCCTACCACTGCGAAATGTACTCCACCATCCGGACTTTAGGCCGATGCCTCAAATGGGCCATTGAGGTCGGGCAGTACGGTGTAACCTACGCGCCATGACCTACCATCAAGGCTCAGGCACTGGCCGACTTCCTAGTAGAGCTTATGTTCCCGACAGAAGCGGGAAGTTCAGGCAGCTTACCGTGGGAGCTTTTCGTGGATGGGTCGGCGACCTCTCACAAGTCGGGTACCGGGGTAGTTTTATTGAGCCCTGAGGGTATCTCATTCCAGAATTCCATTACCTTCGATTTTCCTGCGACAAATAATGAGGCCGAGTATCAGGCTCTCATCAGCGGCCTGGAAATGGCAACAGCCATGGGGGTCAAGAGATTGCAAGTTCATACCGACTCCCAACTCGTGGCCTGCCAAGTTTTGGGGGAATACGAGGCTAGGGACGACATGATGGCGGCCTATCAGGAAGTTGTGAAAACATTGTGCATGAAGTTCACGCATATCCATGCCAAGCTAATACCGAGAGAGCGAAACTCACTAGCCGATGCTTTAGCCAGGTTGGAGACCTCCGAGGGATCACCATATATGAAGGATGTCACCATCACGACACTTTCTCACCCATCCACCGCGCAAGTAACCGTAATAACATTAGAAAACCCGGTGTTGAACTGGATGACACCCATCATGGAGTGTTTGATAAGCGGCCTATTGTCATCTGATCACGTCCAGGCTCGACAGTTGCAGTTGCGGGCCACCCGTTACACAATGATCGGCGGGGAGTTGTACAAGCGAGGCTTCGGCATACCCCTACTTCGATGTATAACACCCAAACAAGGTCAAGTCATCCTGCGGGAAATACACGAAGGGGCATGAGGAAACCACACTGGGGGGAGTCGCTGGCCCACAAAACCACAAGGCAGGGATATTTTTGGCCAACCTTAAGGGCCGATGCCATCGTCTTCGCCCGCAAATGCCACAAATGTCAGATTTATGCCCCCTCTATCAAGGTCACACCTGAAGAACTCAAAAGTATCCTCAGTCCTTAGCCCTTTGCAAAGTGGGGGATAGACATCATTGGGCCACTCCCAACGGCCCCAGGATCGGTCAAGTATGCCTTAGTAGCGGTGGATTACTTCACAAAATGGGCCGAGGCTGAGGCACTGGCAACTATCGACCAAGATCATGTCATCAGGTTCATTTGGCACAATATTATCTGTAGATTCGGACTGCCTCAGGCCATCATATCAGACAACGGGAAGCAATTTGACAGTACGAAGATCGACGCCTTCTTCAAAAAATGGAAGATCACAAAGCTATTCTCCACCCCATACCACCCCCAATCGAACGGACAGGTCGAGGCCGTGAACAAAATCATAAAGCACATGCTCAAGGACAAGATCGAACGGGGGAAAGGGAAATGGGCTAGCGAGCTACCAAATATGTTATGTGAGTACAGAACAACCTGCAGGAATTCAACGGGCGAAACCCCTTATTCGCTATCCTTCGGAACTGAGGCAGTGGTGCCTGCGGAGGTCGATGTCCCAACTTTCCTGACTAGCCAAGTCGCTTTCGATCACAACGATGAGGCCCTGGAGAGGAACCTCGACCTACTCGAAGAAAAGCGATTAGAGGCTAATATGAGAAATGCCAGATACAAGCAGAGGTCTGAAAAATATTACAACTCTAAAGTACATGTTCGACGCTTTAAGGTCGGGGACCTAGTACTGAAGAAGATACTCGGAGACTCAAAAGGTGCCCTCGGCCCCAATTGGGAGGGCCCGTTCCAGATATCGAAGGTCCTACCAAACGGAGCATACGAGCTCGAGAAAGCAGATGGTACCAAGGCTCAATATCCGTGGAATGCAACTCATTTGAAAAAATACTACCAGTAGATTTAGGTCCTTGTATCGATCAAGCCGATGTAAACAAGTATTTGCAGTAACAACAATTCTCTCTTCTTTTTGAAATGTAAGATTCCTGTGTAAACCTAGCGGGTTGCATGAAAAACATATGATCGATGAAATGCATACCACATGAAAGACATGATCGATAACATGCAGGTCGCATGAAAGACATGATCGAAAACAAGCAGGTCACATGAAAGACATGATTGATAACGTGCGAACCCTAGGTCCGACTTTAGAAAGACTGGAGGTGAGGTCGCCACCCTAGCGGTGTGGTCATCCCCCGACTATATAAGACGGCTACGCAAATGTCCAAGAAACAAGTCGCATACAAAATAAGACGACAAGGACTAAGCAAAAGTCGCATAAGGAAATCAAGTCAACACAATGAAGGAATTAAAAAGGAGAATTTCATTAATAAAGACCCGGAGGTCGGGGAAAACCCCATTATAATAGACCCGAAGGTCGGTAAAGATAGCATTCCAATACAATACATTTTTTGGAATCGAGCTAGCGACTTGGTCTATACCACAGAGCCACTTGAACTAGCGACTTGGTCTATACTACATTGCTACTGGGGTGGCATCTCTCGGACGCAGAGGTCGCTGAGGAAGATGCTGCAAAACTATCAGAAAAAGATGTTACAACATCCTTGGAATGTCATATGCTGCAATGGGGCTTCTCGTGTGAGCAAGCACGAGTGCCATCTTTACGACGCAAAAAAACTCAAGGGATTGTGAAGGGCATTTTGGCATGATCGGATTCCCATTAAATCCGTATCGCGTATCAAGAGGGGCCCATCACCATTAATCCTGTTCCCCCGATCGGCGCCCGACACACCGTGAGTTAGGGGTCCCACCGTCACGGCAGCGGTGGACCCGCCGCCCGGGTAACAACAAAAATTGGCAATGGCTGTATGGCCACCCTCCGGTGAAAGCAGAATCCGAGATGGAGGAACCGCAAAGATGGTCCGAGTCCCGGAAACAATGAGCACAGAGCCAGAGAGGCTTACTGACAGAAAGGGTTTTAAAACGAGAAGATCGCCGGAATCGCCCATAGCCGGAGCTTGGAGGCAAAAAGTGGGGAGATCAGAGAGGGAGAGTATGAGTTTTCAGTGTGAAATACCCGCCCTATTTATAGATGGAGGGCAGGGGTCAAGTTGCAGTTTCCAACTCTCGAGGGCCCCACAGAAAAACCGGCGGCACACGTGGGGCGCGTGGACAGGACGCGACTTTTGGTTGGGCCAATTTATGGTGCCCGACACCATCTAATACCTAGGCCATCATTGCAGACCTGTCAACCGTCACACAGATTTGGAAAATTGAGACAACGTTTTACCTCTCCGAGGAGGAGATGTCAGCTTAGGCACATTTCCCGAGTCCGACCTACCAGAAGTTGATAAGTTGTACGAGTTTAACTCAAGGCCCCAAGACGAGCTTGCGACCTCGACTTGAGGGGGATGAAATATGGGAGTTTATTTTACATAGTAAGATAAGCACCAGACCAAAACATAAAATAACTTCCATTAATAGAAGAGACGAAGGGTCGAAAGTATAAATTTTGAATTCTTGGGGACCCCCGCGGAAATTAGGACGACGTGGGTGGTGCGTAGGGAGCACGCGATCGCCGATTGGGTGAACTTGCGGCTTAAAACGTCACCTATCTACAGAACCATCATTGCAATCCTGTCACTTGTCAGGCCGATTGGGGAAACCTAGGCGACTCTACGACTCCCCAAGGACTGAGACTTGACTCGGGCACAGATCCCAAGATCGACTTGCTGTAAGTTGACTAATTTCGATGATTCAAGATAAGATCCCCAAGCGAGCTCGTGACCTCATCTTGTGGGGCAATTGTTGTACGGGGAGATAACCTGACCTAAGGAAGGCTTGGGATTGGGTAATCTCATATGTAACGTGTTATCCGACTTTGTCCAGCTGGGGCAGGACGGGAGGCGGCTTTGGAGTTTCGGGAGGTCGCCTGCGGCCTGACATAACAAGAAGGTCGCGGTGCGACTTGAAGTCGCGGTCGAAGTGATCACAACTTCGGTTGGAGATATATATGGACAAGATTTGGGCAGTTATGGTGAGGCGGATTTCTCGGGATGTATCCAGGGAAAACATATCCGTGAGCGCGACTTGCGGAGCAAGGAAGGAAACCCTGATCAACCCACAAGAGAAAGCCCACGAAGACTGTAGCCCTAGATTTATGTCTATAAATATCACTTGTAGTGTACGTTGTAAGGGATCGAACTTTTAGTACCCTAGGCATATATTATACAGTACAAATCCTGGCTTGGTGCCCCCAGATGTAGTCTATTCCAAAGACGAACTGGGTAATCAAATCACTTGTCATTTATTGCTTTCGCCGTGGTATTGATCGGAGCATTACTAAATTGTTTGCTTGTTCGCCGGTAACAAAACCGAGTACAACAAATGATAATATGCAAATCAATCGAGGTACGACTTTCGACATATTGGAGGCAAAATCACAACCCAGGGAGGTGTGATTAACCCCAACTTTGTAAGGCGACTAAAAGCAATATCCGAATAGCAAGTCGCATAAACAATAAGATGATAAGGATTCATCAAAAATTAAAGGTCGCATAAGGAAATCAAGTCGGCACGATGAAGGAACTAATAAAAAGAGAATTTTCATTAGTAAGGCCCAAAGGGTGGTACATGAGAAGTTCAACAAAAAAAAAGTAAAGAAAAATTATATCATCTTCAACAAGCAAACTTCTTCATCAAGGCCCGGCCGAGCTGGCGTTCGGTCCCTCGGAGGCCTCCTCCCCGCCACCATCCATCGGAGGACGGATTGTTCCAAAAGGGGCCTCGGAAGTTGGATCAGCGGAACCCGGTGAGGCCTAATCAAGATCTGGAGTGGGGTGCACAATCCGGCTCGGGTTGGCAAAGAAGGAGAGGTCGATACCCATATCTTCCAGGCCCTTGATTTCCAAAATGACGCCGGGGGCCGGAGGGTTGTCGCGAACATAGTCAGATAGCTCGGTGACAAGCCCGCTGAGGTTGCTCGTGGGGTTCTCTTTGTGGCAGATCCGGATGGTACCTGCGAACGCCATCACATAGGCAAAATTAGCTTTCAGCTCCTCGACGGCCTGGAAATGTGCCTCCTTGGCGACCAGTTCCACCTTCGCTTCAGCCAGCTCCTTCTTCGCCTCCACCAGCTCTTTCTCCACCTCGCCCAGCTTACCCTCGACCCGAGCCACGCTCGCCTTCTCATCCACGAGCTCGCCCTCAACCTCCGTCACACGACCTTTAAAAGTCGAGATCCCTTGAAGGTGCTCGGAGTTAGACTTCTCCAGCTCCTTCTGGGTCTCAGCCGCAGAAAGGATCGACTTGGCCTGATCGGCAACCCTGGCACGCGCCTTCCTCAAGGCCTCAAGCTGTGACTCCAGCTGGGCGCTGTATTTCTCCAAGAATAATGCCGCCTTCTGGGAGTAGACGAGGGCCGAATACAGATTGCCCATCACCTTCTGACGATGGGCATTGGCATGGTCAGTTTGCATCCACCCCCGAGATAGATTCTGCAGACCTCGAGAAAGGTATCCGGGCCAGTTCTCAGGAACCCCGATCGAAACAAGTTGGGGCAACCTCAGGAAGCTCAACACCTCCGGAGAAAATTTATTCGGAGTGAACTCAGAACTGCAAAAGATGTAAGTCATCAGTTAAAAAAAAAGACTTACTCGTTCACCCGATCCGCATCCCATCCCAGCCAGGAGTCATCCTTCGGATGACGACCTCCCTCTGGAGCGGGGGCAGGCTGTGAGGTCAGGCGCAGGGGAGTAGGCTGTGAGGTCGAGCGCAGGGGCGACCTTCCAAGCCCCCGGTTTATTTCTGATTGGTACGTGCCAATCTCCTCCCTCACCTTCTTCCGAGCAGGCTCGAAAGCCGGCGGAGTCGGCCCCGTGGCTTTCCATTTTCCCTTGTCGGCGGTAGAGGGACCAAAAGGGGTCGAGCTTGGAGGAGCGGCATCAGACGTCGCCACGTGCCTCATCTGGCCAAGAACCAATTTCTTGCGATCAGACATCACGAAGGCAGGTGGTTGACGTCGGTAGATTGGGATAGTGGGAACTGCACATAGGGAAATCGGGTCATACAAGTCTCGTGTAAAACTTCTAAGTAATGACAATTATAGATTACTTACAAGGAATCTTGAGATGATGCGGATATGTGTACAAACCGGCCTTGAGACGGTTGAGCTCGGAGTTCAAGGCGTTAACGTCCCGGCAGCTCGGAGGGGTGTCGCGAACGAGGTTAAAAGCTTCCAAGAAATCCCAATACAAGTCGGCAGTAGCAAGCGTAAACACTGCAGGATAAAAAGGGAATTAGATCAGTACAACCTCGAAGTTGGAAAATTTAAAACTCACCATGTTCAACTATATGGGCGTAATCTGTCAGGACACGTATGGGTAGGGTGCTCGAAGGATCCACAGACTCCCACGCCCCCCCGATGAACCACCATTTGCGATGCCAGTCGGCCACCCTTATTGGGGATCCCACTCACCAGCTCCCTGCCTTTCCGAAGTCGCACGACATTATAACCACCGGCTTGGGAAACCGGCGTCATCACATATGCGATCTCTCCAAGAGTCGGTAGCCGATTTAGCCCGGCCTGCCCCCTAGAACGGTCATGGTAGCGAGGATGTAGTTCCAGCCGTTAGGGGTAATTTATGTAAGGCTCTGATTCCAGGCCGTGAGGAGATGAAAAATGACAGGATGTAATGGGAAGCGAATCCCCGCTTCCATAGTATGCTCATTAACAGCGATCATGCCAGGCGGTGGCTGGTCGGCACTCTCATTAGGGGTCGGCCCATAGAAGTGTATATCCCGGGGTACTTTGTACAATCGATGGAGAGAATGCACGTACCGGTCAGTCAAGGTCGACTGGTATTTCTGGTCGGATGCCGCAAAATCCGACCTGACCGACTTCTTGTAGCTCTGCTCTGGTCGCTTGTAGGGAGCTCGGGCCTCATATGCCTGGTAGTCGAAGACCCGCTCATATGCCCCATAGTGGCGGGCAAGGCTGGAACGACCTACGGATGTACCCATCCCCGGTGCAATGGAATGGGAAGGACTGATATCCAGTGGAGGGAGATGCATGATTTCCTCCAACTCGGCCAAAAACTGCTCATCGTCATCTTCATTGTTTCCCCCACCGTCTCTATTATCAACCGAGGCATCAACGATCGAGGGTCCCCCCCCACATTGGTAGTGGCGGAGCTAGAACCATGGCAGCGACGGAGGTGGGCTATTACCACATCATCGTCATCCAAAGATGATGGGATCAGAAAGTGTGAAAGCATGGGAGCGGACGGAGAACCGGATGCCATGAAAATATTGGAGAAAGGGTGAATATTTTACCTGATTTAATCTTGGTCGGAAGTTCGTCGGAGATTCGGGCACTAGATCTGAAGAATTGTTTAAGTCCACGAAGGATGGAGATAGAAGAGTTTAAGCCTAAAACCCTCGCCCATTTTATAGAGAAAGAGGAGGGGGTCGAAAGTGCAAAATGAATAAATTTAAGGCCCCTCGAAGAAAATGAAGTCGCACGGGTAGCTCATGACCAACACCGCAACTGCTGATTGGGCTAGCTCGCGGCACATGACATCACCTATCTGCTAAACCATCATGACGAATCGGTCACACCTCACGCCGATTCAAGGAATCGAGGTAATGATTCGCCTCCCCAAGAATGATGATTCGCTCTAGGCACACTTTCCTAAGGACGACTTGCCACATGTCGATAGAATAACGAGTCAAGTCGATGCCCCAATGCAAGTTTGCGACCTCAACTTGAGGGGCAATTGTTGAAGCATGGATTAATCCGGCTCCCGACTTGATTATGTGAATGGCTGTCCATCACGTCCATGCAGGGTGGGATGATCTCGTCCGGGCCATCCAGGTCGCAGGGCGACTTAGAAGATGTGAGGTCGGAAGCGACTTAGAAGGTTACGCAAGTCGCTAGGCGACTTGGATGAGCATGAAGATCGTATGGAGACTTGGTCTCGAGGTCGAATGAAGGATAAATATGGAAAAGATACAAGTATTTAATGGTGCGGATATTACGGATCATAATCATGGTATGTGTATCCAGGAGCGAGGATCGCGGGATAAACCGGGAAACCCTAAGAGGAACCTTAGCTCTGGCGGCTAAAACCCTAGCAAGCCTGCGGGGGAAGCCCATGAAGACACTTATCCTAGTTCTATGTCTATAAATACAACATGTATCATTCATTGTAAAGGATCGAACATCTTAGTATTCTAAACAGAAATTATAGTGAAATATACCTGGCTTGGTTGCCCTCAGGCGTAGTCTCATTTACAGACGAACTGGGTAATCAAATATCATCTCTTTATCTATTTTGATCGTATAAACTGTTACTCTATTATCTAGTGATTATTTGTTGGCCGGAATACACAAATCGGGCACAACAAAGATATCCGGTCTCGTGCACAACATTGCATACATGAGGCTTCCTACAGCTGAAGCATAAGGAATGTCCTTCATGTTATCTATCTCTTTCTGTGTCTTGGGACACATTTCTTTGGATAGATGAATTCTTTGTCTGAAAGGTACAAAACCTTTCTTGGAATCTTGCATGTTGAATCGCTTCAAGACAATGTCTATGTATGAAGTTTGTGAGAGGCCGATCATCATTTTTCTGCGATCTCGAGTGATCTTGATCCCTAGGATATGACCAGCTTCTCCCAAGTCATTCATATCAAACTGTTTTGACAGTCATGCCCTTACGTCTGACAACACCTTTACTTCATTCCAGATGAGCAGAATGTCGTCTACATATAGTACTAAGAATACCAAGGCAGTTCCGTCACGCTTTTTATAAACACAACTTTCAAAATTATTTTGATCAAAACCGTAGGATTTTATAACCTGATCAAAACATTGATTCCAAGCACGGGATGCTTGCTTCAGTCCATAAATGGACTTCCTTAACTTGCAAATCAAACGCTCTTGGCCTTTTTCAATGAAGCCTTCGGGTTGCTGCACGTAGATTTCCTCGTCAAGACTTCCGTTAAGGAAAGCTGTCTTGACATCCATTTGTCAGATCTCAAAATCTAGGTGTGCAGCAATTAACAAGAGAATACAGATGGACTTGAGCATGGTTACAGGCGAAAAGGTTTCCTCATAATCGATCCCCTCTTTCTGAGTGTACCCTTTCGCCACGAGTCTCGCTTTAAATGTTTCCACCTTCCCGTCCGGTCCTCTTTTTCTCTTGTATACCCACTTGCATCCAATGGATTTTACCCCATTAATTGGTTCGACTAGCTCCCACACTTTATTGTGATCCATTGAACCTATTTTGGCTTCCATTGCAGTTTGCCAAGAATCTACATCCTTATCTTGGATTGCCTCGTTGTACGACCATGGGTCTGATTCTTCTCCAGAGACCAAGTCCGAAGACTCTCCTATCCCAAGAATCGCTCGGGTTGTCTTACAACCCTCCCACTACGACGAGGTTCTGGTTGTGTAGGTGTGACACTTGGTATATCTACTTGTACAGTCAGCAAAGGAGTTGGCCCTCTAAGTTCTTCTAAGGTAATCTCACTTCTAGGATTTCTATCATTCATATAGTCTTCTTTCAAAAATCTAAAGTGCGTATTGATTAAGACCTTTTGATCTTCGGGACCATAGAACATGCATCCTTTAGTTCCTTCGGGGTATCCTATAAACAACCTTAATTCTGAATGTGCATCTAACTTATCGGCTTCCTTGTCAAACACGTATGCCGGACACCCCCAGATTCTCATGTGTCCCAAGCTGGGCTTGCGCCCTGTCCACAATTCTCTAGGGGTTTTGGGAACCGATTTGGATGGCACTAGGTTTAGAATGTAAGCCACTTTTTCCAAGGCTTAACCCTAGAACGATCTTGGCAAATCCTCATAACTCATCATTGATCTGACCATTTCTAAAAGTGTTCTGTTTCTTCGTTCTACAACCTCATTTTGTTGAGGGGTACTGGGTGCAGTCAACTGGGATGCAATCCCTTCGTCTGACAGGTAGTTCAAAATTCATCACTGAGGTATTTGCCTCCACGGTCAGATCGTAGAAACCTGATACTCTTTTCCTTATGATTCTCCGCTTGAGCCTTAAATTCTTTGAATTTATCAAAGGTCTCAGATTTATGCTTCATTAGGAAAACGTACCCATAGCGTGAGTAATCATCGATAAAAGTAATGAAATACTCATAGCCACCTCTAGCTTTGATTTGCATTGGACCACACACGTCAGTGTGAACTATTTCCAACACTTCTTTAGCTCTAAAAGCCCCTTGGCTCCAAATGCCCGTTTGATCATTTTACCCTCCAAACATGATTCGCAGGTTGGAAATGGTTCAATCAGGAGAGACTCCAACAAACCATCTTGGACCAACCTTTGGATCCTATTCGGATTAACATGACCTAATTTTAGATGCCAAAGAAGTGTCTCGTTCATATTAGTCGAACATTTTTTTTAGTGCTCGAAACGGTCAATGTGTTACAGGATGCATTTTGTGAGTGGTGTGCACAGTTAATAGTATAGAGATTGTTCCGTAAAGTTCCATGACATATAAATACATTGTTACGAAAAACAGTAACATGCTTATTAAAACGAACAGAATATCCATCAAAAATTAGTTTAAAAACAGAAATAAGGTTTTTTCGAAAAATAGGAACATAAAGAACATCTCTTAAAACTAAACATATGTCTTCAAAAGACAAGTGCACGTCTCCCACTGCTTCAGCTGCAACTCTTGTAGCATCGCCTAGCGTGATGAGAATCTCACTCCCACTAAGCTATCGGGTTCGTTTGAACCTCTGTAAAGTGAAACAGACATGATTAGTGGATTCCGTATCCACTACCCACGAATGGGTAACATACGCCGCTAAACATTTGACAACTAGTGCGTGATAATTGTCTTTCTTTCCATTTCGCTTGGGTTTGGAACAGGCCGACTTCCAATGTCATTTTTCATCGCAGTTGAAGCACTTCCCCTTTTGATTTTCCTTGACACCACCAGCATCCCTCATCTTACCATTGCCCTAGGCAACAATTGAGTTTGATTGCTTATGGCTTTTGGTCCTCTTCTTCTTTTTGCCTTCCCTTGGCCTAGAAGATGAAAACGGACCACTTGTCTTCAACGCTTGAGTTTGGTGCCCCATCAACGTCTCTGCCGAGACCAAAGCTTGCAACAAATTAGCTAGTGAGGCTAAAGTGCTCAAAACTTTTGGGCAGAGAGTGGAGTACCAAATCAATCTGGGTCTCCAGATCATAATATGTACCCAGAACCTCAAGTTTGCTCAGATGAGCCATCAATTTTGAGGATGTAATCCCTTACAGGGTTGTCCTCCACCATTTTCAACGATAACATCTCCCCGCAAGGTGATCTGACGAACCCCGCATTTTTGACTCGTCAGTTGGCTCATCTGGTTTTTGGCGTGTCAAGAATCTACTTGTGCTTTTATGCAGTTATGACAATCATAAGTTTTCGTTTCCAATTAACATAGTTTCCTATACAATTTTATTGACTTTAAGTATATTAACAGTGGATTAAAAGGTTGCGACATGATGATACTGAAAATAAATATACATCTTGTGTTAAAATAACACAAAGAAAATCACATAATTCGATCACATGAATCATATTAAAATCTCAAAAAAAATATGAACATGCAGCAGCCAACATCTTAAAACAGTTTAAATGAGCCACGTGGGTGGGTCATCATTTAAATCACATTTAAGCAGGTTACAAACAAGAACAATTACAAACCTTTAATTAAAAAATTAATAGTTGGCTCCCACTTTGACCAATATAAAATTGACAAGGACTTCGGCGAAGTATATGCATATTAATTTTATACCTAAGTAATAACCATGATTAAATACAGAATTAATATTTCATTTTGAATGAGCCTCTTGGGAGGGTCATCATCGCCACTAGTAATAATTCACAATCATCCTTTTGAGAATTTATTCATGTAAAACTTTCTTTTTGCTGGCCCTTAGAGGAATTTCTCCAAAAGAATTCACAAATAAATAAATCATGGAGGTCAAATTAATTTGATTCAAAACCAAATTAATTATATAAAATATACTTAGTAATTTTTTAGTTTGAGATTTTTCACGAGCAATATCTCATGTAAACACATTAAACGAATTTAAACAGAAGCACAAGAAAAAGCAATAAATCAAAAACAAAAATTAAACATATTAGGCACAAATTATCCAATTGTCATGGTTTAATTTTTCTTGTCTTGATTTTGAGAAATTGTCTGTCTTCAATTTCTCCCACTCGAACGTCTTGAAAAGTCGTGTCTAGTGTGTACCCCCGACCATGGGGATGTGGTGCACGCTCAAAATTCCCGACCCAAGAGGTTTATCGTTTACAAGACACCTTAGTGCTCAACAAGACGTCGCCGTTTTTGCTCGACACCAATCTAAGAAAGACTGCAGGGCGCCGCTACAGATTCAAGGCACAAGGCTTCACAGCTCGCTGCCGTCATTGGCTTCCCCGCTAAGTAGAGGGCAGAAGGCTTCCAGCTACCGCTTCTCGGCAGTTTTTCCGGCCAAGATCCGCTGATCTCATCAAGGCTACCGCGGCGCCCTACCACGCGACGCTTTATTCTCACATGAGCCTCGCCCTCGCCTCGGCTCACGCCTCGGCTAAGGCTCAAGCAACAGCCACAAGAGCTGTGGCACGGCCTCCCTTGAACAAAGCGGCGCCGGGCGACGCTACTCCCGCCTGGTTCTGGATCCATCTTTAATTCCTCGTCTCATCTTCGTCATCTTCGATCAGGTTACAATTTATTTTACAAAAAATAAATAAACCTAAAATCTAGACTAGTCTATAACATTGAACAAATCAAATAGCCTAATCTACTCTTAGATATTCTCACGAGAAAAATAAATTCGAACGAGTCAAATTAAAACCAATCATACACATGAAATAAATAAATACATTAAATATCATGACGATTGATACCTGCAAAATAGATCTAACAATTCTACTATCCAATTTTCAATAAAATTTAATGTCCAACAAATTTAAATAACAATTTAAATACAGAGCTCGAAATCGTGGCTCTGATACCAGTTGTTGGGAAATTCGGGGTGCCCAGATCTATTCGAGGTGTATTTAAATACATATTTAAATTATTCAATTAATTACTAACATGAATCAATCCTAAATTAATTCAACATAATAATTAAATAAGCAACAACAACATGCGTACACGTAATCCACGTAAATCCTAAGCATGCGGAATCTAGGGGTTACGAGATTACATACCTCTTGTAGAGACAACCGTTGAGACGATGGATCAACCCAAAGTGCCTTCTCAAATATGTTCCACGTCCACGAACATAATCCGGTGGAAGGATTCTCACGAACGATTTTAATAAAGGAAAAAAACTAAAAATATATATGTCACCACCTTTGTGGATTTCTAATTTTTCCAACACATGAAATTGCATTGGGGATGAAAAAATCATCCCCTATTTATACCCAAGGAGGTGGTCGAAATTTTTGGCAAAATTGGATATGAGAAGATCTGTAATTCTTGTGCAAGAAGTAATCTTGAATATATCAAATATATTCTCTTTCCCATAAATAAAATTTTCACAAAAATCTCCTCCCTTATAAATAGGATATTTTCGAAAATTACAAGGAAATAAGAATCAAGATTTAATTTCTTAAATTTATGGGATAATTTTGTATTTTAAGAATACTTATCTCTTTCCATAAAATCTTTTCAAGAAAATCAAGAAAATATTTTCCTCTTCTTTTTCCCACAAAATTTCGAAAATAATTAGGAACAAATTAGACAATAATATTTTTCTCTCTTTTTCATTGATTGGACTTATATTGGGCTATTTGAGGGGCCTTTAAGAGAATTAAGATTGGACCTCCAATAGGCTATGAAACTTTAATATTAAGCCAAAATATTATTCAAGCCCATTAATGTTAATTTGCTCCAACATAAAATTAATATTGAACTATCCATCTTAATCCATTACGATGCTACAATAATATGGCTCCCGATTATTATTTTCCGTGTTTAAGATTATCTAGTCCACTAATTAATTAAGCCACTGAAAAAGCTTTATATTAATTAATATCTTTATCCTTGGACTAAAGACAACTCAACATTATTATCCATATCGGAAATAAATTTCCACTTGCAAGATTTGGTATGATAAAGCTTCTGAGCCCACCAAGGGGACAAATCAAGCATGACATACTTGTACACGATTATCCGTATTAAATCTTAGCAATCGTCGTGTAACTAATAATATTATCCAAGATATAAGGTATCGAATCAAGTTGATTCTCTTCCCATCATAAGTCAAAGCAATAGTTATTAATTTCACACGATCCTATTTAAGGAACGAAGATTAAGAAATAATAAACCACTGAGGTCTAATTCTTCTATATTCAGTACTGAAGAATTTATCCTCCTGTGGGTCCTATTCAGATCATCATAATGCACTAGTGTAATCTCTTGGTCAAGACAAGCCAATCAGAGCCTTACACTTCAACCTTTCACGATGGATTGTTCATTTCCATCTAGGTTTTGAATTTGTACTTAGTTACGGGGAACTGTTAATTTGATCTTCTGTGATCTGGTATCACCAAATTAACTACAATGTAACATGTACTATTTATTGAACAGGTATGGAGTAAATATATATAACATTCAATTATATTTAATGCAACAGTGATAAATAATTTATTTCAGTAAATAAATAAGAAATTCAATTTGGTTATACAAAGTAAAAAGCATATTTTCCAACCCCAACAAGTGCAATATTAATTATATAGTGGAATTAATTAATATTAATGAGCTGAATAATATTGTGGCTCAATATTGAAATTCAGAAGCTCATTGGGAGGTCCATCTTAATTCTCCTAAAGGCCCCTCAGGTAGCCCAATTAAAGTCCATTAAATGAAAATGTGTTTAAAATAAATTAAATATTTTTGTTGCATATTTTTCCTTAATTTTGAAATTATTAAAGAAAAATAAGGAGAAAGTTTTTTTTGGAAAGATTTTATGGAAAGGAGATAAGTATTCTTGGAATACAAGATTATCCCATAAATTCAAGAAATCTCCCACTTGATTTCTTTAAAGGCAATTTTCGAAAAAATAGAGAATAAGAAGGAAGAAAAGATTTTCATGATTTTCTTGGAAAGATTTTATGGAGAAAGATATGTATTCTTGGAATACAAGAATATCTCATAAATTCAAGAAAGATCCAATCTTGCAAATCTCCTACTTATTTTCGAAAATATTGGCTAAATAAGGGTGTGAGATTTTTGTGGAAAATTACACATGGAAAGAAGAATATATGGGATATATTCAAGATTTCTTGGAGATCAAGAAAAGATATTTTCTAACCCTAATTAGGCCCTAATTTTTTACCACCCCTCTATTATAAATAGGGGATGAATTTTTCATCCCCAATGCAAATCCATGTGTTGGAAAAATTAGAAATCCACAAAGGTGGTGCAACAAAATATTTATTTTTCCTTTGTTTATAATTGTTCATTGTAGAACCTCCCACCAAGGTTGTTGAACGAGGACTTGAGAATACTTGAGAAGGACTTTCAGTTGGTAGCTAGATACCTGATCCTGTCTGTCTCAGAAGTTGTCACTCCAACGGGTAAGTTTACGTAAACTCCTAGAAATTCCGCATGCTAGGACTTTTTACCTAATTATTATTTAAATGATGTTGTTGGCATGATTATTATATGAATTCACTTAGGTTAATTCATGTTAGTAATAATCTGTGATTTAAATTTATGTTTATGAGTTCATCCCGAATAGATCCTGGCATAACGTATCCCAACAGTTTCGACACACGTTTTGTATACACAACTCTCGAATTTGTTTTGATCGAAACCGTAGGATTTTATAACTTGATCAGAACATTGATTCCAAGCTCGGGATGCTTGCTTTAGTCCGTAAATGGACTTCTTAAGCTTGCAAACTAGATGCTCTTTGTCTTTTGCAATGAAGCCTTCGGGTTGGCGTATATAGATTTCCTTGTCAAGACTTCCGTTTAGGAAAACTGTCTTGACATCCATTTGCCAGATCTCGAAATCTAGATGTTCAGCTATCGACAAGAGAATACGGATGGACTTGAGCATGGCTACAGGCGAAAAGGTTTCCTCATAATCGATCTCTTCTTTCTGAGTATACCCTTTTGCCACAAGCCTAGCCTTGAAGGTCTCAACCTTCCCGGTCCAGTCCTCTTTTTCTCTTGTAAACCCACTTGCATCTAATGGGTTTTACCCCACTGGGTGTTTCGATTAGCTCCCACATTTGATTATGATCCATAGAACCTATCTTGGTTTGCATCGCTGTTTGCCAAGAATCTGCATCCTTGTCTTCGATTGCCTCGTTGTAAGACCATGGTTCTGATTCTTCTCCCGAGATCAAGTTCGAAGACTCTCCTATCCCTAAGAATCGCTCGGGTTGTCTAACAACAATCTCACTGCTACGAGGTTTCGGTTGTGTAGGTGTGACGCTTGGTATATCGACTTGTACAGTTGGTGTTGGAGTTGACCCTCTTAATTCATCTAAGGTAATCTCACTTTTGGGCTTTCTATTGTTCATGTAGTCTACTTCCAAGAATCTAAAGTGTGTACATATTACAACTCTTTGATCATTGGTACCATAGAACATACTCCCTTTCGTTCCCTAAGGTATAAATAACCTTAATTCCTAATGTGGGTCCAACTTACCGGCTTTCTTGTCCAACACGTAAGCCGAAAAACCCCAAATTCTCATGTGTCTTAGACTAGGCTTGCACCCGGTCCACAGTTCTTTTGGAGTTTTGGGAACCGATTTGGATGGTACCATGTTTAGAGTGTAAGATGTTGTTTCCAAGGCATGCCCCAAAATGACTTGGGAAGATCCGAATAACTCATCATTAATCTGACCATTTCTAAAAGAGTTATGTTTTTTCGTTCTGATACCCCATTTTGTTGAGGGGTACCGGAAGCAGTTAACTGGGATACAATCCCTTCGTCTGATAAGTAGTTTAGAAAATCATCGCTGAGGTATCCGCCTCCACGATCAGATCGTAGAAACTTGATACTCTTTTCCCTATATTTTTCTGCTTCAGCCTTAAACGCTTTGAACTTATCAAAGGTCTCGGACTTATGCTTCATGAGGAAAATGTATTCATATCTTGAGTAATCATCGATAAACGTAACGAAATACTCATAACCCTTTTTGCTTTGATTGACATTGGACCACATACGTCAGTATGAACGATCTCTAACACTTCAGTGGCTCTATTCCCCTTGGCTCCAAATGCACTCTTGGTCATTTTACCCTCTAAACAAGATTCACAAGTTGAAAACAGTTCAACCCGGAGAGACTCCAATGATCCGTCTTGTACCAACCTTTGAATCCTTTTTAGATTAATATGACCTAGTCTTAGACGCCATAGAAGTGTTTCGTTCATGTCTAAAGAACACTTTCTTTTACTCAAAATAATCGATGTGTTATAAGATGCATTTTGCGTGTGGTGTGCACTTTTAATAGTATAGAGATTGTTCATCAATGTCCCATAACATATACACTCATCATTTAGAGAAATGATGACATTCTTATTAAAAGAAACTAAGTATCCATCAAAAGAATTTTAGAAACTGAAAGTGAATTCTTTCTAAAACTGAGAACATAAAGAACGTCTCTTAAATCTAAAATTCTATCACTAAAAGATAGGTGTACTTCTTCCATTGCAATAACTGCTACTTTTTTAGCATTGCCCACGGTGATAGTGATCTCACTCCCACTTAATTGTCGGATTATCTAGAATCCTTGAAATATTGAAACAAATATGATTAGTGGTTCTTGCATCCATTACCCACGAATGGGAAGCATGCGCTGCTAAACAAGTTTCAATAACTGATGTGTGAGAATTACCTTTTGTACCAGCCTTCTTAGGCTTAGTACAGGCTGACCTCCTTTGTCCTTTTTTTTTTTTTTACCGCAATTAAGCATTTTCGTTTGTTTATCTTTCTTTTGACACCACTCAATGCCATTTTTCTGCGAGAACATATCTCGCATGACTATCTACCTCACTTTACGATTTTGGTGAGTGAAGGATTCTTTAAGGCTTAACACAATAGCTGCAGTGGTTTCCATGTCCTGGTGTTGGTGTTCTTAACACATCTGACTTTTAAATCAAGATGGTCCACCTAGCCATTTCATCGAATCTTAACCATTGCTTGTGATATTCCTTGTCTTCCTTACTATCTCAATCGTAGGCTTAGCGGGTTTTGGTTTGTTAAGGATAAATTTATGCGTTTGCATGGTCAAGACAATAAGTGTTTTCCAATCAATATAGTTTCCAATTTTCATTTTATTAACTTTAAGTATAAAATAGTGGGTAAAAGGAAAATGACATGCTGAACTAAAAGTAAACATACATTTTTGTGTTAATATCCAGATTAAACACAAAATTTATCACATAATTCGATCACATGTAGCATATTAAAATCTCAAAAGAATATGAACATGCATCAGCCAACATCTCAAAACAGTTTAAATAGGTCACGTGGGGTGAACTGTCTATTTAAACACATTTAAGCAGGTTACTAACAAAGACAGTTACAAACCTTTAATTCATAATTAATAGTTGGCTCTCACTTGACCATATAAAATTGACAGGGACTTCGGGGAAGTATATGCATATCAATTTTATACCTAAGTAATAATCATGATTAAATACATAATTATTACTTTGTTTTGAACAAGCCTAATATGACTCATTGTCGCCATTATTTTCACAATCATCCATTAAAATTTATTCTAGTCCTTTGGCCGCAACGGGGAAACTTCTCCAAAAAAAATCATTAAATTTAATTTAATTTTTCAAAAAAAATAAATTAATTATTTAAAACATACTTAGTAATTTTGAATTAAAATATTTTTATGCAAACACCTTAAACAAATTAAAATGGAAATGAAAAAAAAAAATCAAAACAATAAAAAAAAATTAAACATATCCAAAATATCCAACCATGTGGTTTAAACTTTTCCATCTTGAAAATTTAGTATGATTGTCTCGAAAAAAATAATTTTAATCATTTACACCTCCCAATGGGACAAATCAAGCAAGACGCAGCCCTCCTTAGTCACGAATTAATTGCCCTCTATTCGGATGAATATTTAAATATAAATTTAATTATAACAATTATTACTAACTGAATTAATATATTTCCCAAAAATCATGCAAAGTCATTAAATCCTACGCGTATTGATTCTCTTTACCCAACAACCTGAATCAAAGCAATAATTATCCTAATTCCAAACCCAAAAATCTTTTTCAAGTATTCCCTCGTCCTTGTTCAACAATCCTATTGGAAGGATTCACAATTAACAAAAGGAAAAATAAAATTATGTTGCACCACATTTGTGGATTTCTAATTTTTCTAACACATGGAATTGCATACGGGGATGATTTTTTATAACACCTGGGGACGAAAATTAGGGCTTATGGGACTTTAGAAAATTTCATCCTCCCTCAAGATAGGAATATATCCAATATATTCTATTTCCCAAAATATCTCCCAACAAAATCTTATCCTCCTTCTTGACTTATAATTTTTTAAAAATTATCAATTAATAGGGAAGAAATAATATCTTTGACTTATCTTGAATTTATGGGATAAACTTGTATCTCAAGAATACTTATTCCATAAAATCTTTCCAAGAAAATCTTTTCTTTCCTTAATTATTTTTTTTATGGAACAATAATTTATTTTATTTTAATCACATTTTTTTAGGTTATTGGACTTTATATTGGGCTACTTGAGGGCCTTTTAGGAGAATTAAAATTGGACCTTTCAATGGACCTTGAATTATCAATATTGAGCCACAATATTATTCAAGCCCATAAATATTAATTAATGTCACTAATAATTAATATTGACTATCCATCTTAACCCATATGATCTCCCATTATTATTTCCAAATTATCTAGTCCATTAATTAATTTAAGTCACTAAAGAACTTCATATTAATTAAAATATTTTTCCTTGGTTCTTAAACGGCTCAACATTATTATCCATACCTAAAACTAATTCCACTAGCAAGATTTAGTATGATAAAACTTCGAGCCTCCCAATGGGACAAATCAAGCAAGACGTTTTGCACACGATATTCTCCTCAATAAATCTTAGTAATCATCATGTAATAATAATATTAAAACACAAAGTATTGAATCGTAATTCTCTATCCAACATGAATCAAAGAATAATTATTAATTCCACACGATCTTTTTAAGGGACGAGGATTAAGAAATAACGAAAAAATGTCTAATTCTTCTATATTCAATTCAAGAATTCATCCTCCTCAGAGGTCCTATTCAAATAGATCATAATGCAAAGAAGGTAATCTCTTGGTCAAGACAAGTCAATCTGAGCCTTACACTTCAACCTTTCACGATGGATTGTTCATTTCCATCTCGAGTTAGTGGTCCCTTTTGTTACAAGGAACTATTAATTTAATCTTCCGTGATCTCCACCAAATTAACTACAATGTAACACGTACTTATTTATTGAACAAATATGAAATATATGTAACATTCAATCATATTTAAAGCATCGATAAATAATCTATTTCAAAGAAAATATGACGAATTGATTTTGGTTATACAAAGTAAAAGCATACTTTCCAAGATAACCCCAACACATGCGCGTCCTCATGGTCTCATATGTCGTCAACGTCACGATGTTCTTTATTCTCGTGTGCCTCCTTTCCTGACTTAGCACTTTTTCATCGACGACGCTCGGCCCCCAACCGCGTTTACGCCTTAGTTCCGATCCGTTTTTTTGAATCCCTTTTGACGCCCGCTTAGGATCTTGATTTCGATTCATAATTTATTTAATGGAAAATAAATAAACCTTAAATCTATACCAGTCTATTACATTGAACAAAACAAAATAGTCTAATCTACTCGTGAATTTTCTCACGAGAAAAACAAATTCGAACGAGTCGAATTAAAAATCATTCATACGCATGAAATAATTAAAACCATTAAATACCATGACAATTGGATACCTGCAAAAAAGATCTAGCAATTCTGCTATCCAATTTCAATTAATTTAATGAACCAATAATTTAAATCACAGAGCTCGAAACCGATGCTCTGATACCAGTTGTTGGGAAATAGGGTGCCCAGATCTATTCTAGGTGCAATTAAATACATATTTAAATTGAACAAATATTTCTAACATGAATTAACCTATTAATTCAATTAACAAATACCAACAACAATCATGCGTATAGTTTATTTCACGTAAATTCCTACACATGTGAAATCTAGGAGTTTACGAGAAACATACCTCTCGGAGTGACAACCTTTGAGTAGATGGATCAACCCAAATTCTTTCTCAAATATGTCCCACGTCCTTGCTCATAATCCGGTGGAAGGATTCTCACGAACAATTATAACAAAGAGAGAAAGAAAAAAAAATATTGCATCACCATTGTGGATTTCTAATTTTTTCAAGACTCGAATTGTGTTGGAGATGAAAAATTCATCCCCTATTTATAAGAACCATGGGGGGAGCGAATTTTTTTGCCCTAATTAGGGTTATGGAAAATTTCTTTGTATCTTCCCAAGATACAATCTTAAATATATCTCATACTCCCTCCGTCCTAGAAGACTTAACACACTTACTTTTTGCTCGTGTTTTAGTTGTTTATTAGTATTTGAAATAATAAAGTGACTTTTAAGGTGGGGTATGATAATCTTTACCCTCCTCTATCATACACATTTTTTAAAATTACTTTATCATTTCAAATAGTAATAAAAAACTCGCTCGCTAAAACACGAGCGGAACAGTAACTGTGCAAAGTGTTCCGGGACGGAGGTAGTATATTCTATTTTTATAAAAAATCACAAAAGATATCCTTCCCCAAATCTTATGAGATTTTCGAAAAATACAAGGAAGAAAGAAACAAGATTTGATTTCTTGAATTTATGGGATAATCTTGTATTCCAAGAATACTTATCTTTTTTCATAAAATCTTTTCAAGAAAACAAGAAAATCTTTCCTCTTCTTTTTCCCAAATTTTTGAAAAAAATAGGAAAAATATGGCAATAATATTTTCTTCTCCTTTTCATTAATTGGACTTATATTGGGCTATTTGAGGGGCCTTTAGGAGAATTAAGATTGGACCTCCAATGGGCTCTGAATTTCTAATATTGAGCCACAATATCATTCTGCTCATTAATATTAATTTACTCAACTATAAAATTAATATTACACTATTCATATTAATCCATATTACGATAATATGGCTCCCGGTTATTATTTTATGTGTTTAACATTATTTAGTTCATTAATTAATTAAGCCACTGAAAGACTTTATATTAATTAATATTTTTTTCCTTGGAGTAAAGACAACTCAAAATTATTATCCATACTGGAAACTAATTCCACTTGTAAGATTTTGTATGATAAAACTTCTGAGCCCACCAAGGGGAAAAAATCAGACAAGATCTTCCTTGCACACGTTGCTCTGTATTAAATCTTAGTAATTGTCATGCAATTAATAATATTGCCTAAAATGCAAAGTATAGAATTGCTCTATGACTCTAAACTCAACTCAAATCAAAGCAATAAATACTAATTACACACAATCCTATTTAAGTGACAGAGGTTAAGAAATCAACAACCACTGGGGTCTAATTCTTCAACCCATAAGTCGTAGTTCCTCTTCAGCACATCACAATGTGCTAGTGCAATCTCTTGGTCAAGACAAGTCAATCAGAGCTTTGCACTTCAACCTCTACCAATGGAGTGTTCAATTCCATCTAGGTTGTGAAGATGTACTTTTATTTACAAAGAATTGTTAAAGTGATCTTCTGTGATCGGGTATCACCACATTAACTACAATGTAATATGTACTAATATTGAACGGTTTGCAGTAAATAAATAACATTCATTCATATTTAAAGCAACAGTGATAAATCATTTATATTCAGTAAATAAGAGTACATTAGTGTGTTATTACGTAAAAGCATATTTTCACGTATAACCCCAACAACACTTATACTTACATTTGAATAATTTGAATTGTGTTATATTTACGATTTTCCTGAGTTGAGAGTGATAACTGACTTGAGCATCGGAGAGCCCGCACAGGATCCCTCTCCGACATATTTTTCAAGTACCTACATGGAAATTGACGAGGTTCCTACAGTCAAAGCTTGTTGATTTCTTGACATTCAACGTACGAATCTCCGTTGAATTCCAGGTCATGCTCGAACCATTTTTTACGCATCATTATTATTATAATTATTGATTTTTGAAGTTATTGTTATCATATTACTATTTATTATTATTGCTTGTCCAAATTATTATTATTACATTATGATTATTACTATTATTATATTTTTTTTTATAATATATTGTTATTAATTTAATGAAATTATTATTTCTAGTGATTTTAGAATTATTACGATAAATTAAATTCTATCATTATTATTATTGAATTTATTGTTAATAATTTTTTTTTTTTTATTTGTTATTTTTTTGTGAATCATTATTAACATATTATTTATTTAATTTTTTTTTGGAAATTATTGATATTGATTTTATTATTAGATATTTATTTATTATTAATATTTTGAATTATTAATATTTTTTTCCGTTATAATTTTTTTTTATCGGGCAAATGGAGACTCGAACCCATTACCTCACGGCATAGGTAGTGGTGCTCTAATCACTTGAGTTATTTCACTTCGTCATTTTTTCCGTTATAATTATTGTTTTTAATAATACATAACTTTTTATTGATGATTATATTTTTTTTATTAAGTATTATTATTGTTATTATTATCACTATTAAATTATTATTATTATTGTTAAAAAGGGAAAATAATATTGTAAAAACACCTTATCTACTAAAGGTGAATCACCCCCTATCCTTATAAAGCCTCTATTTCAAATTCTAAAAATTCCATGAAGAGTTATTTATGATATTTTAATATTTAAATTTTAACCATTCATTTTTTAAGAATAATCTTGGCCTGTCAAATAATTTATGAGCTTAACTTACATCTCAATCATAGCCTGTTTAAATATTAACCTGACACATCCATATATTGTAAATTATAATTAATACTAGCACGTATCTGATTGAAAATAATATTTATAATTATTAATTTTAAATTAAATAATTAAAATATTTAATTAGTTTGATTAATTCAATATATAGACGTGAATTATTTTATAATATTTATTTACATAATTCCATTAATTTCTTATTCTGAATTACTCACTCATATTCTTTTTAGATATCATTTTGGATTTTTTCAGACAAATTAAGAATATTTTATGCCAAAATTAAACTTAATTGATAATAATTAAATATTTTAAAAAATAATTACTATTGGTTGAAAAATTATTCACACATCACATTTGTAAGAAATTTGAAATTTTAAATGATTATATTAGGGGTACATATGAAATAATGGTGGGAGCAAATGCCTGAACGATATATATTATATAAATATTCAAAAAAACTAAAACAAAATTTAGAAATAATAGGAGGGAATAAATTATGTAGTATTTATTTAATATAATGTATCTATGCAAAGAAAATGATGAATTAAGAAAAAAGTAGTGAAATTATTTTTCTAGGGTAAAAAAATATATATTCAATTTATAATATTTGTGATAAGAAATTTTACAGTACTACAAGATTATTTTATTTTAGATTTAAAATAAATTTATTTAATTTGATTCATTCAATTTACTTATAATCATGTTTTTATTATTAAATTATAAATAAAATGTATTATTAAATGTAATATATTTTTACTTGTGTAACATCCCTTATCTACTAATTGGGAATCAGCCTCACATTTCTAATCACTTTATTTCAAAATACTTATTTTTTATGCAATTTATTATTTATGGTATCTTATATTCCATTCGTCCACCAAAACTGTGTTCATTTCGTTTTTGACCTGTTGTATGGAAAGATAAATTAAACCCATTTATGAATAACATAATTGATTGTGAGTAAAATATAATGATAGCTTGAGTAATTAAGTGATTGTTGGACGATGAAGATAAAAAAATTGTATCCATAAACGTACTTAATTTACCTTTCCGTACAACATTTCAAAACGGAATGAGCACAATTTTGGTGGACGGAGGGAATATTATTTAATTTTTAATTTGAACCATTAGTTTGATTAGAATTGATCTTAACATTTCAACAATTTTTCCATGGTAAAAAAAAATATTCAATCTATTTATATTTTTTTGTGATAAAAAATAATACAATATTATATGATTAATCTTCTTTTAGATTAAATATTATAAATATTTATTTAATTTGATTCATGCAATTTACTTATAATTATATTTTTATTGTTAAACTATAAATAGTATGTATTCTTAAAAACAAAAAATCATATGGGACAATTTCATAAATGAGACGGGGTATAAACTAAAACAAAACAACATCTTCCTTTTTAAAGTGTTAAAACGTTATTGTCCAAATTATACACTGTTTCACCATAAAACCGTCTCACACAAATTCATTATTAAATGTGATATATTTTTAATTGTATAGCATGTTAACTCTTAAAAAACTAATATTATTTTATAATATAATTTTATTTTCTACCCGCTCAATAGACTGTTATATTAACCTAGTTACATGTATATGACAACATTTTTGTAAAATATTAAAGAAAATCTCATTCCACAAAGAATGAAATACATAAATCATGGAGTATGAGCAGAATATGCATCCCTTACCTTTTGGGAATGGTCACTGAAAATAAAATAATTATTTCAATTAAAAAATATACCAATCATGGAAGGATCAAATTAAGGAATGGTTTGGGAGTGTAGATTTTATATTTGGATTCATAATCAGATCTTGTGCACCGTACACTCATAGCATATTTTAAAATTATGTAACTTGTTATACTGAAATATGCAATTTATTTACACTGAACCGTATAATTATTTTTTTATATTAATAATTTTATGGTTCTAAAATACATTATGAGTGATGCACATAAAACCCACATATTATTTTTTTATCTTTTTAATCGGATTTGGTGTGTTGCCTAACCTCCAGCGGCTCCCAAAACCAGTTCAGCCTTTCGGACAATTGAGCCCTTTAGGACATGTTCATTGAAAAGCTTTGCTTTTACTCTCTTCGTTCCACTTTAATTGTTATTTTTAAATTTTCACATTAATTAAGAATTAAAGATATTTACTACTAATGTTTTTTTGTATAAAATAATTAATACATCATCTCTTAGGTTATTAACGAATCATTTATGGTAATTATATACCCTTATTAAATAAGGTTAAAACTTAAATATCAAACACAACATATATTTTGAATCAAATTTATGGTAATTATTTTAACCAGCAAAAACTTTCATTAAATAAGTTCGAAAAAAATTATGGTAAAAATAATATTAGTTAGAAAAACCGTTATTATATTATGATTTAATTATTTATAAAAGAAGGGTCAATTGAATAAATTAAAAAATCACGACCATTCGGGTAAAAATATCACTTTGAAAAATATTTCACCTGAAACTGGTTCTCAAGAGACCTATTAGCATACAAAAAAAAAAAAAGACCTATTCTTTTAACATCTAAGCAGTGTGGCTCACATGCTTACTCAGACAAAAAAAATGACTAATATTGACACTTTTAGGACAAAAATTGAAAAAAGTGAAAAGTTATAGAACTAAAAATGAAATCGACATAAGTTACAAGACTAGTTCTGATATATTTTCGTTTTAAGAGTGTAATTTCTTTAAAAAAAAAATTAACCTGTAACATTGCACAAAAACTAACTTCTAAATTGTTTTTTTAACATACTCTTTTAACATCCATGCAACGTGCCTCACATGCTTATTCGAACAAAACTTTGAAATTTTTCGATAAAAAATTACTAAAATTGACACTTTTAGGACAAAATTTTAAAAAGTGAAAAGATATAGGACAAAAAATGAAATCGACCTATGTTACAAGACTAGTTCTGATATATTTTCATTTTAGGAGTGTATTTTCTTTTAATTGTTTTTTTAACCTGTAACATTGAACAAAAACTAACTTCTAAATTGTTTTTTTAACCTACTCTTCTAACATACAGGCAGTGTGCCTCACATGCTTATTCGGACAAAATTTTGAATTTTCCGATAAAAAATTACTAAAATTAATACTTTAGGACAAAACTTGAAAAAGTGAAAAGTTATAAGACTAAAAATGAAATCGACCTAAGTTACATGACTAGTTCTGATATATTTTCATTTTAGGAGTGCAATTTCTTTTAATTGTTATTTTAACCTGCAATATTGCACAAAAACTAACTTCTAAATCAATAAAATCAAATGGGCTTGCTACACTATATTAGACAAAGTGGCCCAAGTTTTGATGGGCTGAAAAGTCCCACCGAATGCAAAAAATACATAGAACATGCTATAAACTAAAGAAATGAGGTACATACGATTTATATTAGACAAGATCTCCCGTAAAACTTGTTCATACTAATACTTATATCATTGCTCTTATAAATTAATATTTATATCATTTAATATTATAATCTCAATTTACAAGTGTAATGATATCATTGTATAAGTGTTGTTGTATTAATTTATAAGTGTAGTGGTATAAATTTCATACTATTAACAAGTTTCACCGACAAGAGACCTACTCTTTATATTAACAGGAGAAATAGTAACCGAACGTTACTTGCATATAGAAATGGCAATTTGAATATGAGTTCATTTTTCAAGAACTGAATCACAACATTATTTGTGGATTCGCAGCCAAACAATTACATTGTCATTTTTTTTTATGCATTCCTAAAATTAAAACAATAATATATTTTTATGAATTAATTCTTTTCGAAACACCGAATACTGTAATATCAAAGTCAAACTTATTTTCGAGTGCTGTATATCTTTGCCAAGTCCCAGACGGCCCACTTAAGAGTGTTTTCTAAAATAGATGGGCCTACTTGTCAATCAAGTCCAGCCCAAGCCTACTGTGCCATGGATAGTCTGCACTGTATTTGAAGATTTAATTAGCTCTAAATTGTTGATGCAATGTATTTTACCTTCAATTTAAATTTAAAGTAAAATGATGTTAAAGTAGAATAAAGTTCAAATAAATCACCAATACACATCAATTAAAGACAAAAAATAAGTTATACTCTTCTCGGGGAGGAAGAGGGACTTCTTGAGAGGTCACAACCTTCCCAACGGCGGATCTAATCCTCTTGGAAACAGAGAATGAAAAAGGTTCGGAAGAGGCAAGGGCAGCTAAGGAGGAGGAGTTATCTTATCCGGGTGTCTGAAGGGACTGATCTTGAGGATGGGGATTAACAGATCCTCCCTGCTGAGCATAACATACTGACATCCAGTCCATTGCTGCAAAACAAGAGTAAGTGATCAATAAAGCATGGACACAAAATGTTAGCATTTAAGTAGCACATGCAAAAAAGGTTACAATTAGCGGGGTCCAGTGGAATCTTTAGAAGGATAAAATAAAAGTGGGATAGATGTTGGAGATTGTTACACACAGAGATGGGGTTAAACAGGTCATTCTTATCGACATACACATTGAGCCTCTCTATGATTTGAGATTAAGGGCAGAAGTCAACCTAGCGGCTGGAGGCCTTCTTTTTGGGTAGGCATAAAGCCACTCATAGTGAGGGAAGGACAACGGAGTAGGGGGAATAATAAAGAAGTAGTCATCTTGCCATCCTGGTTTCCCATCACCAGGCTTACTCAGAAAGGAGCATAACCCCTTAACCCTACCACAAGTATAGAAAAAGGCGGCAAAATACTTACAACCAAAGTGAAAAACAGATCCCCATTTGGTTCTCCTCCACTGCCATTTTCCACCATGTAAAGGGCAATCATCATACGAATACTATTCGGGGTAAATTGGTTTAGAGGAACCTCGAATAGCTCAGAATTGCGGCTAACGTATTTCGGGACCGGGAAACGAATGTTTCTTGAAGTTGTTCATCCTAGAAGGCTAGGGTTAAGCCCTTGGTGAAGTTGGGTTGTTCGTTTTTATGGGGAACCCTAGCGGTGAAGGTAGGATGGACCATGCCTAAGTCGTGATACCTTTGAGGGATTTTCTTGGAAAGTTGTGAAGGTCCGGTGACATAATCATTCTCACTATATGGAGGAACTTGGGTCTCCCTAGATGAAGACAATTGGGAGAAGGAGTTGTAACGGGGATGTGAGTTTTGGGAAGAATGTGGTGAAGAAGCTGACATCACTTAAACCCTTCTTGGAAAAGGGGGAAATTTAGATGTATCCTAATTTGAAAATGGAAAACAAGGAAGAACCCTAGATCTAGAGAGAAGGATTGGAGAACAATACCTGTAAATTGGTGGAAGGGTGTAGTACTAATGATGCGCTCGGATCGAATGGGAGTCTCTTCGAATCGCTGAAAAAAATGAAGAAAAAGTGGAAGAGTGAGAGAGATGAAATGAGAAAGGTATAATGTTCTTGGAGTGTTTATTGAGAATAATAAGGCTTATGTGTGTTGATTAGTTAAAGGTGCAATTTCTAATTATTACGCCAGATTTACGAGGCGCGTGAGGAGGAGCTAATGTGATGGAGACCTTACTCGCAGGGAAATTGAACAATATCATTTCGAAAATAAAAAAACAGTGCCTCTTCGAGGAAGAGGTCCAAGAAAAGTCAAATGATACTTATGCTAGGAAAGAATTTTTTTCTACTCTCCTGAGTATCCAAACATTAAGAGAGTAGGATGGGGTGGTTGATGTAGCACAAATAATACCTAGTTTTTAGATGATGACACGCGTACAAAGACAATAGGATTATGACACCTGGATGAATACACTGGGATACCCTTGTGAGGTTGGAGCTCCAAGAGATCCGCAACATTGCATAAATAGATAAGAATTGACCAAGTGTTGAAAAATATTTGACCAAAATTCATGTGGACTAAACATTGGTACGAGGCCATGTCTGAAAGATAGTTAGTGATAGGCCCCGGTGAGAAAACCCAGTTTGCGCGTGCGGAAGCAAACATGTCGTGCGATGCATATAAAACAGGGGTGAAGGAATGATGATTCCAGATTTTTGCATTTTAAGCTCATGTGTTGTGTCTTGCTTATGATCGAATGCGTATGACAAGATAAGAACGTAAAGCAGTAAAGAACACAACAACGTATAGTGATTCGGAGACTCAAGCTCCTACATCCACTCTCCCTATTCCTAGGGAAATTCCTTCAAACACTTCCTAAGGTTTTCTGACTACCTCTGTAGTTTACTAACCTTTCTACTTTGAGCTTTCTGACTACCTCTGTAGTTTACTAACCTTTCTACTTTGAGCTTTTCCGACTACCTCTCAGTTTTACTAACTCAAATTTGGACTTATCACTCTCTGCTCGCCTCTAGATGTTTAACAAGTTCACACTCCAACGGGACTTATCACCCTCTCTCGGGATTGCCTAACAACTACCTCACTTCACCACTAGTTATCTCTTACGAGAATGGGGTTTGGGTTTGGTGTTGTCTCCAACTATGGTGAGATTTTCCCTTACATATGTTTAAATTTTTAATGCTTTGGGTTGGGAAAATCTCTCTAAACTTTTGGATACATCGTGGGTTGCTTAGATTGGGTTCTAGAACACTCTTTGAATATATTTGTATATCTACAGACTTGTGTTCTAGGGTGGAAATGCTTTGGGTATAACTCTCTTTGGCTTTGTAGCATCGTGTGCTATATTCTCCACTCATCCACCCTTAATTTGATGGAAGATCTTGTGTTTATAGTGTGGATTTGAATGTTACCGTTGGAGAGAATCACATTCAAATCCATACTATTCTTTGAAAGTTCTGCAGCTTTTTTAGGCTGATTGTCTTCCTCTCATTGGTCCACGTCAGCTGGATTCCAACGGCTATATTCCTCAGTTTCTTCACTTGAACATTCGTGTTTTATCTTTCGAGTATTCCATGAATTCTTCAATCTTCATGAATTATCAGTGCCTTCAGGATTCTCTGAGTCTCAGTGTCTTTCAAAGACATCTTCAGTCTTGATTTCTCGATTTCATCTTAAGTCTTGATTCTCGATTTCTCACTTTGTCTTGATTTCTCGATTTCTGCTTCGAGTCTTGAAACTTCATTTCTTGAAACTTAATGAGTCTTGAGAATCTAACTTTGATCTATATCTCTGCCTACTATACACTCAGCGAGATAACATCCCCGAACACTCTAAAAAACCTAATCTCGACTCATCTATCAAAATTATCCTGAACATGTCATACTCAGGGGTTTTGGGATATAATCAAAATCCTCTTTATTAAATTCATTTCCCAACAATTTCCCCCTTTTTGATGATGCCAAAACCATCTTGTTACAAAACACTTAACATATACTCAGGTTTCAGTTTTTCCTATTACAAGAATGGTATATCTCCCAACAATTTCTTCAGCAATGAATTTCCCAACAATTTCAAACCAAACAACATTCAGGCATATCAAAAGTAAAAACATGTAAGAAAGATAATAAGGTATTATCTTTGAGCATAAAAGATAAAGTTTCATTGATGTATGATAGACCATTATTACGTTCTATAAATGAACTTATCAGAAAATAAAGACAAAAACATAAAGAATTACAAAAGTCTTGATCTTGATCTTGATCTTCTTTGCTCTTGACTCTGGCTCTTCATTCCTCTTCAGCGGACCTTATCGTCGAGGGCATCTTGACACTCATCTTTGGTGAGTTGATTCTTCGACTTGACATCGACCACTGGGTCTCTTTTATTTACTGACCCTCATGTCTCTTGACCTATACTGAGTCTCAGTTCACTTTACTTACTGAGCCTCAGATCTCTTTTACTCAGGCTATCTAATTTCTTCTTTGCACGATCGAATTTCGGTTGATCGATTCACCCCTCGAGAGATAGCATCGGTCATCATATCATTTATCATATCGATCTCGATCACGTCGATCTCGTCGATCTCATCTTTCTTCATATCGATCTCGATCCGTTCTTGATCGATCTCTTTTCTTTCATCTTACGATCTGCAACCTTTTCTTACGATTTCTTTGGCTTTTAGCTTTTCTTCGCCCGATTTTTTGCCGCTCATCAGTTTAACTCGGAACTCATCTAACTCATCTGATTTCGATCATCTACTTCTGATTCCGTGAGTTCCCCCTCAATTTGTTCTTTCGTTCCTCCTCAACTTGTTATCTGTAAATTAGCTTGAATAACACAAGTTGATAATGTTTTGACATCCTTTTAGATAATGACGCCAAAACATAAAAAAAAATATGCATCTTTAAAGAAACGGGTTTTCTTTTAAAAGATCAGTTCAGGTGTTCACTTTTGAAATTAGTGAACTTTAGAACTCCTGCTCTGATACCAATTGATAGGCCCCGGTGAGAAAACCTAGTTTGCGCGTGCGGAAGCAAACATGTCGTGCGATGCATATAAAACAGGGGTGAAGGAATGGTGATTCCAGATTTTTGCGTTTTAAGCTCATGTGTTGTGTCTTGCTTATGATCGAATGCGTATGACAAGATAAGAACGTAAAGCAGTAAAGAACACAACAACGTATAGTGGTTCGGAGACTCAAACTCCTACATCCACTCTCCCTGTTCCTAGGGAAATTCCTTCAAACACTTCCTAAGGTTTTCTGACTACCTCTGTAGTTTACTAATCTTTCTACTTTGAGCTTTTTGACTACCTCTGTAGTTTACTAACTCAAACTGGACTTATCACCCTCTCGGGCTCGCCTCTAGATGTTTAACGAGTTCACACTCCAACGGGACTTATCACTCTCTCTCGGGATTGCCTAACAACTACCTCACTTCACCACTAGTTATCTCTTACGAGAATGTGGTTTGAGTTTGGTGTTGTCTCCAACTATGGTGAGATTTTCCCTTACATATGTTTAGCCTTAATGCTAAGGTTGGGAAAATCTCTCTAAGCTTAGGATACATCGTGGGTTGCTTAGATTGGGTTCTAGAACACTCTTTGAATATATTTGTATATCTACAGACTTGTGTTCTAGGGTGGGAATGCTTTGGGTATAACTCTCTTTGGCTTTGTAGCATCGTGTGCTATATTCTCCACGCATCCACCCTTAATTTGATGGAAGATCTTGTATTTATAGTGTAGATTTGAATGTTACCGTTGGAGAGAATCACATTCAAATCCATACTATTCTTTGAAAGTTCTGCAGCTTTTTTAGGCTGATTGTCTTCCTCTCATTGGTCCACGTCAGCTGGATTCCAACGGCTATATTCCTCAGTTTCTTCACTTCGGAACATTCAGGTTTATACTGAGTATTCAGTAATTACTGAATCTTCAGTAATTACTGTCCCTTCAGGATTCTCTGAGTCTCAGTGTCTTTCAAAGACATACTGAGTCTTCAGTTTCTCAGTTTCATACTGAGTCTTCAGATTCTCAGTTTCTCACTGAGTCTTCAGTTTCTCAGTTTCACACTGAGTCTTCAGAAACTTCAGTTTCTTCAGAAACTTACTGAGTCTTCAGAATCTAACCTGATCTATATCTGCCGACTATACACGGTGCAGATAACATCCTGAACACTCTAAAACTGAATCCTGACTCATCTATCAAGATTATCCTGAACATGTCATACTCAGGGGTTTTGGGATCTAATCAAAATTCTCTTTATTAAATTCATTTCCCAACAGTTAGGTCTTCCCCACTTTAAGGAAATAATACTCCTCCGGCATCATAAGAAAGTTGGGGGGCTGTTGAGAGATTTTAGGAGTTTGACTGAGTAAACAAAGAAAGACTAGGACTTGGGCAACTTGAAAGGCAGAAGCATAAAGAGTGATATTTGCGTGAGAGGTTGGTCGAGGGAGATATATTCAGAAGCTGAGGAGAAGGGTAATTCAGTTGAGATATTTCAGGGACGAAGAAGGCTGAAAAGATAATGGACTTAGCCCATTTAGCCCACGAAATGTAAGGAGATCGAACCACTACATCCAGGTATTATATATAGACACCGTTCTGCACTTCATTTTATCAGAGATATACACTAGCATATATACATTCTGGATTAATGTGATTTTGAGAGTTAAAGCACTTATAATAATCCTTGCACGTTTAGAGTGAAAACACGAGAGCCTTGTGAGGAAGTATTGAGTGATATTGAAATTAAGGAGAGTTCTCATTCTTGAGTTCACTTCACTCATTATTAGCGTGATTTTTCGGTCATCTGACTTGGGCGTAGGAGTGCCTGCACCGGAGAATTCTCCGGCATATTTCGCAGGTACTTGCCGGTGCTGGAGAGGAATTTGTTCGAGTTGATAGCCCATTATCCCTCCGTTGAAATTCATACCATGAGATCGTGGGTTTAATTCTTGTAGTTGCGTTTATTTTGCATCTATCACAATGTGTAGGCAATTTGTTAGTATGTAATTTGTTTGTCTATTAAAATTCTAAAAATTCGTAGGCAAATCATATACAATCCATACTATTTAATAACCAATTTTTTTTTTTGTTGAAAAACTCCGTAGCCATGTAAAAAATTATGTAGCTAATTCTTTATTTCCTTTTAGTGTACGTTTCAGTGTAAACAAATTATATATTTAAATATAATCAACATGCTTAAAAAATACACTATAAAAAATACACGGTTCACCTGATACATACTAGATACACCCATAAAATATGTATGTTAAAAGAAATTCAAAATATGTAAGAGACAGAGTTGTCAGCCTTTTCGCCCCTCAGTTGGGCCAACTGTGGAATTAATTTTTGAGCTCTTTGTTTTTATCGAAAATATACATAATAGTACTACAAATAATTGTTTTCAAATGTCCAAGTCCATCATTATTCAACTCTGATTCCATCACAACAATAATACTCCATGTAGTAATATTTTACAGGCTAGCGTGATAATTTAAATTTTCTTTTTACAAATATGACAAAAAATAATTCAAAATATCACATGCATAGTACAATTTCAAACAAGATTTTTCTTAATAATAAATCAATATAGAAATGTTTGTGTATTACTGTCTCACCAACCATCTCAAAGATCCTGCCATGAACTAAATTGTCTTTTAGAGAAATTAAAATTATCCCCAATTATAATTTTCACATAAGGGTAGTATATGCACTAATTGAAAGCCATGCTCTGCTTTTTAGAAAAAAAAAATGAAATTCCCCTGTTTTCAACCATTGGGTAGCTGAACTAATTAAAAATATCAATGGTGCTCATGGACCATTTTTATTACAGCTAGATTTTGGTACATACCCATTAATACTACGTCTACTGGACCCACATATAGGGACTGATGCAGGGTTCTGAGTCAGAGATGCCCAACTAAAAGTAAATGTGAACTTCTAACGTTTCGAAATATAACTTATTTTATTATGCTACCAAATAATTATTCAATAATTTATTGTTCACTCACAAAAAAAATAATATATAATTTATAATATGTAATAATAGACATAATAAGTCAAGCAATTCGATATAGCTCATAAATTAACAAAAATTAATGAGAGGCGCGAAACAGTCTCACGGTGAAATTGAACATAATTTGAACATTGACAATCTAACATTTTAGAAGAGATAAATGTTGATTTGTATTAAGTTCATACAATTTTTTGTCAACTAAAGTATATTCAATATTTTATAAAAAAAAACTTAATTTGTATAAAATTCTTTGAATTTATGTATATTTTATGAAATTAAAGAAGATAAAAGATATTCAATATTGAACCAAATGACTCTTAACAAAAAAAAAAAAAAAGGAACAAATAGTTACTCTGTCCACTAGTGCACCAATAATTTCATTTATCTAATCAACTCTTATTCATATTAACCAATTCGAAATATAAATATACTATATCATCATTAAAAAAAATAAAAAATTCAAGGGGGTCCAGTGCCCCCTGGCCCTACAGTGGGGCCATCCACATAACCTTATCATCTATAGATAATATCCGTATGCATATGAATACACGTACATGCATATATATGTATATACAATTATACATATAACCAAAATCCCAAGGTGAAGAAGTTTAGAAATAACCATTTTCATAACAATTTTTTTGTACCCATCTTCACTAGATTTTCTTTTTTATAACCCACTATCCACTTTTATGACAAAATATCCTCAAACTTGGATAGTGGGTCCCACTAAACAAATAAAATGTGGATTTTGTGGGTAATTTTGTTTTCAAGTCAACTAAAAGCTCAAACTCGTAAAGGGGTGAGTAATTAATTAGGATTTGAACTCAGGACGTGGACGTTGACGTGAGCTTGGAAGCTCTGATATTATGAAAAAATTTCGTTTTATCTAAAAATTTAAATTTGTAAAAAGTTGATGAATTAATTCTTTTGTACGTAATTTTCTAATAGCACTCACAAAGAAAGGAAATTACATTACGAAAGTATTAGATCGTATTGAGTAGAGTGCATAGTACGTCAAAAATACTTTTTATTTAATAAGTTGATCAAAATTGGATGAAATGTAGGTACACCAAAAATACACAAGTGTTACGTACTCAATAAAATAAAGTTTCTCTCCAAAATTAGTTGGGCTATAACATAGGCCATTCGAAGATGGAAGTGTTCAACCACCACTACTCCATGTATTTGAAAAGAAGAAAAGTTGCATTTTATTATTCTCTTGAGTTTCAATTAACTTTAAAAAAGTTCTTTTTGATTTAAAAGTTTGAATTTTTAGAGGACGTGAAATTAATTAATTAATTTAATTTTATTAACACTCTTATTCACATGTTTAATTCTCTTACTTTATCATTGAGAGGAAACTCATTCAGTGGACAATTTAATATGTGTGTAGTTGCTTTTAACGAGAATCGAATCCAGAATGTGAATGTGAGTTTGAAAACTCTGATACCATGAAATAATTTTGTCTCATTTAAAAAAACTTTTAAAAGAACGTGAAATTAATCCGTTTATTTAATTTTCCCAACAAACTTGTTGCATGTATTAATTTTTTATCGGTTCACTCTCAAAATTAGTCGAGTAGGATTTAAACGCCCGACTATTAAACAAAAACGTACACAAAATGGATTTTAATTATTTTTTGTGGGTAATAAAAGTGCGTACCATGTAATTATAATTTTAAAACAACTTCGTAGATTGGATTTAATTATATTACACGTGTAAAAAAATATAGAATCACAAATGATCCTGTATATTTGTCCGAGTTCACAAACAATTTTGTAAATCTTTAATTGGTTATTTTGGTATAAATTTTGGTCATTTTCGCCATTAAATTCAAATTTTGATTGGAAAATTGTCCTAATTTTTCTTTTTTGGTCATGTCAATGGTCATCAATAGTCGTCACTCTCATTTGAACAGTTTCTCATACAGAAAGAAAACCCTCAGTCAATTTCATATATTGATTACACCTTTACAGTAAATCACGACTTAAAAATTGTGAATTCCATTAATTCATGTTGCTAATTAATTCCAAGTAATTTACGATGAGTCGAGGGTCGAGACCTATACTATTTTCTTTCTCTTGTTGAGTCCGTCATTTTGATATTTTTTTGTGTTAATTTGTATGTTATAATAGATTTCCAGCCATTTTCCAGTAACTTTTGGCCAAAAAAAAAAATCACCTAAAATGACCAAACTTGAAACAAAAAAGACTAAAATATTAATAAAGTCAAAACTTACAGGACTATATATTACTCCCTTCGTTCCATAGTTTATGGTAAAATTGTCATTATTTTTGTCTCATAATTTATGGTAAAGTTGTTTTATTACTTTATCACATAAAATACTAATAAACAACTATTTCTACCCCCAATTACCCATCACTTTATCACTTTATCATATAAAATACTAATAAATAAATATTTTTACTTTATCACTTTATCACAAAAT
The DNA here is from genome assembly GCA_037126765.1 of Stenogyne calaminthoides. NCBI lineage: Eukaryota > Viridiplantae > Streptophyta > Magnoliopsida > Lamiales > Lamiaceae > Stenogyne > Stenogyne calaminthoides. The sequence goes on from JBBCBC010000002.1 coordinate 2,211,206, forward strand.
CCTTATGAACTGTAAGAAAGTCATAAACTATGAGACGGAGGGAGTAACATAGACAAAGTTATAAAATCATATATAATTTATATGTATCTCAATTAAAAGAACCATCAAGTTGGAAATACATACATACTCGTCAAGGACTTGATCTCGAATTTGGATCATGTATTGTACAATACCGTGTTGTGTAATAGACCTACGCGGGTCTATAGTGTAATTTTAATTAAATAGCACAATCATAAATAAACCTGCGTGAATCTACTGCACAGTACGGTGCTATACAACACATGATTGAAATTCCTTTTATCTCATATACTCATCAACATACATGGTTATAACCTTTGAAAAAAATAAAATTACATGGTTATAAAATAGACATCTCATAATTGATTGTTCACGATTTTCGACTACCTATATTCACCGCTATCCGATCTTTCACTCTCAGAATTAATCGCGTAATCGTGCTTAAATTATTCGAAAAAAGTCATAAGTACACACATAAAAAGGATTTGTTTTTGTGTGTAGAAGTAGTGTAACAAGTTTGAATTAATACTGGATTACATAAGTCCACTTAAATTAATGAGTTCCATCTCCAACACAACCAAAATGGTTGAACCATTATATAATATATAATTAATATATACACACACTTATGTTAATGATTGGAAGAAAACTAATTGATCAAGCTGAGGGTGACATTTTAATTGTTGTTTCTGAAGTCACACTGACAATATAGTGAAGTAAGAGGCACTTTGTGTATATAAATATGTAGTTAAGGATATATCTATTTTGTTTATCATTTTACTGCATTAATTTGATACACTACAAAAAAGACGGGATTTTACGACGATTTTAGCAACGGTAATAATTGTCGCTACAGACAGTAGCGACAGTGTTTTAACCGTCGAGAAACTGAGGGTCGCTAACATTTAGCGAAGGGTTATTTCCAATCCGTCGTTAACTAGCGACGGCTTATATCCGTCGCAACATAGCGACGACTTATCACCGTCGCAACATAGCGACGGTTTTGTCGACGGTCATCTAGGCCCGGACCCACCCGGGTCAGAAAACCCGTCGCTAAACCGTCACTATATTGTCGGAAATTTGTCGACGGTTGTGACTTCATAAAACCGTCGTTACCAGTGACGATTACCCGTCGGTATTAGCGACGGAAATTTCCACTCGAAAGGTGCGACGATTATAAACCGTTGGTAATAGCAACGATTTATATCGTCGCTAAATCGCGAATTTACAAAAAAAAAGGCTCGCAGTGGTTCGAACCCGAGCCACGGATCGTCTCGAACCCAACCATCAAGTATCTCATATATAAACCTCCAAGCCTCCCAATTAAATGAGACAATTATTTGCTGCCAAGGGGGAACGAACACGGGACCTTTAGGCATCTGAGCGTGGATCAATCCGCTCGGGCACTTGCTTTCTTGCGTTTACTTAATGAAATTAATTTTATATGTCCTAAAATCGTTTTTTTTTCAATATTTTTTTTAAATTCTTTATTTTAATTATCTTATTTAATGATTCAATTACATTTTAATATAATAATTTTTAATTTTTAATTATAAATTTAAATTATATTATATTATATTAAAATTGTATTTTTTTTACATATTTTTAATAAGATTAATTCTATATGTCCAACAAAATCACTTTTTTTCAATTTTTTAAAAAAATTCTTTATTTCAATTATCTTATTTAATAATTCAATTACATTTTAATATAATAATTAAATTTTTTTATTTATAAATTTAAATTAAATAATATTATATTAAAATTGTATTTTTTATTTATTTTTAATTCATTTTTTTACACTCTATTTTTTTTAATTTCTTTTTTTTCAATTTAACTATCTAATAATCTTAAAATTTTGGGTTCATATATTTTTTTTACTTTACAAATTATGAATAAATGATTATAGTTTTTTAAAATTGTATTTTTAATGGATAATTACCAAAAATAAATTATGTTAGGCAATGTCAAATAATTTGTAATATGCAAATATAATTGTCAATGTGAAATATTACAAATGAAATACAAAATAATTATTATTCGTCATCCTCGTCGTTGTCCTCATTCGTATTGTCATCATCCTCCTTGCCCTCCTCCTCTTCCTCACTATCTTCATTCTCATTCGCATCCTCATCTTCATCATACTCATTATCCTTCCCGCCACTGTCAATCTCTATTAAGTCTGGATTTGCAGTTGTTAAGTTTACAAAAAAATTGAAATCTCTTGTATGCACCTCAATTTGAGCCTCAACTTGTTCCATTTGGAACGGAGTGTCGTCAACCGCGTTAGTTGATGTCGTTTTAGAAACTTGCACCAGTGATCTCGCATTTACTTTGCAAACAACCATCCATTCATTATTTGCTCTCGAACCTCGATACGTGCAATAGTATACTTGGTATACCTGAGCAGTAAACACAAACTGATCATACCCCATATATTTTCTTCTTCTATGAACATCGACCAGTTTATATTCGAGATGAATCCTTGTTCTTGAAGCAGATGGATCATACCAATCACACTTGAACAACACAACAGTCTTCTCAGGGAACCCCAAATATCCTACTTCAACGACTTCTTGCAGGTGTCCGAAGTAGTCATGGCTTTCTCCATTGAACATTGCACCGTTAATGCAAACACCACTGTTTGTAGTAGATTTGATCGATGCATACTCCACCGTATGGAATTTGTAACCATTTACATAGTATTCTTGGTATGTGTTGACCCCAACATAGTGTTCCTCTACTGAGATCCCGCATAAATGGGTTCTCAATGTGTTGATTATAACCCTGTGATGGTTTTAGGTTAAATATATAATTGTAAAAATATAATGAATTCATTAATAAATGGTGGTTAGATAACACTCACATAGTTTTGGAACCACTCTGGAAAATCACGAGTAATATATTCACCTACTTGTACAAAGATCTCTCCGCATTGGATGACCTTTCAGTAAGTTGTTCAGGTTTAGATCCGCCAAGAACCCAATGTTGTGGTTGTGCAGTGAGGATAAATTTCATATTTCTTTTCCACACTCCATAGTTTTCACCAGTAAGTTGGTTTTCTTTGAGCATATATTTCAATGGATTAAAAGGTTGTGACATGATGATATTGAAAATAAACATACATCTTGTGTCAATATCTGGATCAACACAAAGAAAATCACATAATTCGATCACATGATTCATATTGAAATCTCAAAAAAATATGAACATGCATCAACCAACATCTCAAAACAGTTTTAAATGAGCCTTTTGGGAGGGTCATCATTTAAATCACATTTAAGTAGGTTACAAACAATAACAGTTACAAACCTTTAATTTTAAAAAAAAAATTAATAGTTGGCTCCCACTTGACCAATATAAAATTGACAGGGACTTCGGCGAAGTATATGCATATCAATTTTATATCTAAGTAATAATCATGATTAAATACATAATTACTACTTCGTTTTGATCGAGCCTCTTGGGAGGGTCATCGTCGCCACTAATAATAATTCACAATCATCCTTTTGAGAATTTATTCATGTGAAAGCTTTCTTTTGGCCGTCCCTTAGGGAAAATGTCTCCAAAAGATTTCACAAATAAATAAATCATGGAGGTCAAAATTAATTCGATTCAAAATCGAATTAATTGTTTAAAACATACTTAGTATTTTTTTTTTGAATTTGAGATTTTTCGTTGGGCAATTCTCATGCAAACACATTTACACAAAGTAAATAAAGCATAAGAAAATACAACAATAAATCAAGAAAAGCAGAAAAATAAACATATTGGGCACAAATTATCCAATTGTCATGGTTTGATTTTTCTTGGCTTGATTTTGAAGAAATGCCATCTTGAATTTCTCCCACTCGAACATCTCGAAAAGTCATGTCTCGTGCACCGATCAGCTCGCGGGTCGGGGTGCACGCCTTGCACCTGACCCGACCAGTGTCGGTCTTCATACCCGCTGCCCTCATACCCTTGGCCTTTCGGCGCCGCCAGCCAATGCGTGCTGCAAGCCTTCGCTGCCGCCCCCCCCGCCCAAATACCGCTCGATCCCACCGGCGCGGCCAGGCGCGAGTTCGTCCGACTAGCGGCGTCCGGCGGCGTCTTGGCGTGCCTCCCCTCCTTTAAATGCGTTTAAGGACGACGCTCGTCCCATGTACTGATTCCCGAATCCGTTTTAATTTCTCACCTCCGTCTTTGTCTTCGATCAGGTTACAATTTATTTTACAAAACAAATAAACCTAAATCTAGACTAGCCTATTACATTGAATAAATCAAATAGCCTAATCTACTCGTGGATTTTCTCACGAGAAAAATAAATTCGAACGAGTCGAATTAAAACCATTCATAAGCATGAAATAAATAAATACATTAAATACCATGACAATTGGATACCTGCAAAACAGATCTAACAATTCTACTATCCAATTTTCAATAAAATTTAATGGCCAACATAATTTAAATAACAATTTAAATACAGAGCTCGAAACCGAGGCTTTGATACCAGTTGTTGGAAAATTAGGGGTGCCCGAATCTATTCGAGTTGAATTTAAATACATATTTAAATTAATCAATTAATTACTAACATGAATTAATCCTAAACCAATTCAACATAATAATTAATAAGCAAATAAACATCATGCGTACACGTATTTCACGTAAAACCTAAGCATGCAGAATCTAGGAATTACGTAAATACTAACCTCTCGTAGATACAACCGCTGAGACGATGGATCAACTCAAAGTACCTTCTCAAATATGTCCCACGTTCACGAACGTAATCCGGTGGGAGGATTATCAACGAACGATTTTAATCTTAAAGGAGAAAATAAAAAATTTGGCCACCACCTTTGCGGATTTCTAATTTTTCCAACACATGAAATTGCGCTTGGGGATGAAAAACTCATCCCCTATTTATAATACTAGAGGTTGTCAAAAATTTGACCTAGAAATAAGATGGGAAAATCTTTTTCTTGATCTCCAAGAAATTTTGAAAATATCCAATATATTCTTTTCTCCATAATAAAATATTCCACAAAATTCCACCTCCTAATATTGGTGATATTTTCGAAAATATCAATTAGTTAGGAAAGAAATAAGATCTTTGATTTTTCTTGAATTTATGGGATAAACTTGTATTCCAAGAATACATATTCCATAAAATCTTTCCAAGAAAATCAAGAAAATCTTTTCTCTCTTCCTACCCAATTTTTTCGAAATAATTGAAAAAAAATATGGCAAAATATTTTCTTCTCCTTTTCATTAATTGGACTTTAGTTTGGGTTACTTGAGGGACCTTTAGGAGAATTAAGATTGGACCTCCAAAGGGCTATGAAGCTTTAATATTTAGCCAAAATATTATTCAAGCCCATTAATATTAATTTACTCCACTATAAAATTAATATTGAACTATCCATCTTAACCCACATTACGACTTTACAATAATATGGCTCCCGCTTATTATTTCCCGCGTTTAAGATTATCTTAGTCCATTAATTAATTAAGCTACTGAACAGACTTTATATTAATTAACATCTTTGTCCTTGGAGTAAAGACAGCTCAACATTATTATCCATACCGAAAATAAATTTCCACTTGCAAGATTTGGTATGATAAAGATTCTGAGCCCACCAAGGGGACAAATCAAGCAAGCCGTACTTGCATGCGATTCTCCGTATTAAATCTTAGCAATCGTCATGTAATTAATAATATTGCCCAAGATACAAGGTATCAAATCACATTGATTCTTGTATATTCAGTACCGAAGAATTTTTCCTCATGTAGGTCCTTTTCAGCGCATCATAATGCACTAGTGTAATCCCTTGGTCAAGACAAGTCAATCTGAGCCTTACACTTCAACCTTTCATGATAGGTTGTTCATTTCCATCTGGGTTGTGAATTTGTACTTAGTCACGAGGAGCTGGTAATTTGATCTTCTGTGATCTGGTATCACCAAATTAACTACAACGTAACACGTGCTGACTTATCGAACGGGTATGCAGTAAATATATATAACATTCATTCATATTTAATGCAACATGTGATAAATAATTTATTTCAGCAAAATAAATAAGAAATTCAGTTTGGTTATACAGAGTAAAAGCATACTCTTCAGTATAACCCCAACACCTGGAAACTTAAACACGGACAAGTTACCCTCAATATCATCAGCAACATTATTTGTGCCTCTACCGTCGTAATTACGAGGCTCGTTTCTCAACCTTGTTCTAACATGATCCTCGAAATAGTAAGAAAAAAATGTTGTTGTTGGAATTTAGAGGCACGTAAACACGTAACAACGAACATATAATTGCATAATTCAATACGTATAAACATAAAGAGAAATCTTACAGTAAACCGTATGCATATTTCTCTACTATGGTATCCACGTAATCCCCGTTCACGGACTTGCACAGATTTGCCAGCGTTGAATCTGAGACGAAATTTGCTAGGAAAATTCATATTCTAGATTTTATGGAGAAATATGAATTAACGTTATTTGTGAATTCCCAAGAGCTCATATATATTGGAGAGACCCAGCTTAAATCTTAAGCTAACTTGATTAGGAAATAAAATCCATAATCTTATAAAATAAATCTCTAAGATTTATTTCCCATATATAAAATCTCTACGGATTTAATTCTCATGTATATCAAATATCTACGGATTTGATTCCATATATATTAAATCCTACAATAATATTCCATATATTATTATTGGGAATTCTTATTTAATTAAATCCAATTTAATTAAATATTAATAATAATTAATTCTAAATTAATCTATTATTAATTAATTCTCCATAAATTAAATATTAAATCCAATTTAACATTTAATCAATCAACTATAATCCGTAAAAGGGAACTACTTGTTGTGTGACCCATAGACCCTCATATATCGAGCGATTAGTCAAACTAACGGTCTTAATTGAACCCTAGACAATAAATCAGACATTCTCAATATATGAGGTACGTTGCTAGAAACGTGCAACTACCTGTAATTGAAACATGGGCTATTACGATTTCCTCCTTTCATTCATGAATACTCGATTAAGCCTTGAACATGATGAAGTGTCTATTCAAATAACTTAATCAATTTATCTCAAATCACTAATTGATCATGTATGTCACACTTAGCCACAAAGTCTAAGTTGAAGTGCATCGGCCGATGACTTTGATCCAATTATGATGAGAACATGAGTATTCTCTCTAAATCCACTTTGAGGAATGAATCCTATTCTTGGCTCAACTACCACGCACATGCACTTCGTGATGAACCCAATCCAAGACGTATCTACCCATGGTTAGGGTGCAAGCATTGATCATGGTCAAAGTTCATCATCCCACACATGTCGTGCGTATTGACCTCAAGTCAAAGGAGTATCGCATCGCTCCCACTAACCGAGACACCCGTAGACACATATAGTGGAAATACATCAAACGGTTTCTCGGATGGGTATACCAATACCCTCTAAGGTATTGGTGCATCCATCATGAGATACCTAGTATCTCGTAGTAAGTGAGATATTACTACACTCTCTAAGAGTATGATGCAGATCGCACACCAATCTCCATTGTATCATCAATATCCCATTCTTGATGATCCTTGATCGGGGCTATTTGAGAATCATGCTTAAGTCATCTGAGTACTCACAACCTCAATGACAACAATGACTCATTGCATGAATAAATGCAAACAATTAAACATAATATTTAAACAAGTGTATTGTCATACATTAATATTAAGTGAACTATAATATTAAATCAAACTGAATATCATCGAGTAATATGTCCTTACAATAGATTGTCTCTAGGACACTAACACTAACAATCTCCCACTTGGATTAGAGTCAATCACCTACATGTCTAACCCTTAGACCATCAAATGTCTAGTGTGTACATGAACACTCAGTGTTTTGGTGAAATGATCTTCCAAATTAAATATGTGGGAATACATTTTAATTCTATTTCCCCTATCGTTATGATCTATCGGATCAAATGATAAGCCTGGTACTGCTTGTCGATTTCGGTTCATTTGCTTGCTCAATCGCACCAATGTTGTCTCAATACAAGTTTATTAGACAACTGGCACTCGGAACTACCCCTAGTTCTTTTAAGAACTATAAAATTCAGACAGCCTCTTTGAGGCTTCTGATACAGCAATATACTCAGCTTCGGTTGTTGAATCTACGGTCATCTCTTGCTTGGAACTATTCCAACTGACCGCCTCATTATTGAGAGTGAAACGTAATGTTACTGTGATTTGTAATCATCACAGTCGGACTGGAAACTTGCGTTAGCATAACCAGTCACTACTAGTTCTGACTGTCCACCATAGACAAGAAAACATTCTTTAGTTCGTCTAAGATACTTCAGAATGGTCTTGACAGCAATCCAGTGAGACTCACCCGGATTCTGTTGGTATCTACCAGTGATGTTGATAGCGTAGGCAATGTTTGGCCTAGTGCAAGTCATGGCGTACATGATTGACCCAATTGCAGATGCATATGTGACATCGTTCATGTGTTTGACATCAGTTTCACTAGAAGAACAATCCTTATTTGACAGCTTTATCCCATGATTTGCCCGTGGAGACCCTCTCTTAGAGTTCTCCATCGCAAAACGCTTCAACACCTTGTCTACATAGGTGGACTGTGATAGCCCCAACATCCTCTTGGATTTATCCCTGTGGATCATGATCCCTAGGATGTAGCAGACTTCACCAAGACCCTTCATCATGAAGGTCTTTAACAACAAATCTTTAATGGACTGTATTAACGGGATATTGTTTCCCAAAATCAATATGTCATCGACATACACGATTATGAAAACAATATTCTTCCCGCTGTGTTTAAAATAAACGCAAGGATCTTTCGAATTTCTGATGAAGTCAAAAGACTTGATAGCTTCATCAAATCGGATATTCCAACTCCTAGTAGCTTGCTTCAATCCATAAATGGATATCTTTAGTTTGCATACTAGATTAGAATTTGACTTAGATATAAAACCTTCCGGTTGAGTCATAAACACTTCCTTATCAATGTTCCATTGAGGAAAGCATTTTTTACATCCATCTCCCAAATCTCATAATCATAGTGTGCTGCTATCGCAAGTAAAATTCGAATGGACTTGATCTTTGCAATTGGTGAGAAGGTTTCATCATAGTCAATACCTTCGCGTTGACTATAACCCTTCACTACCAACCTAGCTTTGTAGGTTTGTACTTTGCCATTTGCATTGGTCTTGCTCTTGAAGACCCAATCACAACATATGGGTCTAACCCCTATAGGCAACTCAACCAAGTCCCAGACTTGATTGGTGTACATCGAGTCCATCTCGGATTTCATGGCTTCATGCCACTTCCCCGAATCAATGTCTGATATTGCTTCAGAATAAGTATTAGGATCGTCCTTATCCGACATGTCCACATTATCGAGTTCCTCCAAGAGGTAACCGTAACTAATGGGCGGATTACGATTCCTAATGACATACGGAGTTGTGGTTGTGCAGGCTGTACATTCTGATCGTGAAAATTTTCATCGATTTCATCAATGTCCGAAGAGTCCTCAAGAGCTATACTTTCATATGTCCTCAAGAGTCCTCACAACCTCAATGACAACAATGACTCATGGGAACACTTGCATGAATAAATGCAAACAATCAAACATAATATTTAAACAAGTGTATTGCCATACATTAATATTAAGTGAACTATAATATTAAATCAAACTAAATATCATCGAGTATTATGTCCTTACAATAGATTGTCTCTAGGACACTAACACTAACAGTTGTAACCTCCTCACAAAAGTAGACATTAACAATTGATGCTTCAACTTTTGTCTTCTGTTTAACATTGAGCTTCAAGTTATGGAAATACTTATAGATATATAATAAAAAAACTATTAAGAGCAAAACATAAATGTATATATTTGTATAAATAGATGTGAAGTGAAGGTTTACCTCTCAAATGGATACATCCACCTGTATTACACTGGACCAGCAATTTTGGCTTCATATGCTAAGTGTACCGGTAAGTGCTCCATCGAATCAAAAAAGTTGGGAGGGAAAATGCACTCCAACTTGCATAAAATAACTGGTATGTCTTTCTCCAAACGGACTATGTCATCCCACGTAATCATTATAGACGTTAAATCTTTGAAGAATTGACTCAATTCAGTTACTACCCTCCAGATATTGTTCGGTAGAAATTCCCGGAATGCGAGGGGCAACAGTCGTTGCATAAACACGTGACAATTGTGGCTTTTCATCCCAGACACCTTCCCGTTTGATGTGTTTACGCAACGACTCAAATTGGATACATAGTCATTTGAAAATCTCAGCTCTTCAATCCAATTACACAAAATCACTTTCTGTCTCTTATCAAGTGTGTAACTGACTTGGGATATCTTCATGTACTCTCATCTTTCTTCAAGTTATCACGTTTGCATATCTCGTTCAACTCATCACGTGACTTTGAAATGTCTTTTGTCTTGCCCTCTGTGTTAGTGTTAGTGTCCTAAAGACAATCTATTGTAAGGACATAATACTCGATGATATTCAGTTTGATTTAATATTATAGTTCAATTAATATTAATGTATGACAATACACTTGTTTGAATATTATGATTGATTGTTTGCATTTATTCATACAAGTGTTCCCATGAGTCATTGTTGTCATTGAGGTTGTGAGAACTCAGATGACTTAAGCATGATTCTCAAATAGCCCCAATCAAGGATCATCAAGAATGGGATATTGATGATACAATGGAGATTGGTGTGCGATCTGCATCATACTCTTAGAGAGTGTAGTAAGATCTCACTTACTACGAGATACTAGGTATCTCATGATGGATGCACAAATACCTTAGAGGGTATTGGTATACCCATCCGAGAAACCGTTTGATTTATTTCCACTATATGTGTCTAGGGGTGTCCCGGTTAGTGGGAGCGATGCGATACTCTTTTGACTTGAGGTCAATACGCACGACATGTGTGGAGTGATGAACTTTGACCATGACCAACGCTTGCACCCTTCCATGGGTAGATACGACTTGGATTGGGTTCATCACGAAGTGCATGTGCGTGGTAGTTGAGCAAAGAAAAGGATTCATTCCTCAAAGTGAATTTAGAGAGAATACTCATCTTCTCATCATAATTGGATCAAAGTCATCGGCCGATGCACGTCAACTTAGACTTTGTGGCTAAGTGTGACATACATGATCAATTAGTGATTAGAGATAATATGATTAAGTTATTTGAATAGACACTTCATCATGTTCAAGACTTAATCGAGTATTCGCGAATGAAAGGAGAAAATCGTAATAGCCCATGTTTCAGTTACAGGTAGTTGCACGTTTCTCGCAACGTACCTCATATATTGAGAATATCTTATTTATTGTCTAGGGTTCAATTAAGATCGTTAGTTTGACTAATCCCTCGATATATGAGGGGCTATGGGTCACACAACAAGTAGTTCCCTTTTACGGATTATAGTTGGTTGATTAAATGTTAAATTGGATTTAATATTTAATTTATGGAGAATTAATTAATAATAGATTAATTTAAAATTAATTATTATTAATGTTTAATTAAATTGAATTTAATTAAATAGGATTCCCAATAATAATATATGAAATATTATTGTAGGATTTAATATATATGGAATCAAATCCGTAGAGATTTGATATACATGAGAATTAAATCCGTAGAGATTTTATATGTAGGAAATAAATCTAAGAGATTTATTCAAAAAAAAGATTAGAAATTTTATTTCCTAATCAGGTTAGCTTAAAATTTAAGCTGGGCCTCTCCTATATATATGAGCTCTTGGGAATCCATAAAACAGTTGTTCAAATTCTCTCCATAAAATCTAGAGTTAGAATATTCCTAGCAAATTCATCTCGGGATTCCACGCTGGCAAATCTGTGCAAGTCTGTGAACGGGGATTACGTGGATACTATAGTAGAAAAATATGCGTACGATTTACTGTAAGATTTCTCTTTATGTTTACACGTATTTAATTATGCAATTATATGTTTGTTGTTGGTGAACTGTTTAATTTCGCTGCGCATTTATTACGTGTTTACGTGCCTCTAAATCCCAACACTCTTTATTCATGATTGTGTGGAATAAGTTATCGAATACATTCTTTTCGATGTGCATCACATCCAAGTTGTGTCAAATCAAAAGTGAGCTTCAGTAGGGCAAGTCCCAAAAAATGTTCTTCTTCTTCCAACCACCCAGTACCATTTTATTATGCTTCTCAACTTGTTCTTCCGTTGTTTTCCTGAATCCCTTCTGATTAATTTGATTTAACAACCTTCTACCTACATTAATTATAAGTTAATTAATTTGTCATATGTAGATAGAAATATATTAATTATTAAAAATAACTAATACCTGATCTATTTTTCAGGTCGGTTTTTGTAACGACTTTGTTCTTGTAAAAGTCCTTTTTATTCTTTCGAAAATGATGATCTTCTGGTAAAAACTTTCGATGGTTGTCAAACCATGAAACTTTTCTGCTAAGCGGGAGACTGAAAGCGTTAGAATCTTCCATGCAGTAAGGACATGCTTGTTTCCCAGTTGTCCTCTACCCGGACAACATGGAGTACGCAGGGTAGTCGTTGATCGTCCACAGCACGACAACCCTCATCGTGAAGTTCTGCTTTCTCGATACATCGTATGTCAGCACTCCATTCTCCCACAGATGTATCAAGTCTCTTATCAGAGGCTGAAGAAAAACAACTAGTTTGTCCTTTGGATTCTTTGGGCCAGGTACCAATACCGTGAGAAATATCGTTTGGGGCTTCATGCACATCCACAGAGGTAGATTATAAGGAGTCAATATAACCGGTCATAACGAATACTGCTTACCGTGCATTCCAAATGGACAAAAATCATCAATGTTAAGACCTAACCGAACGTTCCTAGGTTCTTCCGAAAAAACAGGAAACACCTCGTCAAGATGTTTCCAGGCCATCGAGTTAGCAGGGTGTCTCATCTCTCCGGAATCAGGATTAGATGACTCTATATGATGTCATGTCATATCTTTGGCTGTGACACTAGATTGATACAATCTCTGAAGACGAGGAATGATAGGGAGGTAATACATTTTTTTATTTGTCATTTTCTTCTTCTTATTCTGCTTCCCTCGACCGTTAGTCCAGTTCTGACGCAATACTTTGTACCGAGAGTGCCCACAAAATCTGCACTTATCTGGATTCGTGTCTTCTTCATTACCCCATAATAACATGTAGTTATTGATACAACAATCAATACTCTCTACTGGTAGACCCATACTCTTCAACAGATTCTTGGTTTGATATTCTGTAATAGGCACCTTATTATCGGGAGGACAACCCTCATTGAACAACCCACTAGTCTAATTATAGGCTCTTTGAGAAAGTTTGTTCTCAGCCTTGATAGTCATGAGTCGAGCATTGAATGACAACAGAGAGTGAGTTTGACATCCATCATATAGATCTTCGTCAGCTGCTTTGAGTATTCTGTAAAAATTAGATGCTACCTCATTTAGCTCCTCCTCCATAGCCTCATCTTGAAACCCACCAGCTTCCATGATCATCGTATGATACATATTCGGTGTATCCACTACAGGTGTCTCGAACTGTACTCCAGGATTATCGTGTGTCTCATTGTATTCGATAGCATTATAATACTCTTCAAGATCATTGAAATCAACATTACATCGATCTTCACCAAAATGTGTCCTATTGTAGTAATATGGAACAAAATCATTCACGATGATATGTGTTTGAACATCGACAATGGTTCTGTATGATTTGTTCTGACACTTTTTTGCATTACACGGACATCTTATACGACCTTTTGAATCTGTTGCACCATGATTAGTTGCAAAGTAAATGAAGTTATTAACTTCATTCATGAACCCCGTATTTATACATCCGTTAATAAGTCGAGGAGTCGAATACATCCAATGACGATTCAGATATTGCATCTGTTCCAAATCATATCAATATGTTAATTCTACAAAAAATTGGACATAGTTTCGTCTGTATATGTAAATATCCAAATATATTCTACTATCAAATAACATCAAACTAATCCACCAAATAATTATCTATGACAACATTCATTTAACATAAACTATCTACACAATGTATATCAACACCAAATACAAAACAAACTTATCAATTATATACATTATACTATATATATTTAAAAGGTAGAAATGTGAAAAAGTACGGTGAAATCGTCCTCGATTGTGAAATGCTTCAGCTACACAATATGCACTTCAAACACAATTTTCCCCTCAATCTACACAAATTTTGGTGTTGTTTTTTGGAAAAAATATAGTTGGTTCGACTGTTTTATGTAAAAAGAAACTACTGGTTTTTTTTGGCAGAAATATAGGGACGGATTTAGAGACGGTTTTAAAAACCGTCGATAATCTGCGACGGTATAGTGATGGAAATAACTATCGCTATTTGCGACGGATTCAGCGACGGATTTCAAATATTCGTCGCTGAATCTGTAATGAAATCCGTCGCTAAAAACATAAATTAATTAAAAAAATATAAATTAAAATTGTTCAACATAAAACAAAACAAATTGAAATTGTTCAATAATGCATAAATTAAAATTGTTCAATCATACACAAATTAAACACAAAGCATTAAAATCGAAATAACAAATTGTTCAATCATACACAAATTAAAATTGCTCAATCATGCACAAAGCATTAAAACTTAAATAGAAATAACAAATTGTTCAGAAAATCACAAATTGTTCAGATAATTAAAAAAAACAATATTTAAAATGGATCTGTTCTCCAAACCGCCACAATTGAGTGCCATACATCCGACCCAAGTTCTTATGATAGGTTCAGCCCTTCATCCCTCCACTGACCAAGCCACCTATGCATCATCTCATAGTACAGTCGCTGAACAACCTTACAAAATTCCTTGTAAATTTCATCGGTCTTGACATCGCGCCTCCATGTAGTTTGTTTCTATATTTCGAATATAAATAGGACAAATTAATTGTAATCAATATATATTGAAATAAAATATAAATTAAATTTTATACCGTAAACTCTTCGAAATACATTTGACGTCAGTCACTTGTCACGTATTTCCAACTGTGAGCGTTGATAGTAATTCCCACACATCTGATACTGAGTTTGGCTATAGAGGCAGCCTCGTGACCGGGTACAATATTAACACATTAAAAAATAAATACATAATTAATATTTAATATTAAATTTATTATATAATTAAAAAAAATACTTACTCTCAATTGAAG
This sequence comes from Stenogyne calaminthoides, assembly GCA_037126765.1. Classification (NCBI taxonomy): domain Eukaryota; kingdom Viridiplantae; phylum Streptophyta; class Magnoliopsida; order Lamiales; family Lamiaceae; genus Stenogyne; species Stenogyne calaminthoides. Next base: position 2,226,499 of record JBBCBC010000002.1, read on the forward strand.
AGAGTGATAGGCAAACAGGATGAAGTTGGGACGTTATACCTCCTTCAGCACTCATCTAAATGAAGTATGAAATTTACAAATTAATTAAATTATATATAATACAATTAATTATAAATAAACAGATAAAAATTAATGTATTTACCTTTATATCGAAAAATACATATGAAATTGACTCGTTCGCATAAACAACTCGTTCCTTTCTGACGAAATCGATTGAATATTGTGAATAGTGGGTTGGTCGTGGGGATAATATTAGATTTAGCGACGGATATTTGAAATCCATCGCTAAAACGGGGCCCAATTAATGACAGCGGTGTCCAACGGTCGGGATGCTTCCTTTTCTGCGCCATTTAGCGACGGATATCACAAATCGTCGCTATTTCCATCGCTAAAATCGGCGATTCGAATTATCTGTCGCTGAATCGTCGCTAAGGCATCGCAATCAGCGACGACTCACTAAACCGTCCCTAAAAATGGTGGATTTGACCATTTGACCATCACCGTCGCTAAATTCGTCGCTAATTGCGACGGATAATTTTACCGTCGCTAGGTTCTGTCGTTAAAACCTGTTTTTTTTTGTAGTAATACTCGATAAATTTTATCTTAGATATTAAATTTTGTTAGTTGTATTTCATTTTTTTTCCAATATTTATCTCTATCCATATTCACCACACAAACAAAAATAAATAAATTACTCTTTTACTTAATTAACATTAATAATTAATTATTTAACACGTAACAGTGTACGTTTTCTTAAAATGTACGTGTACAACACAATATTTATTCTTAATTCAAAGAGTAACAGTGCTTAATCATTTTTGGAAAAAGGATATTTTAAACAATTTATTTGTGGGGTGTTTCACTCTCAGATCGAGTTTTATTACTTTATAAATTCATGTATTTAAAATAGGGAGCTCTTTAAATGGGTGCTAAATGGACAGATTCTGTCCAGGGCAGAATCATTAAAAAGTATTTGTCCTCAATCAAGTTCACCAAGAATCTGCACTCAATCAAGTTCATCAAGTCTAAAATAGTCTTTTCTGCCTAGGGCAAAATCTGACCACCATGAATTACCCTTTAAAATAGGGAGGTGCTAAATGGACAGATTATGCCCAGGACAGAATCATTAAAAAACATTTGCCCTCAATCAAGTCCACCAAGAATCTGCCCTCAATCAAGCACACCAAGTCTAAAATAGTCTTTACTGCCTAGGGCAGAATCTGGCCCCCAAGAATTACCCTTTAAAATAGGGAGGTGCTAAATGGACAGATTCTGCCCAGGGCATAATCATTAAAAAGTATATGCCCTCAATCAAGTCCACCAAGAATCTGCCCCCATTCAAGTCCACCAAGTCTAAAATAGTATTTTCTGTCTAGGGCAGAATCTGGCCACCAAAAATTACCCTTTAAAATAGGAAGTTGCTAAATTGGCAGATTCTACCCAGGACAGAATCATTAAAAAAACATTTACACTCAATCAAGTCCACCAAGAACACAAAGATGACAATAACACAAAGAGTATATACAATATAAAGATGGCGAGGGTCCGAGGGACCATAACATCCAACAAAATCATGATAATTTTTTATAATATTTAAATTTTTATATCTTGAGAATGAGGTTATAAGGTTTTGAAACATTTTTTGTTATATAAAAGGAGTTTTTTTTTTTTTTAGTGAAAATCTTAAGATAACTTATATTGTTACTATTATTTTAGAGACTGTATTTATAAGTTGTAAGCTCTCATTTTAATATGAGTAACGTACAATCTTGTGAACCAGGTTCACATTATAAAACATAATTCAATATGATTTATTTTAAGGGATGGGTTGACCAAAATTTTCGCCCCCAATTGCATTTCATGCGCTTAGGTCTCATTCCACTCTCTCACGTCGTCGCGTGCTCATTCCAGCCCTGCTCTCGGCGTCGCACATGATCTCGCACCGTCGGACACTCATTCCAGCCCTGCTCTCGCCATTGCATAATAGTGATAAACTTAGTAAGCATATAGTGACAATGATAGTTTTTCTGAGTAACAATGATAGTTTTTTTTAGTAACAGTGATAGTTTTTATGTATAAGTAACAGTGATAGTTTTTATGTATAGCAGTGATAATTTATGTGTGAACAGTGATACTTAATATAACATATAGTGGCATTGATAGTTTTTTTTAGTAATAGTGATAGTTTTTCTAAGTAACAGTGATAGTTTTTCTGAGTAACAGTGATAGTTTTTATAAGTAGCAATGTAGTTTTTATGTATAGCAGTGATAATTTATGTTTGTAACAGTGATACTTAATATAACATATACTGACATTGATAGTTTTTTTTTAGTAACATTGATAGTTTTTCTGAGTAATAATGAGAATTAATTTGAATAACGGCTGGGAGAGTAGAGAAACACTCGAATTCATCCACATACATAAAACTGTCGTGCTCTTGGAAGTTGTGTTGAGTTTCGCACGGCTGGGAGAGAGAAGGGGAAGAGACAGTCTTTATATTTGACTCATTTATAGTATATGAGCCAAGTTTGAGACTCGGGTTCATAACATGAAGTCTATACAAATTTTTATCCTTTTGTATATTACTGAACACGTGAAAACTTTATAACTTTTGTATAAATTAATTTACATGTAACTTATGCCCATATAAATCAATTTACACTTAATTCTATTTATTCGGATTCAATTACAAATTGGTTGTACCAAAACTTTTTTAATTCTCTATTTTAGTGTGTTTTGTAAGGTGCAAATTTACACAAGAAATAAGTTACTCTCATAAATTAAAAAAGTTCTCCTCTCGCGTAGGAGTTAGGGTTTTTTCTATGTGAGAATTAGGGTTAGGGTTTCTGGGCCCTTGGTTGTCATCTTCCATTGGAATTCTTTTAGTTTTCTTCGCTGTTTCTTCGTGTCGTCTTCGCTTCTTCTTTTTCCGTCTGTTTTTCTCTGGGGTTTTTTCATGTCGCGTTTTCGAACTTTGGATTCTGTTTACGGTCTCGCTAACTTGTTTTTGTGTTTCGCCTTGTTTTGTGTCTCCGCAGGTTTCCACACTCTTTCGACCATATCTAGATTACTGCTTTCTGGGAATGGCTGCGAACAAACTTTTGGGATGTTAGGGAATTAATTGTCTGGATCTATTCGGGGTGAATATTTAAAAATAAATTTAATTCTACCAATTATTACTAGCATAAATTAATCCTATATTCATTCAAATAATAATTCAACAACAAATCATGCATACAAATTCGTCACATAAATCCTACACATGCGGAATTGCTAGGAGTTTACGTGAACTAACCTCTCGGAGTGACAACCGTTGAGAAGATGGATATCCCGTTCACGAACAAACCCAAAGAGTCTTCTCAAGTATTCCCTCGTCCTTGCTCAACAATCCGGTGGAAGGATGCTCGCGAACAATTAACAAAAGGAAAAATAAAATTATGTCGCACAACCTTTTGTGGATTTCTAATTTTTCCAACAGATGAAATTGCATGGGGATGAAAAATTCATCCCCTATTTATACTAAGGGGTGGTGGTCGAAATTTTGGTGAGGAATAAGATAGAAAAATATTTTTCTTGATCTCCAAGAAATCTTGAATATATCACATATATTCTTTTCACCATATTTAAAATATTCCACAAAAAATCTCACCTCCTTAATTTATGGAATTTTCGAAAATAAAGGCCAAGATTTCCAAGATTGGATCTTCTTGAATTTATGAGATATTCTTGTATTCCAAGAATACATATCTTCCATAATATCTTTTCAAGAAAATCAAGAAAATCTTTCTTTCCTTATTTTCTTCATTATTTTCGAAAATTTACACAATAAATAGCCAAGTGGGAGATGTCGCGAGTCGTTTTTTACGAAGAGTATTATGTGGCTAATTTGGGAATGACTCACAAACAAAACATGCACGTGTAAAATAAACTGTAAATAAGATGAATTTGTTGACCCAGTTCGTCAAGAAATGACTACTCTGGGGGCATACCAAGCCAGGATGTGGTATTACGAGCTTTACACGTACAATATTTGATACATCTTATGAAGATGAATCGTTACAGATGAAGATAATTTGGAGAGTTAGCATATGAGTGCTAGGGTTTTTGTGTAAGTGGATAATCTCTCGAATTTTTCTGTACCTCGCCTCTCAAGGGAATTTCTAGTGTGGGTGTCACTGTTTCTGGGAAATTTTTCTCAACCCTTCTCTTCTTCTTTTTTCTTCCTTTTATAGCACTCCGACAAGCATGAGCTGGGTTGGCAAGCATGAGCTGGAGACTTCGGATCATGCAAGAACCCAAGTGATATTGCCACGTTCCCAACTTCGTCTTCTAGATTGATCTTGGAGCTTACTTGTCTGTAAGGCACTCTTTTGGTCGTCCAAATTAATCTTTTGCTCGGTTGGATGCTTTGTTCGCCCCTTTAACCATGCCAGTTTTTTATCTTTGGAATCTTGTCCTCCTCCAAAGACACCGAGCCCTCAGGATGTTCGGGTCTTCGGGATATCTGAGTGTCGAGCTCTCTGACCCTTCAGGATGCCTGAGTCTTCAGAATGTTGTGCTGTGAGCAAACTGACCTTCAGGATATCTGGGGGTTTCAGGATAACTGAACTGCGAGCATACTGACCCTCAGGATATCTGAGGGTTTCAGGATATCTGAAGCCGCGAAATCTTGACCCTCGGGATATCTCGAAGTCTTTCGGATATCTCGAAATGCGAGCATACTGACCCTCAGGATATTTGAGCCTTCGGGATATCTCGAGATATTTGAGCATCTTGACCCTCGGGATATCTCGAAATTTGCGAGCATACTGACCCTCAGGATATCTGAGCCTTTTGGCCATCTGAGTCTTTTTGACTTGGCTCATTTAATTCCTTTCCCGATCCGAGTAAATAATACTTGTCCATTGGGCATGATTATTTTAATAAATATTACATGTAAACTTCTTACGTGTTCGATTAATCATGAATTATTATATCGAACACAACAATACCCCCCAGTCGGGTCGCTTTGTATTCAACAGGGGGCCCGGCTGTTAAAATCTTATTGGGCCATAGTTGATGTCGTTTCGTATTCTATGCTGGATTTTCGAAATTGAATCCAATATTTATATATACCTCGTTTCTCCGCTTTAAACCCTTTTCTCATTCCTTCTTCTTTTTGCCTCTGTCTTTCAATCTTTTCTGTGTCTGAAAATTTTCGGCGAGGGCTTCATCATTTCGGGGAAGAATTTTACTCAGGTAACCGCTGCATTCTTTCTCTAATTGTGATTATGACCTCTTGTTCAAATTCTTCTGTTCCCCTAGAATCAGACCACCATAGTTCCTCTTCTTCCCCCTCTGTCAGTAGAATCCCCCGTAGCGACGCAAATGCGCCGGAGATGAATGTCTCGGGTTCAGGAATTCGTTGGCAAGTTCGGCAACCGTTTGCCGTTCTTTCCTCCGATTCCGACGAAGCCCTAAATGAATTGGATAGGGACTTGGCCCGCAATGATTTTTCGGACGATTCAAGTGATAATTCTTTGCCCCAAATTCAAATTGGGTCTAGGGCTGTTGATAATGTTGATGTAGATAGGAATGACGATGTTGTGAGGGGGGAAATTTTGATGGCTGTAAATGTAACCAAATCGAACATAGGGGTAGTTGGTGAGCAAAATTCTGAGCTTGATATACTTGTTGGTGTCCCTCATAGTCCAACATATAATGAGTATAATGCTCGTTATAGTTTTGATTGGCCCGAGCAACCTCATAGGATTAGGGTTGAGAATGAGTACCCAGCGAGCAAGATAGCGAGCGTAATTGATCTTGAATATGCTTACTCGGTAACAGATAGAATTACGAAACCCCCAAAGATGTCTTTTTCTGGGCACCGGGTCCTGATGAGTAGGCCGACCAACCCCCTGAGGGTTGTATCGCCGTGAATTTAGACACAATGGAAGCTGGCCTTCGATTTCCCCTCCATCCGGCCATCACCCGCTTACTCGTGGAATGGAACATTACCATCACGCAGCTGAAGCATAATGGGTGGCACATGATTATAAGTTTCCTGACTTTGTTCGGCAAAATGAAGCCAAGATACTATCCCTCAGCAGCTGAACTTGCTCGATTGGTGCACTTGACCCGTCCGAGGGGAGAACATGGGTGGCTGTTCATGCAAGCTAATGTCAAGTGCAAAATCATTGAGGATGTGCCGAACAAAATCAGTGATTGGAAGGAAAAATTTTGGTTCGTTGGGGGCGATTGGAAAAGCCCGGCCTCTGGAAGCGAACCAAATGCTCGTTTAGACATCCTCTACCGACTTGGGGTGTACCAAGTAAGTGATTTTGTGCCTTCGTTCTTGATTTGAACCCATTTTAACCTCGCTTTTTATTTCGTGGATTCCAAATGGACGATAAGGAGACCAACGACGGCTATTTTAGCAAATAATTTGGCAAATTGATCTGAGTCTCGCTTCGAACGGTCTGTGAGAACTCGAATACCGCCCGATCGAGGAAGAAAGGAGGTCCGTTCGCCTCTCCTTATCATCTTGTTGTTGTTAATCCTTACCGTAAGGATTGCCTCTTTTATTTGTATAAGCTTTGTGCCATTTTGCTCATTTGTTATCCTTTTGTGCATAATGAATTATTTTGTTTATAAGCTTCCCCATTGTGACCATTCTTTGTGAGTACATCCGAACACACCGAGATGGCTCGGAGAAAACGGCCCCGAGAGCTTGCTTGGATTCAGCCGAGCGGAGGCTCAAATAACAAACAGAGGAGAGCGAAAGCAGGCAAGTCGATCCGCATCCGCCCCCGGGAATCGAAATGGAAAAGGAGTACTTTGTTCGCCGAGCAAGGGGCTAGCGAACAAGCCGTCGGCCGAAGAAGAGACCGAGGGGTGGAAATCGGCGGCGGGGCGAGCGAACAAACTTTGACGAAGGCGCCCCGAGCGGATCGAGGCAATCTTGATGCCATTAGGGTGACTCGGACCCCTCTCGCCGAAGCGTCAGGCGACGCCTCCGTGGTCGGTCCGGTTCCTAAATCGTTGAAATGGAGGTTGGCACATCTTCTCCACCTCTGCTGGACCCGATCATGGACTCCGTTGAATTCTGAGCTTCGGTCCCCTGAGGATAAATCATTCTTGGGATGGGATCCGACTCGTGTGAGCAGGTACATTTTGTTCGCTCTGCTTCTGCTTTGGTTAATTCTGTTAGCTTTTTTCATATTTATTTGCTCGGGTGTATATGTAGGTTGAAGCGGGTTGGCGCCCTTGATGCCCAATCGAAAAACTATACGCTCCCCGAGTGTTCGCAAGGTTACAGGCATTCTGAACATGTTGAAAAGCGTGCGGACTCCCGGATTCGAGCATGGACCACCGAGCTGGAAGAGTCCACTACGGGTCCCACTCCCCTGGAAAATATGTGTCTGGGTCTGGTACTTCAACGCCAATCTATGGTCGCCCTGAGAAAGCTTTATGCCGAGTCCGCTAACCTCCATGCCAACTACTTGGCTTTGATCAGAACTTCAAGAAAAACGTGGGCGAAGCCGAACAGACTCAGATGAACCGAGGTTGGCTCGTGGACGGGCTTCCTCGACAAGCCGATGCTCGCCAGCTCGTGAGGATGCCCGCAAGGTCTCGGAAAATGCTCGCCGAAGTTCAGAGAAATGCTCACTGCTCGGAGGATGCTCGCCCAGATAAAGGAGGAACCGATTCACTCTCGGAGGAGGTGGCGATAATGAAGAGCTCAGGAGGAAATGAATGTTGAGCTTTGTAGACTCAGAACTAGAGTCGTGGCCATGGAAAGTGAGAGGGACGCGCCGCCAACAAACAAAATTATTCCGAGGAGACCAACACTCGTTTGGGTCTCAAAATTCAAAGCTACACGATGATGAGTATGTTGATTCCATGTCCAACTTCTCCTATATTTGTGCCTTCGTCGATGCTATCCGGTCTGTTCACCATGCATCCAACGGCGAACAAATTGCCCCTCTTATATCCAGTTTTCAGCAGTACCTGATCGACAACCCACCGGATCGCAACCTTCCAATGTCAGATTTGAACGATCTGTGTGATTTTTCCATTCTTCCTGAAGGGATCAAAGTTGATGATCCTATTCTGGATGAGGAAGATGGCTCAGACGTGAATACTGCTGGTGTTGCTGGCCAAAATCTCCAAACTGAGTTCGGGACCGATCGGTGCGAGCCCGAAAGCAAAGGGACCTCCTGGATCGAAAGCGTAATGTACCTTCCGCGAGCATTTGGTACCTGACCATACTGGAGGAGTTATTGCTGAGGGGGCTGAGCACGATTTGTTCGACATCTCTCTCCCGTCTACCCCCAATTATGAATTTGCTCCTTGATGTTATTTTTGTTTTGTCGAACATATGTTGTGTAATTTTTTTGTCTTCTTCACCTTCTATTCGAACAATGTTTTCAATACTTGTAATTTTTTGCTGACTTCTTCTCTTTTGTTCGAACACATTTACAACTGACTGGATGAACTACATATTGAACTGTTTCCTCTAACCTGACTGTTGAGGATGAAAATTGATACTTGTGTTGCTTGATGTTTGTTTTGTTGCTTTGTGTTCGCTTTGTTGCTTTCTAGTTTTTGCCCCTTTTCTTTTGAATGAATTCGAACATTGGGTTTGCCTATGCCCGCTCCTGACTTTTTTCGGTTTTGATTGTCTTATTGACGTTGCAATCGGTTGATCGTCTTATTTAGGTGCGACCAGATGGGTTACTTTATGAACCCCCCTTTCTTGGTTCGCGATCGTCTTATTTAGGTGTGATCACTTCGTACTAGGGCCGTCTTATTTAGCTGCGACCAAGACTCATCACCCCATTTAACTTCTGGTTATCTGTAAAATCGAGTCGTCTTTTTATTTTTCTGCGTACCCATTACTCGCTTTTTCTTTGTGGGAATCGAGTCTGAACTTCGTTAAATCGGTGAACATAGACTTGGGCTCGTTCGTCTTTGTTCGGGCCGTCCGGCTTAGGTGCGACCTCAAATAGACTTCAACTAGAAAATCTTAGTGAACAAAAATACATATATTCTTCTTTTTCTTTTTGCAACACTTTGTATTCTATTACAACCTTCATATTTGAAGAAGACTAATCTATTACACAACTATAGATATCAGACTAGGGTTTTGAATTTAAACCTTGTCTTGAGTAGAACCGAACTGGCCTCACCTTGTCCGTGGAATTGATGTTGACAAGGATGTGGCACATCATTCTGTCTACCCTTCTTCAGTAACATGCTCAAGCAGCAGTAGCATAAGCTTTTGTCCCTCCTGGACAAGCTGTGATTATGTGGGAGGCTGCGGACATGAGCATGTGGCGAGCATGCCTGCTCGCTTATATCAGGTGCGAGCAAAACGTTCAGCTCGCACCATTCTATCCCCTTTAATAGATGCCTGAGCATCAGCGTCCGCATATTACTTCGAGCGGACACTATGACATCCCTCCCCTTCGGAGGAGATTTTGGGGATGCATAGGGGACTAGTGACTTACTACTGCATAAGCAGTGAGTAACGTGGAGTGGCAACCATGACTCTGCCGAGCATCTTGAGTTCGGCAACGAGCTTCAACCTGTGCTCGTAATGTATATGGGGTAAAAGACTCGTATCAGAATAGATGCTCGATTCAGCTGAATGATTGCTGAATAGAGAGTTGGATTCTTCTACGTCTGGGGGCATACTAAACCAACCTCCTTCTGAGAATTGTAATATTTTTCCTTTTTTCTTCTTCATATGTTTTTTCTCTACTTTTTTCAGCTATCAATATGCCCCTATTTATAGAACTATCCCAAGATAGTGTTGGCATAGCTAGCTGGTGCTGGCTCTCTTACTTTTGCTCTCCCTTTTGACATCTGTTCAGCTTTTTGACAGCTCTTGCTTAAAGATTGACTCGTCCCTGCTTGGTTGCCACCACTTGTCAACTTGTTCTGATACGTATCTTCCGTTGACAACTCGTTCTGACACGTATCTTCTGTCTTTCGATAGTGCTGGCCAACATTTCTTTCTTGAAAATATGTATCAAACATAATGTGTTCTTCTTTCAGGATTGTCCTACTCGTTTGAACTGAATGGCTGATTATGTTCGGCCCTTTGTGTTCGTTTCAGCTACATCGGCCATTATGTTCGGCCAACTATGATCACTTCAAGTGTGTGGACGACTTTGTTCGACCAACTATGCTCGCTATAGCTGTGTGGACGACTTTGTTTGGCCGACTATGCTTGCTATTATTGATAGTATTTTTTCAAATTTGACGCATTCCACGAGTAGGACAATGGGACTCCATTCAGGTCTTCCAAGTCATAGGCCCCTTTTAGCAAACGTTCTGTAACTCTGAACGGACCTTCCCATGCTCGGCCAAACACACCACTTGATACCCCCGTTGCCCGCCTTAAAACCAGCTCGCCCACATTGAACCTGCGTGTTCGGACTTTGGAGTTGTTCTCTGATCTCTTTTTATACATAGCATTCTTGAAATCAGCCTCCGTCCTTATTTCTTCTAACAGGTCTGCACTCAGGGCGAGCGCCTGGTCATTGATGTGCTCTCCAAAAGTCATTGTTCGATGACTTGGAATCTTGATTTCTGCGGGTATAACAGCTTCCGCACCAAATGCCAAGTCAAACGGGGTCTCCGCAGTTGATGTTCTAAAAGTTGTTCGATAGGCCCATAATATTTCAGGCAAATCTTCAGCCCATCCACCCCACTTGGAATTATCAAGTATGGCCTTGAGGGTATGCTTGATAATTTTATTAACGGCTTCAACTTGTCCGTTTGACTGAGGATAATACGGAGTTGAGTAATGCTTTTTTATGCCCCAGCGAGCACAGTTATATCTGAATTCACTTCCATCGAACTGTTTGACGTTATCAGTTACTAATGATTGGGGAAGTCCAAAACGACAAATGATATTTTTCCAAATAAAATTCCACATCCTTTGTTCGGTAATTTTGACAATGGCTTCGGCTTCCGCCCATTTAGTATAATAATCAACGGCAACCACAGCATATTTTACTCCCGACGTGCCAGTAGGAAATGGGCCGATCAAATTGATCCCCCATTTAGCAAATAGCCATGGGCTATAAACTGACACTAATTCTTCAGGTGGGCTATGAATAAGTGGAGCATGTACCTGGCACTTGTGGCACGCGCGAGCATACGCGAGCGAATCTTTTTTGAGGGTTTGCCAATAATAACCTTGTCTGATTATTTTGTGCTCCAGGACGAGCCCACCTGTATGATTTCCGCATACTCCTTCATGGATTTGTTCCAGAAGTACACGACCCTCTTCAGGAGTAATACATTTCAACAGTGGAAGTGAGAAGCTTCTTTTATACAAATGCTCGTCTGTGATAGTATAACGAGCAGATTGTAATCTGAGGCGAGTAGCTTGGGCCTTATTTTCAGGGAGAAGTCCCTTTTGTAAGTAACTCAGGATTGGAGTCATCCAAGTTTCTTGTTCGCTTGTCACTTGAGCGATCATAACTCTGGGAACTGATGGCGAACAAGTTGTGACGACCACAATGTCCGTTGTGTTCATCACTCCTTCTGCTGTTGCCAGGCATGCCAAAGAATCAGCGAACGAATTACCCAATCGTGATAATTGTTCTATGAAAACTTGTTCGAAATGCTCGAGCAACTCTTTTGCTAGTTGTTGATGATGTACCATTTGTTCGCCTCGGGCCTTGTACTCGTCTGTTACTTGATAAACGATTATCTGAGAATCGCTGTAAATCATCAGCCTCTGAATTCCCATTGTCATTGCCATCTGTAGTCCAGCGATCAAAGCTTCATATTCGGCTTCATTATTTGTAGCTGGGAAATCAAAACGGATGACTGTTGTGAATGTTTGCCTGGTTGGGATGATGAGAACTACGCCTGCTCCGGCTCTTGAACTTGTTGATGAGCCATCAACATACATATGCCATGGTTGGTCGATAGCCTTTTCGGGCATTTGTGGATATGTCAACTCAACCATAAAATCGGCCATAGCTTGACCCTTCATCGCTGTTCGCGGAGCGAACGTAATGCCAAATTGTCCTAACTCCACCGCCCATTTGAGTAATCTGCCGACAGTATCTGGTCGGTGGAGGACTTGACGCAATGGGAAAGTGGTCAGTACCTCGACTGAGTGATCGAAAAAGTATGGTCGCAATTTTCGAACACTCATCACGAGAGCATATGCTAATTTCTCCAGTGGAGGATACCGGAGCTCGGCTTCTTTAAGTACTTGGCTTACATAGTAAACGGGCAAATGTGTTGTCCCTTCTGCTCGTACGAGCACAACACTGATTGCATGTTCGGATGCAGTAAGATACAGATAGAGTTGTTCGCCTGGGACAGGCTTAGACAGTGTCTGAGTATCTGCAAGGTACTGCTTCAATGAATAGAATGCATTTTGGCAATGCTCGGTCCACTGGAATTTCCCTTTCTTTAATGCATCAAAGAAAGGTTTGCATTTGTCCCCAGTTCGTGATATAAACCGGTTTACGGAAGCTAAACGCCCGGTTAACTTTTGGACCTCTTTCACATTCCTGGGGTCCTGCATATCGAGCATGGATTGAATCTTCGATGGGTTCACTTCGATCCCCCGTTGACTGACCATATGTCCGAGGAATTTTCCTGAGTGAACCCCAAAGCTGCATTTCTTCGGATTTAGCTTCATATTGTACTTCCTGAGCATATCGAACGTTTGTGCGAGGTGAATGATGTGGTCTTCCTTGTGTTCGCTCTTTACCACAATATCATCAATATATACCTCAATTGTTCGGCCGATGTGTTCGTCGAACATTTTGTTCACCAAACATTGATATGTTGCTCCGGCATTCTTTAATCCAAACGGCATGCGTTGCCAACAATACATATTCTTTTCACTGCAGAATGTCGTATTCTTTTGATCATCCACGTGCATAGGTATTTGGTGATAACCAACAAATGCATCCATGAAAGTCATGAGCTCATGGCCTGCTGTATTATCGACCAAATAATCGATATGCGGCATCGGGAAATTATCTTTCGGACATGCCTTGTTTAAATCAGTAAAATCAATACATAGTCTCCAAGATCCATTGGACTTGCGAACGAGCACAGGGTTCGCAAGCCATCTTGGGCATTTCACCTCTCAAATCAGTTTGTTGTCGAGCAACTTTTTGATTTCACTATTCATTACCGCATACTTTTCCGGACTAAACTTTATGCGCTTCTGGATAACTGGAGTTTGCATTGGATCAAGGTTGAGGGAGTGGCATGCATGTTTTGGATCAATTCCAACCATGTCCTCGTGCGACCATGCGAACACATCTAAGTTTGCTCGAAGATAAGCAATCATTTCTGTTCGAATCGGTTCAGGTAATTCTGATCCAATGAACACTTCTAACTCAGGTCTGTTCGGGTCGATGTTGGTAGGCTCCAGTTGTTCGACAGGTGTTGCTCGCTTTCTTTTTTGCTTCCACCGAGGATCTTGAATGGATCCCCGGTGCTCGTTATCAACCTCCATGGGTTCAAAACCTATGCGAGGTTCTAGGTCTGTTTGCTCATTTGGCAGATCAATATTCATTTGATCTAGGAGATCTAGAGCATGAGTTGCCACCCCGGACTCTGTGTTCGCGCATTCTGTGTTCGCGCGAGGAGCTATGCTCGTCAAACTTATGTTCGTCGGTAGATATTTAGGCGAGGCATTTGCTTGCTGGCTTGACTCACCAATCTCCCATGTTTGCTCCATCATGTTGACAATATTTTGTTTTTCTGGTGCACATGATAGCAAATAATCTCGAGCTTTCTTCTGATCTCCTTTTACGCTACCTGTTCCATCTTGTGTTGGAAATTTAACACAGTAGTAATACGTAGAACAGGCCGCTTTAAATTCTTGAATAAACGGGCGACCTAGAAACCCGTTATAAGTAGACGGAGCATCGATGATTACAAAATCTAGCATTCTAGTTCGTCGGATGTCCGGATTCAGAGTTGATTCTAACTCGACTCCTAACCTAATCATGTCATAGGGTCGGGTTACAGATTCCCCAAAACCCATTATGGTATGATCACATGGTTCAATATAACTGCTCAAGTCCCCAACTTGCTTTTTCATCTGGTGAAGGGTGTTGACGAACAAAATGTTCGCATAAGCTCCGGTGTCAATCAGGAGACGGTGCACCTTCAACCCGAGGAGACGAGCACTGATGGTTAAGGAGTCATTGTGGGGAGTTATGATTCTGTCGAGATCGTCTTCTGAAAACATAATTTGGTGAGAGGGTGGCGTGCTAGCTGATGTGCTCGCCACCTTCACTTGGTGGATGCTTTGCATGGCACGCATCTCCATCTTTTTTCGTCTGTTCAATAATGTTGGTGCCTGGTAACATCCACCCACTGGACCATAGTCAGGACGTATCATGTGAATCTCTTGACTTTCTCGACCTCTTCCCACAGTAGGAGGCCCTCTTTTAGGTAACTCAGACCTCTTACGCGATTCTTCGGGATCACTGTCAGATGTTTGTTCTCGGCTTTTCGCTTACCCATTCGGTCTTCTATTTTTTCAGTTCGGGAGTCTCTGCTCGCCGGCTTTTTTAAGAACTGGGTAAGACGATTATCTTCGTATAGCTTCCAAAGTTGGCGGAGTAAATCGCGACAATTTTTTGTATTGTGCCCAATGTACTCATAGTAGTTACAATATTTGGAAGCATTAAGCCGATGTTTGTCCATTATGATTCTTCTTGGCCTTTCCAACATGTCCCGATCTCTGATTTGGTTAAAGATTGTTTCCGCTGAAACGCCCAAAAGACTTCGTAGGGCGTTTGCTTCCGATCTTTCTTCGAATGGTTTGAAAGAGCCTGGGGGTTTGTACCCCCCTTCATTCATCACTTTCTTACTGAAAACTTTCCTAGTTGTAGGTTCCTGACCCAATCGTGATTGGGCGAGCAAATCTTGCATGGCTATAAATTTGGCCGCTCGCTCTCGGAATTCTGAGTATGTGTTCGGCCAGTCTTGGTGCATGGCCTTCCACATGTCAGTATTCAGGGTCAGGCCCCGACCATCGTGAGGATCTTGGCATCCTCTTCGACTGGGGCTCCATCATACAAACATTTATCAAATCTTTCTATGTATGCTCGATCAGACTCACCTTTTAGTTGGGAAAAATCATGAAACCTTTGTTTTCATATTTGGCGAGCACACATGGATGAAAAGTGGGACAGAAATTGTTGTCCCAATTGGGCGAAAGATGTGATAGACGCAGCGGGCAAAGTAGAAAACCATCTATGTGCCCGATCACCCAAAGTCATGGGGAATGATCGGCACTGTGTTGCGTCTGTGGCCCCCATCGCGATCATAAAGTCTGAGTATTTGCTGAGATGGACATGAGGGTCAGACTCAGCATCGAATATGGGAATTGGCGGCCGGGACTTCGCCACTTTCTCTTGTATTTTAGCCGCCATGATAGCCGATGACAATGGCGAGTAGGGTATTGTGCTCGCTCGAGGGTAACCTTTGGTTGCGGCCAGGTCAGCCTGTAAACCCTCGATGGCTTTTTGCATTTCCCCAAATTTTGTGGAACTGACAGACTTAGATCGGGGTTGTTTCCCATCATGAGGACCCAGTGGGTCATGCTCGTGATGGGGCAGTCCCCCTTTCCAAGTTCGTGCTTGACTACCCAATCGATGATGGATAGATAATTTTGTTCCCGCCGATTTTCGTTCAGCCTGCGGATGATCATGAAGATCTGAATGTGCGGGCATTTTTATTGGTTGTTCCTTTCTTGGATCCTACCGCCTATTATTGCCGATTCGGTCTTTGGCGGAGAGCCTCAAACGTCCAAACGCTGATGGTCTAGACCCTTGAGGCTGTTCGTCATCAGACTTGTCATCGGCTTTTTTTACTGGCCCGCTTCGCAATTTTCTTTTTAACTTGCTCGCTATCAGGTGTACGCGAGCGTCGCTCTTCATGTTCTTGAGTTTCTAATTTGGCTAACTTTTTTCAAATTCTCTTTTCTGCGGCCAGAAGAAGAAAGTGATGGCCCTGTTATAATGGCCACGGGTCATTTGCAATATCCTCAAGATTGGTAATCTACATTCCCTGATCTTTATGAGGCTGGCGCTGAGCCTCTTTCCGGTCATGAGGTCGACTTTGCCCTGACCTCTCCGTTTGTGTGTTCCTAGATTGAGGCATTATATTTCTTTTTTCTGCCTCGGCTCACTAAGGGCTTATGTATGGGTTGGTTTCTTGGTGAAGTACCCTCCTTCTAGCGCCAATTGTCGCGAGTCATTTTTTACGAAGAGTATTATGTGGCTAATTTGGGAACGACTCACAAACAAAACATGCACGTTTAAAATAAACTGTAAATAAGATGAATTTGTTGACCCAATTAAAAGAAATGACTACTCTGGGGGCATACCAAGCCAGGATTTGGTATTACGAGCTTTACACGTACAATATTTGATACATCTTATGAAGATGAATCGTTACAGATGAAGATAATTTGGAGAGTTAGCATATGAGTGCTAGGGTTTTTGTGTAAGTGGATAATCTCTCGAATTATTCTGCACCTCGCCTCTCAAGGGAATTTCTTGTGTGGGTGTCACTGTTTCTGGGAAATTTTTCTCAACCCTTCTCTTCTTCTTTTTTCTTCCTTTTATAGCACTCCGACAAACATGAGCTGGGTTGGCAAGCATGAGCTGGAGACTTCGGATCATGCAAGAACCCAGGTGATATTGCCACGCTCCCAACTTCGTCTTCTAGATTGATCTTGGAGCTTACTTGTCTGTAAGGCACTCTTTTGGTCGTCCAAATTAATCTTTTGCTCGGTTGGATGCTTTGTTCGCCCTTTAACCATGTCAATTTTATCTTTGAATATCTTGTCCTCCTCGGCAAAGACACCGAGCCCTCGGATGTTCGTCTTCGATATCTCGAGTGTCGAGCTCTCGACCGCCGGGATGCCTCGAGTCTTGAGAATGTTGTCTTCATGAAATCATACCGACCTTCGTGATATCTCGAGGGTTTCGGGATAATCGAATCTGCGAAAGCTTATCGACCCTCGGGATATCTCGAAATGCGAGCATATTGACCCTCGGGATATCTCGAAGTCTTTCGGATATCTCGAAGCCGCGAAAGATCTTGACCCTCCGGGATATCTCGAGCCTTCAGATATATCGAAATTGCGAAAGATCTTGACCCTCAGGATATCTGAGCCTTTTGGCCATCTGAGTCTTTTTGACTTGGCTCATTTAATTCCTCTTTCCTGATCTGAGTAGTGAATACTTGTCCATTGGGCATGATTATTTTAATAAATATTACACGTGTCGCTCTTACGTGTTCGATTAATCATGAATTATTATATCGAACACAACAGGAGATTTCTTGAATTTTATGAGATAAACTTGTACTCCAAGAATACTTATCCTCATTCCATAACAAAATTCAAAGAAAACCTTTCTCCCTCTTTTATTTATTTATTTTCAAAAAAATAAGAAAAATAGGCAACAATATTTTATTTAATTTTAAACACCTTTTTTTTCAGTTATTGGACTTTATATTTGGGCTACTTGAGGGGCCTTTAGGAGAATTAAGATTGGACCTTCCAATGGACCTTGAATTTCCAATATTGAGCCACAATATCATTCAAGCCCATAAATATTAATTAATCCCACTACATAATTAATATTGCACTATCCATCTCAACCCATATTACAGTTAATATGGCTCCCGGTTATTATTTCCCGCGTTTAAGATTATCCTGTCCATTAATTAATTCCAGCCACTAAAATAGCTTCACTTTAATTAACATCTTCTTCCTTGGTTCAGGAACGGCTAAACATTATTATCCATACCGGAAAACTAATTCCACTTGCAAGATTTGGTATGATAAAACTTCTGAGCCTCCCAAGGGAACTAAACAAACAAGATGCACTTGCATACCGATTCTCCATATTAAATCTTAGCAATCGTCATGTAACTAATAATATTGCCCAAGATACAAGGTATTGAATCACATTGATTCGCTACTTATCGTAAGTCAAAGCAATAATTATTAATTCCACACAATCCTATTTAAGGGATGGGGATTAAAAAATAACTAACCACTGAGGTCTAATTCTTCTATATTCAGTACTGAAGAATTTATCCTCTTATAGGTCCTCTTCAGTGCATCATAATGCACTAGTGTAATCTCTTGGTCAAGACAAGTCAATCTGAGCCTTACACTTCAACCTTTCACGATGGATTGTTCATTTCCATCTAGGTTGTGAATTATGTACTTTTAGTTACAAGGGACTATTAATTTAATCTTCTGTGATCTGGTATAACTAAATTAACTACAATGTAACATGTACTAATTATTGAACAGTTATGCAGTAAATATATGTAACATTCAATGATATTTAAAGCAACAGTGATAAATAATTTATTTCAGCAAATAAGCCCGAAATTCAGTCTGGTTATACAAAGTAAAATCATATTTTCCAGTATAACCCCAACATGGGAAAGGATGATGAAGTTTTGGACTTAGGGTTTATGTTATCGGATGTTCGACGGGAAAATAAAGCTTCGTTGGTAAATCTGGTGGGGAAATTGTTAGCGCAGAAACAACCGAACATCTATGTGCTAATTGATGTAATGACTAAGCCGTTCAGGGCGAAAGGGAAATTGACAGCAATAGAGTGGGGCAAAGGCTTGATAATTTTCTCCTTCGAAAGATCCTCGGACCGGGATTGGGTAATCAAAAATCAACCGTGGCACTTTGATAATAACTTATTTGTGGTGAAAAGTCTATCGGGGGTCGAACAACCATCGTCGATTGATATAACCAGGGAAAGCTTCTGGGTTAGGGCGCATGATGTACCACTTTGGTACAGGACGGAGAACGTGATCAAGTCCATTGCGGGGAGAGTGGGTGAGATTGAGGTATATGAAAAGCCGTCAGAGGAGGAACCACTGGAGTACATTCGTTTCAAAGTGGCAATAGATGTGAGGCGTGCATTGCCTATTTGTTTGAATGTAAAGATTGCGGACGAGAATTTATGGCTTCCTTTTTCCTATGAATCGCTACCGATGGTCTGTTATGCCTATGGAAAAATTGGCCATTTTTTAAAATCATGTTCATTCTATGATAGGGATGTTGAACAAGAATTCCAATATAATTCTTCCATCAAAGCCAATATGGGGAAAATTAATAGACTCAAAAAACCCGAGCTGGTTGAGATTACACCAACCTTACCAGATCCCACATCGACCGTTCCCAGAACATCAAACCCTAAGCTATCCACATCACCCATACAACCTACCGCCCATCAAATACCCCAAGCCTTAACCCAAACACAACCCATAACCATGCAAGGCATAACCCTTCCCCCACAAAACGCTAGCCAAATTCAGCTCGACTCGATTACCATTGATCGAGTTTTCACAACCTTACGTCACAGCCTTTCCCTCCATGATACCTTTCCAATACACCAAAACTCCTACACGTCCATTACCCTAGCCACTACACCACGGATAACATCTGAGAGCTCCATTCAATCCAACAACACCCAGCCCTCTCCATCCATAGAGAACTGCACACCAACTTCACCATCCCACACAACCAGCTTATCTCTGATTGAAGAGCCAGAATTGACCGTCTCTGTGTTGGGAAATACGGGGTGTCCGGATCTATTCGAGGTGTATTTAAATACATATTTAAATTATTAAATTAATTACCAACATGAATCAATCCTAAATTAATTCAATATAATAATTAAATAAGCAACAACAACATGCGTACACGTAATTCACGTAAATCTTAAGCATGCGGAATCTAGGAGTTACGAAATTACATACCTCTTATAGAGACAACCGTTGAGACGATGGATCAACCCAAAGTGCCTTCTCAAATATGTCCCAAGTCCACGAACGTAATCCGGTGGGAGGATTCTCACGGACGATTTTAATAAAGGAGAAAACTAAAAATATTTGTCACCACCTTTGAGGATTTCTAATTTTTCCAACACATGGAATTGCATTGGGGTTGAAAAAATCATCCCCTATTTATACTTGAGGTGGTGGTCGAATTTTTGGAAAAAAAATAACAAGAGAAAATATTTTTCTTGATCTCCAAGAAATCTTGAATATATCTCATATATTCTTTTCTCCATAATTAAAATATTCCACAAAATCCCACCTCCTCTTGTTATGGAATTTTTGAAATAAATGGGGGATTAGGAATCCAAGATTTGGATCTTCTTGAATTTATGAGATATTCTTGTATTGCAAGAATACATATCTTCCATAATATCTTTTCAAGAAAATCTTTAATTTCCTTCCCTTATTTACTCAAAATTTTTGAAATTTTCTTAATAAATAACCAAGTGGGAGATTTCTTGAATTTAATGAGATAATCTTGCATTCCAAGAATACTTATCTACATTTCATAACAAAATTCAAAGAAAATCCTTATCCTCTTTTATTTATTAATTTCGAAATTAATTAAGAAAAATAGGCAATAATATTTTCTTCTCATTTTCATTAATTGAACTTTAATTGGGCTATTTGAGGGGCCCTTAGGAGAATTAAGATTGGACCTCAATGGGCTATGAATTTATAATATTAAGCCAAAATATTATTCAAGCCCATTAATATTAATTTACTCCACTATAAAATTAATATTGAACTATCCATCTTAATCCATATTACGATGCTTCAATAATATGGCTCCCGGTTATTATTTCCCGTATTTAAGATTATCTAGTCCACTAATTAATTAAGCCACTGAAAAAGTTTTATATTAATTAATATCTTTATCTTGGAGTAAAGACAACTCAACATTATTATCCATACCGGAAATAAATTTCCACTTGCAAGATTTGGTATGATAAAGATTCAGGGCCCACCAAGGGGACAAATCAAGCAAGACGTGCTTGCACACGATTCTCCGTATTAAATCTTAGTGATCGTCGTGTAACTAATAATATTGCCCAAGATATAAGGTATCGAATCACGTTGATTCTCTTCCCATCATAAGTCAAAGCAATAGTTATTGATTTCACACGATCCTATTTAAGGAACGAAGATTAAGAAATAACGAACCACTGAGGTCTAATTCTTCCATATTCAGTGTTGAAGAATTTATCCTCCTGTAGGTCCTATTCAGCGCATCATAATGCACTAGTGTAATCTCTTGGTCAAGATAAGCCAATCTGAGCTTTACACTTCAACCTTTCACGATGGATTGTTCATTTCCATCTGGGTTGTGAATTTGTACTTAGTTACGAGGAACTGTTAATTTGATCTTCCGTGATCTGGTATCACCAAATTAACTACAATGTAACACGTACTATTTATTGAACAGGTATCCAGTAAATATATATATATATATATAACATTCATTCATATTTAATGCAACAGTGATAAATATATTATTTCAGTAAATAAATAAGAAATTCAGTTTGGTTATACAAAGCAAAAAGCATACTTTCCAGTATAATCCCAACACTCTGGTGGTCTCAAACCGGGCTCTGCCAAACGACCATGGAAAAGGCTTGCACACGAGAAGGGGCAAGGAAGAACTGGAGGGGCTGCCCCAATGGAGATAACAATATCGTTGAAGGGGGGGCTCCAGTTGCATGATGAGGTGGAAGAGGATCGTGAGGTTACTAATGAATCGAAAAAATTAAAGTTGGCAACAACGGCAGTGGCTGCAGGTAAGCAGCTCCGCTAAGCCCAATGAGTTGCTTAGTATGGAACTGTCGGGGGCTTGGGATCCCCTTAAAAGTTCCAACGTTGATGAAGGAGGTGGTTCAGAAAGGTCCCAAGTTTGTGTTCTTGTGTGAAATTCGGTTGTTTGCGCCTGAGTTGCGTCGTGTTGCTCGTAGATTAGGCTTTGATCATTGTGTTGGGGTTGATTGTTCTATTTTGGGTGGGGGTGGTCGTAGTGGTGGTTTAGCATTCTTTTGGAAAGTGGATAGTGGGGTGGTGTTACAATCTTTTTCAAAGAACCACATCGATCTTCTTATCGGTGAGGTGGATGTGTGGAGGTTCACGGGGATTTATGGTTTTCTTAAGGATAGTCAGAAATAGAGGACATGGAAATTGTTGAAGGAATTAGCCGAAAATTACTCTTTGCCATGGTTGTGTGCTGGGGATATGAATGAGATTTTGTTTGATCATGAGAAGTCAGGGGGAAATTTGAGGCGGGCAGATAGGATGAATGAGTTCAGGTATTGTTTAGAGGATTGTGGTCTCTTCGACCTGGGCTTTGTGGGGGCATCGGTTCACATGGTCAAATAAGCAGGGGGGAGAGAATAATATTCAAGAACGATTAGACCGTGGTATGGCCAATGAATGCTGGTTAGAGAAATTTCCACATGTTGAGGTTACTCACCTGACTCGACTTCTATCAGATCACTGCCCCATATTTATTAAGTGGGACGAGCGGAGGAGGAGGAACGGTGATTTCCAGAGGGTAAAACTTTTCAGATTTGAGGCAATGTGGCTTCAGGATGAGGGATGCTCCAATATTGTGAGAAATAAATGGGAAGGTATGCAGTGTTCGGACGCGACTTTACTGGCAACCAATATAACGGGCTGTGGGTCGGCTTTATCGGGATGGAATGAGAAACAATATGGGGATTTACCAAAGGGGAGATTGCAAAGGCGTATTCAGTCAGCGGAAATTATGCAAAAGTCGAGGTGCTTGGAGAATAGGGTAGCGGCTTTGCTTCGAAAGAAGAGGTGTATTGGTTGCAACGTTCACGTGTTAATTGGATGCGTGAGGGAGACAAGAACACTGGTTTTTTTCCATAAAATAACAAATGGGAGAAAGAAAAGGAACAAAGTTGACAAAATTGTTGATGAGTTTGAGAGGGAGTTTGTTGAGGAGGAGAAGATTTAGAAGGTGCTTATAGACTACTTTTCGGGGTTATTCACAGCAAAGAGCAATCTAGATATGGAGGAGGCGTTGGAAGTTGTGGAGCACAAAGTCTTGGACGACATGCTGGACACGTTATCCCTACCGTTTACGGAGGAAGAGGTGACAGAGGCGCTTTTCCAAATGCATCCTTGTAAGGCACCGGGCCCAGATGGTATGTCTGCTATTTTTTTTCCAAAACTTTTGGTCTTCTGTGGGTCCTTGTGTTGTTAATGTTGTTCTTGGTATTCTGAATAATGGTCTGTTCCCTACTGTGCTTAATCATACTTTTATGGCTCTCATTCCAAAAGTTAAGAAACCAAAGAGTCCTGCTGAATTCCGTCCTATAAGTCTCTGTAATGTAGCTTTCAAGGTGGTCACTAAAACAATTGCTAATAGACTTAAGGATTTTTTGCCTCTTGTGGTGGACCATGCTCAGACGGTTGTTGTCCCTGGACGACTCATAACGGATAATGCCTTATTGGCTTTTAAGATCTTCCACTCTATGAAGCTCAATAAGGCAGTGTCAAAGGGTCTGTTCGCCTTTAAGCTTGATATGAGTAAGGGATTTTCTAGAAAGGTTCATGTTGAAAATTGGGGTTGGTGGAGGTCTGGTTGACACAATTATGAGGGGTGTCCATTCGGTTTCTTTTGTTGTTCTTATTAACGGGTAACCGACCACTACTTTTGTTCCTTCCAGGGGTCTCCGACAAGGGGATCCTTTATACCCTTATCTGTTTCTATTCTATGCAGAGGCCCTATCAGCTCTTATCTGGAGGAATGTTGAATGTGGAGCGTTACATGGTCTGAAAATTTGCAGACGAGCGCCGGTCTTATCCAGACTATTTTTTGCGGATGACATGATAATTTTTGGCCGTGCAACAGAGGCAGAACTTGTGAGGGTTCAAGGTATTCTGGCTAGTTACGAGGCGGCATGGGACAAGCTATCAATCTGAGTAAGTCAGAGATCATGTTCAGTGGAGGTGTGCAAATGGAGAGAGGAGATGTGTTGGCTGACCTTATTGGGGTTCATCGTGTTGATCAACATGCCATCTACCTGGGGTTACCAACTAATGTCGGCCTATCGAGAAGTGCCATTTTCAGGACGCTGGTGAGTAGAATTGAAAAAAAAAACTTAAGGATTGGAAGAGTAAAACGCTTTCACAAGCGGAAAAACTTGTTCTAATTAAATTTGTTGCTCAAGCGATTCCTACATACTTGATGAGTTGTTTCAAGATTCCACAGGGCACAATCGACATAATTCGGGCGGCAATTATGCGATTTTGGTGGGGTTAAAAGGGAGATGAAATGCGCACACATTGGATTGGTTGGCAGGCACTTTGCAAGCCAAAATGGGAGGGTGGTATCGGACTCAGGGACTTGAGGGTCTTTAACAAAGCTTTTCTAGCGAAGCAGGGTTGGAGACTAGTGCAGGATAGAGAGTCTCTTTTGGCTCGGACGTTGAAGGCATGTTATTTTCCCCATGGGGATTTTCTCTCGACACAAATGGGATATAACTCCAGCTACACTTGGCAAAGTATTCTGGAAGGCAGACGGGTTTTGGAAAGGGGTTTGATGTGGGTGGTTGGCAACGGGCACTCAATTAAAATCTGGAAAGACCCGTGGTTAGTTGGGGGGGAAGATGCACGCGTTAGGTCGGAAAGGGGTAAGCTTGACGAAGAAGTTGTGGTCCGCGAACTTATGAGAGATGATTACGGGGGCTAGAATGTTCCTCTGGTACGCCAAATTTTTTCGGAAACAGATGTAATGAGAATCTTGAATCTGTCGTTCTCCACGGCTAGACCAGACAGACTTATGTGGAGCAATGAAAAGTCGGGGTTGTACTCGGTCAGGTCTGGGTACATTGAGTGGATGAAATTCGAGAATAATACATATGTGGACAATGGGGATAGCAAATGGAAATGGATTTGGAAGATGGATGTGTCTCTGAAAGTTCAGTTGTTCGCATGGCGGGTGCTGCATGAAATTATACCGACCAATGTCAACCTTATTACAAAATTCGTGAATGTTGAACCAATATGTCATGGTTGCGGTATGGAGCTTGAAACGATGGAGCATGCTTTGCTTGAGTGCTCCAGGATTGCAGATTGTTGGAGTTCACTCCCTTTTGCAGTGCACGACTGAAACCCGGGGGAGGCTGTGGACGATTGGTTGATGCATGGGAGAGGCCGGCTGCGTAGGGATGAAATGGAGATGGTAATTACAGTGATGTGGGCAATTTGGTTTGCTAGGAACGAAGGTGTTTTTCAGGGGACGACGCTCGAGTTGCAGGATATTATGCGTATTGCGACGAACCATGCTGCAGATTATAAGGCAGCCTCAGGTAGTAAGCCGACACAATTAGTGAGGGAGGATGATGTGGGGTGGCATCCACCGGAGGGAGGAATGTTAAAGCTGAACACCGACGCATCTTGTCATATGGAGTGTGGAACGGGTATCAGAGGTTTGTTGCGGAATGGCGATGGAGTGGTGAGCTGGGTGTTTGCAAGATCTTGTGCTGAGCTATGGTCGGTGGAGGTGGCTGAAGCAATCACGGTGATCACCGGAACTCGTTGTGCCATTGATAAAGGTGTGCGAAAGATTATCATAGAAGTTGATTCACAACTTGTTTACTATGCGCTGGAGAGGAATTCAATCAATTTGACCCATTTTTGAGGCATTATTGCTGATATTTTGAAGCTATGTGAGGAGTTCGAGTTGGTTACGTTTAGCTGGATCCGTAGAACGGAAAATTTAGCAGCTCATTGCCTTTCTCGTTTTGCTTTTAATTTTAATTCGCTTTTTGTTTCGTCTACTATTCCTGAGACGATTGTACGTTGTTCAGGCCAATATTTTGGGCCTTTGAGTAATATATCTCTTTTCCTGTAAAAAAAAAAATTATATCTATATATGATATAAAAAATAATAATTCTAATTACAAACTCAAAAATATATTATAAAATATATCATCTAGCTTCAAAGTCGTTTTATAAAAGGTGGAAGACTTTCTTAGTCTCTGTCTTATTTATTTAACTTGTATGGCATGCTTACCCAACACTTATTAGAAAGTTTCATGTCCAATTGGTGCTTCCAAAAAAAAAAGGCGTTTGATTGCATAATGTCTTTATCACTATATAATATAATATGTACACTACGCTTTGGTATATTTAGTATGTTAATGTAGCGATTTGTAGTTAATTTAATTGAGGGTCTGCTTGGTTGGGGGTAATGAAAGTGGGTAATGAAAATTATTTCTATTGTTGCTGTTTGGTAATTTTGACACACAAGTAATGAGAATAGAAATAGGCAATTGATTACCCCATTCACTCAACTCAACTCACATGGTATCTAATGTTGATGTTCTAACCAAGCAGTAACAATACAATCAGTAACTCTTAATGATTGACCCTTTGATCAATGATACCCATTACCATTACCATTTCATAGTCATACCAAGCGGGCCCTGAATTTCCTGTATTGTATTTTGCATACATGCTATCTATATATATAATGTGGAATATGATCACCTATCTCATAATTAATGTTTCATTTTGTATTTCATAATATGGATGGATGACACGTGAAATAATAAAAAAATTCAACCGACCACCATACTCTGGGTTCATGTGTTAAAAATTCAGAAGGGTGAAACACTAATGAAATATGGAAAGTGAAACAGGGAAATTGAACAGATATAATTTAATTTTTTGTGTAGTTTTACCAATATGTATGCTTTCTATTTGTATAATATAATATAATTAATAAATATATTTAATATATATATATATAATGGTACTAGTTATTGAAATAAAATGTGAAATTAATATATGTTTAGAAATTGAAAGTCTTGTATGCAAAATCTAATCTGTCGAAATTGTATATTACTAAACACGTTTTTTTTTTTGATAGTATTAATTTCTTTAGAGTTTTTTTTATGTAAAAAGTAAACTCCTCTGCTTTCTATAAACTTCCCACCGCCACCGACCACCTTCCACCGCCATCTTGCTCTGCTGCGGCGGAGCCCACTGCCGCCGCCGCCGCCATCTGTTTCTCTCGCAACTGAAGCTCTTGTAGGCAGGTTTTTCCGTTGTTGTTTCTAGATCCGACGGATTGTTCTTTCACACCGGAGCCATGGTGAACGGTGGGTGGAGCATCTCGTTAGGATACTTTTCTTTTGTTTAGCTAGTCTTACTTTGTGTAGTGTTATTCTTCGTCTAAGTTTTTAGATGTGAGTTGTTTGTTTTGTCTTCTCTGGTGTGAGTTTTATCCCTTTTGTGGGTTTATTTCGGTTGTCTGTGTTGTTTTTTTATTTTTTGTTATGTTGATTGGTGCGCCCTCGGTTCATTTTAGAGGAACTTGATTCAGCCTTAGTGTGGGGCTTCTCTTTGTTCCTTGTGTTTTTTTATCTTGGTTGTGCACTTGTTTGGTTCTACTCTCCTCGTTTCCTCGTGCTTGGTTCGAGACAGATACTTTTTCAGACTTTCAGTTGTCCGTTGAATTGGTCTTGTATTATGTACCGTTTATTATTGAATGAAAACCTTGTTCGTCAAAAAAAAAAAAACACGTGTTTTGATTTCTCAGCCCAAGCCAATTTATTTGAATCCAATTACAAACAAGTTTTAAAATTACGCGGTGAAATTTCGCCTAAGAGACTATTCTAATGAAAAGCCCGTTTAGCCATTTGTCTCATTTTGATTGTCTCTTTAGATAAAAACATTTGTCCAAAAATAATTGTTATTTTACATTAATTTAAAAGAATTAAAAATTATATATCAGTTTTGTCCTTATATTTATTTTTTAACAATATGCATTAAATAATTATATAAATAAAAAATTATAAAATAAATATATTACATATATATTTATTGTTATTTAAATGATCTTTTTCATCCTAAAATGACAAATAAAATGGAATGTGAGAATATTTTTTATCACCAATTTGACCGTTTCTATCCTCATTAATTCCCAGAAGCTTATACGAAAAAAAATGTTCAGTTTTAAAGTCTTGAACATGAAAGGTTCAGAGTTTGGAGTAAAAAAAAAATCGTGGATTTTTTTATCAGACATTTTCATCATTTCTGAACATTAAGTCAATTTTTCCAGCATGTGTTTAATTTTGAGATAATTTCATTTTTAGTCCTGTAAGTTTGGACGATTCCATTTTTAGTCCTGTAACTTTTTACTTTTTCAATTTTAGTCATGAATGTGTCAATTTCAGTTATTTTTTGTCGGAAATATTAAAATCTCGCCGGAATCTCGTCAGAATAAGCATATGCACCTCACGTGACACTTCAAAATTGATCCGTTTTTTTTGTTACATGATAGTTCACCTGTGTAGGTCGCCTTAAAAAAATCTCAATTTTGAAGTGTCATGTGAAGTACACATGCTTATTCCGGCGAGATTCCGGCTAAATTTTAAAATTTCCGACCAAAAATTACTTAAATTGATACATTCAAGACTAAAATTGAAAAAGTAAAAAGTTACAGGACTAAAAATGGAATCGTCCAAACTTACAAGACTAAAAATGATATTATTTCGTTTATTTTTTTTCCACTACCTACTTCGGGAGATCTCTTTCTTTCATTTATTTCATGAATTCAAACTTGATCAATATTTAATTTTTTTGTGTGGAAGATGTTGGGTGAAACAAGTTAGATAATGAACATATTTAAATAAAAATATTATCAATTCAAAAGTTAAAAGAAAGTAAATTTAATTAGTTTAGGATTTAAAAGATTTTTTTAAATAGATTTATGACATGAAAGAACTATCAATTTGAGATCTGAAAGATTAAAATTACTTTTAGTTTCTTATTTTTATTTGAACATTTACTAAAAAAATTCGCCCTAACTTAGAGTTCGCTTGATTGGAAGTAATGAAAATTATTTTGATTAATTTTGCTAAATACATCTGTAATGGAAATAGAAACAATTAATTGGTTACCTTACTTTCTTTACCTAATTACACCCCTTCTAAGATGATATTCATTTTTTATTTTTTAACAAAGCAATAACATTGCAATCAATAACTCTAAAGTGATTTACCCTTCAATTATACTCATCACCATTATCATTCTCAAGTTATACCAAATGGACCCTTAATTGAACATTTTTATAAATAGTAATAAAATATTTTTTTTTCCATCTTCTCTATACACATTTCAATATTACACCCTATGTCATTACTCTTACCACCCTAAAGTCAGCTTTACCTCCTTCAATTTATACAAATGTCATTACTTTGCTATTTAACCTCCATCAAAAAACAATTTTATCCCTTTTATATAATTACATTAATGAAAATAGTAAATATTCAAATAAGAACGGGATGGAGAGAGAGTATCAACTTAGAACTCATAAATATTAAGATCGTGTTTGACATCTTACAGTTTATATCTTTATTTATATATATTATTATTTATTTTTTTCATTCACGTAAAATTTAATATATTTTTTATATGTTTTGAGATTGCAATTTACAAAAATAAAATTGGGTAAGTAAGAATTATAAGATTTCAAACGTGATTTTAAAATGTGTGAGTTTAAATTGATTGATACATTTAGGTCCCAATTTGATATTTTCTATCATTCAAGGCCTAAATCGATGGCAAATTTTTTTAGCTTTTAAAATATCTAGTTAAATTGTTTTTTTATGATCTAAATTGATAAAACTCATTAAACCCTTTTAAAAAAAAATTAAAATGATTAACTATTTGTGGATACTGGACATTTTTGTCAGAAAAAAAGTTTGTGTGATTCAGTGATTGTATGACTTATAAATTTTTTGCACATTTAATAAACAGTGAAATACTTCCCAACTCGTATTGTTAGAAATTGAATTGGAGAGGCGACGATTCTCTACTGTATTGTTGGCCACTCAGCTAGGTGAAATTTAAATCGAGAAATATGTTCAAGTAAAAGTTATACTTGGGATAGAGCCAACAAAATTCAACCTCTAAAATATTTCAATGGAAATTTATCTGAATTTGAGCCTACACTATTTTTTATTTATTTTTTACTTTTTTTGTTTTTACTTACCGGTCTGGACTGGTTACTTGATTTTGGTTAATTTATAGGCTAGACTTTTCTTTTTCCTTTTTAAGGGTAGGCAAGAGTCGTCATCATGTACCTATTCATGCATTTTCGAGAAAATGGTAGAATTAATCCTCACAAAAATATATTTTTTTTAATTCAAACTAAATTTGTAGCGGATTATTTATTTATTTTTTTTTGGGAATCATACAGTTTCAACATTACTCGAATTCATGACTATTGTGACCTAGGTAATGATGCTTTTACTATTTTGTAACTATAAAAAGTTTACAAAATTGAGGATACTTATGCATTAAATTAATTCCATTGTGACGCTAGGCGCTAGCAATTTGAATTTTTGATACACATGGATTATCACATGCATGATTCATACTCCTAACCATTTCTGATCCATGTCATGATTATTTAATTAGTGCGTGTTTTTATAGCATTTAATTCAAAATTTATATCCGGCACACTTATTAAAAAAAAAAAAAAGATGAAATTTCATTGCACAGTAAAGGGTATTCTACTCTCATAATTTACATACACGATAAACCAAATTATAGTTTAGTGGGTAGACAATCTAAGCGATGGCGTTCCCAAGAGATAAACGGAATTGAAAAGGATAGTGGGTAATGAAATCTTATCCATTTTCATGAACAAAATTTAATCTCATTTAAAATTTTCTTCAATGAGTAACAACTCTCTTTGAAGATGATCTCATTTCTGAATTTCCAAATTCTTTAACTCGTGCCTTGCCAAATCAAACTTAGAACTTTTCTTCAAGTAGACGATCTCCGGCACACTTAAATTACGAGACAAATTCTACAATCTTGAAACAAAACTAGAAATATATATATATATATATATATATATATATATATATATATATATCGTTTTAAAAGTTAATTATACTCTCGTCTCCCAAAATTTAATTAATTCAAATTTGAATACCCTAAGGCTCCATTTGGATGGATGAATTTGAAATCCATGGATTTCACACACAAATCACCACTCTCCAATGAATTTATAAATACTTAAATTTGATAATCTAATTTAAAATTGAGGAATTTCAAATCTTCATAAAAACCTAACCATTTGAAATCCCTCCATCTCTACTCCTTTTCTTTTTTGCCTCTTCACTTTCTTCCATAAACTCTCAAATCTAAATATTCGTAAATCCATTGAAAATTATGATTTATGTGTGAAATCAATTGATTTCCAAATCCATCCAACCAAACAGAGCTTGAATGAATACTCAGTAACTCCAATGAAATGTTAAGGTTTTGTCGGTGAACTATAACACATCAATATTTAGTAATATTTCATTTTCATTTTCATTTTGATTAGCAAATCCTTAATATTAAAAAGAGACCACATTTCAATCGAAAGCAACTGAAAATGATTTATTAGTGACATACAAAAGTTATTAATTTATCTGTAAAGTTGCACAAAAAAATGTGTTAAAAACAGAAAACTCGCAATTTTCTAAGTCAAGAGGAGAGAAAAAACACAAAGCGAAACAAATAAATTGTAGTCATAAATTAATCTTGTCTTAAATCTTAATATCTGAATTCCAAGTGATAGCACCTGAGAACTTCACAATTTCTATTCACATCTGAAAAACACAAATTAAGTAGGAAGGTTTTGCCACACGCACAAAAAGTTTTGCCAACTTTGCCTTTATTTAGTAATTAATATTAATATTTATTTTAGTATAATAGCATCTTTTAAAATTTTAATCACAAATTTATTTAATACAAAAACCAAAGTCAATCAATTTTATTTTTTTTGTATTTGATTTAGTCAATATTCACAATAAAAAAAATATATTGTCTACATATTATTTATAAATAAAAAATAATTTTAAAAGAAATATATTACACATACGTACTATTAAGTATTAACAGTTAAATAATAGGATTATAATTGAATTCAATTAATCGAATTAAATAAATATTTAAAATATTTAACTTATAATTTATAATTTTTTTTTTTTCAATCAGCGTATACACAAGTTCAAGAGTTAATTTTCTAATAAAATTAAATGGGGCTTTAACATTCAACTACATTGATTTTTTTGACTTTGTTGTCAGTCCACTTTTTGCACATTTCAACACCATTTGCTACAAATTGGGACATGATTACCCTTATTAAAATTGCACATTATTAATAAATGAAAAAGCATGCAAAATTCATTTCTACCCACCCCTGCAAACATTATCCACCCCTCTGTCACCCCCAGACCGCCCCCCCCCCTCTGCAAACATTACCCACACTCTACAACACTATCCCATAAAATATTTTTTATCTACATCTCTTTCCCCTAATTATTACTATTATTTAACTTTACTTTATTATTTAATCTTTTTATATTTTTTCAATCTCATGGCAAACAATTACTCTAACAAAAAAGAACTACCGGCCAAACAAACAGCCCAATACAATAAAAATGTTTAAATATTTTTTCTTATCATTAATTTTTTCTTCCTCCATTTTTAATTTAATTTGTAGTATAGTCTAAAAAAATCAGAATTTGAAATTAATTATAAAAACTGTTATTATATTAGTTTTCCCAAATTCGTACTATATCGTAATAAATGTTCATTCGAAAAATAAAAATGTACCAACGAATCATAAAATGTACACTCGAAAAATAAAATGTGCACTCGAATAATAAAATGTACACTCGAATAATAAAATGTACAGCCGCTCTATAAATGTATATTCGCTCAATATAAATGTGTCACATAAATATTTTCTACTTCTTTTTTAAAAAGAAAAATCAAAATAAAAAATGTTAGTTCAGATTTTTTTTTTTTTTTTTTTATGCATTCCCTTAACAAAATGTACACTAAGTCAATAAAATTGATTAAATTATTAGCTCAATAGATCCAAAATTCAAAGTTCTCATTTGTATAAATCCAAATCCAAAAATAAATGTATATTCGCTCACAAAAATGTATACTTGAACATTCGCTCTCAATCGTATAAAATTCAATTTAAATGTACACCCAAAGAATAAAATGTACACTCGCTCTATAAAATGTATATTCGCTCAATATAAATGTGCCACATAATCATTTCCTACTTTCTTTTTTAAAAGGAAAATTAAAATAAAAAAAGGTAAGTCCAGATTTTAAATTATTTTTATTTTTTATACATTTCCTAACAAAATGTATACTAAGTCAAATAAATTGGTTAAATTATTAGCTCAATACATCCCAATTCAGAGTTCTCATTTGTATAAAATCCAAATCCAAAATTAAACCAATCAAGACTTTTCATTTATACACAAAAATAAATCAATCAAAAGTTCTCATTTATACAACAAAATATATCAAATCAAGAGTTCCAAAACCAGAATTAAAAAACATCATCATACTTAAATTTGACATAAATTACTCCATACATTCGAAAATGTACACTCGCTGAATAAATGTACATCCACCTGACTAAAAACACGGAGTGGAAAAAATGTGCACTAAGTCAAATAAATTGGTTAAATTATTAGCTCAATAGATCCCAATTCAGAGTTCTCATTTGTATAAAATTCAAATCCAAAATTAAATCAATCAAGAGTTTTCATTTATACACAAAAATAAATCAATCAAGAGTTCTCATTTATACAACAAAATATATCAAATCAAGAGTTCCAAAACCAGAATTAAATACATCATCATACTTAATTTTGACAGAAATTACTATATACATTCGAAAATGTACACTCGCTGAATTAATGTACATCCACCTGACAAAAAACACAGAGTGGAAAAAAAAATAAAATTAGCACAATTAAAGTGAATAAATGTACATCCGCCGCAAGAATGAAATTAGCACAATCAAGTTAGATGAATGTTGATCTGCTTCAGTTTCCTAATTATCCTAGTAACATATCAAATAGTACGGCCAAATTAAATGTAAAAAAAAAATTTGAAACTTGTTTATATATTTCATTTAACAAACTATAAAAATCTACACACCCCCATACCAAATTTCATATCTACTCAAAAAAATGTTCATGTTCAACTCTGTTCGAGTTTATACCCATATTTTTCCTGCAACCAAACACATCAGAAAATAGAAAAGACATTTTACAAACACCTCATATGCAAAAAAAATATCACGCTACCTACAAACTCGAAAAATCAAAGATAAGTTGTAGAACAAACAGATCCCAAGAATCCAACACGATCATCAATCTTCTCTCTTCAAAACAAGAACGGAGAAGAAAAAAAAAAATAAAACCCCAAGAAATAAAAACAGAGGAAAAATACGAGTATCACTTCATTTTGGTTCAACACCGCACGAATGGGGCTTTGACATTTTTCAGATTCTTCAATCGGCAATGCCGCCGCCCATCAACCACCGTAATAGTAAAATGAATATCTCTCGTCGCCCCTCGACTTCGGCCAAACCTTGATTTTGAAATTTTGGATCTGAAAATTTCTCCTTCGATTTTGAATTCAATTTGATAGAGAGAGAGAGAGAGAGAGAGAGAAGAAGAGAGTGTGGAGAATGAGATTTAGACGAAAGGTATTATTGGAGTGGGTGTAATGTGTAAGAGGGTGGTGATGTTGCATAGGGGTACTGTGGACGTTGGGAGGGGGGGGGGTGTTTGTGGCGAAATCTGGACGAAGAAGAAGAAAAATGACGTCACAAATCTGAGGGCATAAAATGTATAAATGGGCTGGGAGTAAATGGGCTCAAAAACATGTAGGGAAATGTAATTAACCCAAATTAAATTAGGGGAAGCGAAACCCTAATATGGGGACCACCAACCCATTGTCATAATATATATCTAATAAAGAAAACTAATTAATAATAATAATAATAATAATAATAATAATAATAATAATAATAATAATAAATAATAATAATTTTTTTATAATTATAATACTATCTCCGTTTCAAATTAAGTGTCTTAAAATTTTGTTCAGAATTTTTTGTCCTTTTAACTATATTTACCTTTTTTTTTCTCAATTTTCCATCATCTAAATAATATTTTTGGTAATTTAACTAGATAATTTTTAATTTTCTATCTCATATTTTTAGTCCTTCAATTATCTGTCATATCTTCGTATTTCGCAAGTTATTATTTTCTTTAATGTTTTAGCACTCCCTCAATTTGTTTGTAGAGAGAAAGATTGATTGGTAAAAGTGTTTAAATTTTAAATTAATTTCATTTTTTTAAATTACTAAAATGACACTTAATCCAAAACGAAAATATAATAAAAGAAGACAAAAATATGTGTGAGATCGCAAATTAGTGCATCTTAACATTCATTCTTCCTAAACTGTTAAAAAATCATTATCAGATTATATTCCGTCTCACCATGGGTCTGTTTCACACCAAATCTACCCTTAAATGAAACTATAAAGGGGAGTCAAAGCTTAGTCAACAATAAAAGGTTAGAGTATTGGTTGTTAAGGGAAAATTCATCTTCTTCCAGATTACATCTATGAATTGTTGGATTTTAGAGGCACGTAAACACATAATACATGCGAAGCGAAATTTAACAGTTCATAAAAAACGAACAGATAATTGCATAATTAAATACGTGTAAACATAAATATAAATCTTACAATAAATCGTACGCATATTTCTCTACTATGGTATCCACGTAATCCCCGTTTACAGACTTACACAGATTTGTCAGCGTTGAATCCCGAGATGAATTTGCTAGGAAAATTCTAACTCTAGATTTTATGGAGAGAATTTGAACAACCGTATTATGGATTCCCAAGAGTTCATAAATATAGAAGAGGCCCAACTTAAATCTTAAGCTAACCAGATTGGGAAATAAAATCCCTAATCTTTATTTAAATAAATCTCTTAGATTTATTTCCCATATATAAAATCTCTACGGATTTAATTCTCATGTATATCAAATCTCTACGGATTTGATTCCATATATATTAAATCCTATAATAATATTCCATATATTATTATTGGGAATACTATTTAATTAAATCCAATTTAATTAAACATTAATAATAATTAATTTCAAATTAATCTATTATTAATTAATTCTCCATAAATTAAATATTAAATCCAATTTAACATTTAATCAACCAACTATAATCCGTAAAAGGGAACTACTTGTTGTGTGACCCATAGGCCCTCATATATCGAGCGATTAGTCAAACTAACGGTCTTAATTGAACCCTAGACAATGAATCAGACATTCTTAATATATGAGGTACGTTGCGAGAAAAGTGCAACTACCTATAACTAAAACATGTGCTATTACGATTTCCTACTTTCATTCACGAATACTTGATTAAGTCTTGAACATGATGAAGTGTCTATTCAAATATTTTAACCATATTATCCCCAATCACTAATTGATAATGTATATTACACTTAGCCACAAAGTCTAAGTTGACGTGCATCGGCCGATGACTTTGATCCAATTATGATGAGAAAAAGAGTATTCTCTCTAAATCCACATTGAGGAATGAATCCTATTCTTGGCTCAACTACCACGCACATGCACTTCGTGATGAACTCAATCCAAGCCATATCTACCCATAGACGGGTGCAAGTGTCGGTCATGGTCAAAGTTCATCACTCCACACATGTCGTGCGTATTGACCTCAAGTCAAAGGAGTATCGCATCGCTCCCACTAACCGAGACACCCGTAGACATATATAGTAGAAATACATCAAACGGTTTCTTGGATGGGTATACCAATACCCTCTAAGGTATTTGTGCATCCATCATGAAATACATAGTATCTCGTAGTAAGTGAGATCTTACTACACTCTCTAGCAGTATGATGCAGATCGCACACCAATCTCCATTGCATCATCAATATCCCATTCTTGATGATCCTTGATCGGGGCTATTTGAGATTCATGCTTAAGTCATCTGAGTTCTCACAACCTCAATGACAACAATGACTCATGGGAACACTTGCATGAATAAATGCAAACAATCAAACATAATATTCATACAAGTGTATTGTCATACATTAATATTAGATGAACTAAAATATTATATCAAACTGAATATCATCGAGTATTATGTTCTTACAATAGATTGTCTCTAGGACACTAACACTAACAATCTCCCACTTGCACTAGAGTCAATCACCTACATGTCTAACCCCTAGACCATCAAATGTCTAGTGTGTACATGATCACTCAGTGTTTTGGTGAAAGGATCTGCCAAATTAAATATGTGGGAATACATTTTAATTCTATTTCTCCTATCGTTATGATCTATCGGATCAAATGATAAGTCTGGTACTGCTTGTCGATCTCGGTTCCTTTGCTTGCGCAATCGCACCAACGTTGTCTCAATACAAGTTTATTAGACAACTGGCATTCGGAACTACCCCTAGTTCTCTTAAGAACTATAAAATCCAGACAGCCTCCTTGAGGCTTATGATATAGCAATGTACTCAGCTTCGGTTATTGAATCTGCGGTTGACTTACTCGGAACTATTTCAACTGACCGTCATATCATTGAGAGTGAAACGTAACCTGACTGTGATTTGTAATCATCACAGTCGGATTGGAAACTTGTGTCAGCTCTACCAGTCACTACTAGTTCTGATTATCCACCATAGACAAGAAAACATTATTTAGTTCGTCTAAGATACTTCAGAATGGTCTTGACAGCAATGCAGTGAGACTCACCCGGATTCTGTTGGTATCTACCAGTGATGTTGATAGCGTAGGCTACGTTTGACCTTGTGCAAGTCATGTCATACATGATTGACCCAATCACATATGCATATGGGACATCTTTCATGTGCTTGATATCAGCTTCAACAGAAGAACAATCCTTATTTGATAGCTTTATCCCATGATTTGCAGATAGAGATCCTCTCTTAGAGTCTACATAGGTGGACTGTGTAGCCCCAACATCCTCTTGGATCTATCCTTGTGGATCTTGATCCCTAGGATGTAGCAGTTTCACAAAGACCCTTCATCATGAAGGTCTTTAACAACAAATCTTTAACGGACTGCATTAACGGGATATTGTTTCCCAAAATCAACATGTCGTCGACATATACGATTATGAAGACAATATTTTTTCCGCTAAGTTTACGATAAACACAAGGATCTTCTGAATTTTTTATGAAGTAAAAAGGCTTGATAGCTTCATTAAATCGAATATTCCAACTCCTAGAAGCTTGCTTCAATCCATAAATGGATATCTTTAGCTTGCATACTAGATTATAATTTGACTTAGATGTAAAACCTTCCAGTTGAGTCATAAACACTTCCTTATCAATGTTTCCATTGAGGAAAGTTGTTTTGACATCCATCTGTCAAATCTCATAATCATAGTGTGCTGCTATCGCAAGTAAAATTCGAATGTACATGATCTTTGCAACTGGTGAGAAGGTCTCGTTATAGTCAATGGCTTTCGCTTTTACTATAAGCCTTCGTTACCAACCTAGCTTTATAGGTTTGTACTTTTCTATTTGCATCAGTCTTACGCTTGAAGACCCAATCGCAACATATGGGTCAAACCCCTATAGGCAACTCAACCAAGTCCCAAATTTGATTGGTGTACATTGAGTCCATCTAGGATTTCATGGCTTCATGCCACTTCCCTGAATCAATATCTAATATTGCTTCTGTTGGGAGATGAATTTAATAAAAGATTATATGATTTTGATTAAGATCCCAAAACCCCTAAGTATGACATGTTCAGAATGATCTTGATAGTTGAGTCGATTCAGGTTTAGAGTATTCAGATGTTATCTCGAAAATGTATAGTCGGCAGATATAGTTCAGGATAGGTTTTGAAGACTCTGAAGAACTCAAGATGTTTACGAAGATACCGTTTCGAAGATGAAATCAAGTCTCAAGACTTCAAGATGGAAACCGAGAACCGAAGACTCAAAGATGAAGACTCATATATCAATCAAGATAAATCAAGACTCGAAGACTCAAGACTCGTAAGACTCAAGACTCGAAGACCCCTCAAGACTCGTAAGACTCAAGACTCAGAAGACCCTCAAGACTCGTAAGACTCAAGACGCAAGATCAAGATCGCGGTATTTGAAGATCAAGAATATCAGAAGCAAAGAATTATCAAGAACTTGTAATGAATGCTCAAAATGAACCTCAATGTTCCGAGGCACCTAATATATCTATCTCAAGGATCACATCGGATAGAGAAACGCGATACCTTAGAAAAGATAGATAATAGACATTCAAATGCATAAAAGAGGAACTAAGTCCTTGTTAAGGTTATATCAAACTCGTAGTTTGTAACCAAAAGAGCCGCTGAAAGGTGTCTACCTTTTATCAAGACAAAAGTCAAAAAGAGGAAGACGACATTTCATACCGACAATCGACAAAGGACATCA
Source organism: Stenogyne calaminthoides (assembly GCA_037126765.1). Taxonomy (NCBI): domain Eukaryota; kingdom Viridiplantae; phylum Streptophyta; class Magnoliopsida; order Lamiales; family Lamiaceae; genus Stenogyne; species Stenogyne calaminthoides. Next base: position 2,265,732 of record JBBCBC010000002.1, read on the forward strand.
AATGTAATAAAAGTTCCAAATCGCAAAAAGTGAAGACCGGCGCATGAAAGGCTATTGCCTAAAAACGTGTTAGGAGTTTCAAATCCTAAATATAGTCGTTTCTCACACACCATAAGAGGAACTCACGGCTATCTCTCTCCAACGGATAGTTTTCAAGAGTGACCTTGGTGTATGCCTATAAATATCTTGGTGACCCTCTACTTTGTAAGGTTACGGAAATTTATACAAACTCAAGAGCTCAAACTTATTCTTCCAAAAGTTAAAGCACTTTCAAATACCTTGAATTTCCCAAGTGCTTCTATATTGAAGAGAGCTCACTTTACTAAGCCTAGCTTGATAAGATTTATCCAAAGCTTAGTCGAGATATCCTAAACCTTTGCATTGTGCTTCATTGTAAAGGATATCTCATCCTAGTTGAAACCAACCAAGAAACCCCAAACCCTTGAGAAGGTAGTTGGAGTGTGTTTGTTGGTGAGAAGTTTAGTAAACTACGGCGGAGTAGTCGAAAAACTCTAGAGGAGAAGTTAGTAAGCTCAGGGGTAGTCCGAAAGCTTGTGTGTGATTGAGTTAGTAAACTACGGAGGTAGTCGAAAACTCAAGGCTCGGGTTGAGTAAGTAAACTACGTGGAGTAAATAAAACTCGAACTATTAAATGTGCTCGTAAGTTGATAGTGAATTTCTCTTAAGAGTCGGAGAGTGGATGTAGGAGCTTGAGTCTCTGAACCACTATAATCATTTTTTATCGCTCCTTATCTCATTAACTGCTGCATCAACTTGATTTTGAAAGCATAACTTTTCACCGATATTCATTGGAATCAATCCACCAAGTTGCATAAGTGAATCAAATCACTATTTCATAAGGGGAAGGTTTTCAAAGAAAGCTTAAAACGCAGTATAAACTAAGGGCCAACCATTCCGCACGATCGAGTAGCTAGAACAAGATAGTTACCAAAATGAACTCTCTTCCGAGGATTCAAGAAGTTAGTTATCCGATCCAAGCAACTCAGATCTCTCGACACTCGTGACTCGGTTGGGATTATCTCGAGGTATCCGGCCTTTTCAGATCATCAAGCTTTCAAAGACTTTTGACTCAGAGTGATCTCAGGCTTCTCGTAACCCAATCTTCGGATTGTCTCGACCCAAGTCGACCTCAAGAAGAAAAAAGTTTTAAAATCATCGAACACGTGTATTCCCCCATACACGTGTAAGACTCCCACCGACCAACAAGGGTATCGAGGCGGTGGTTCAACTTGACCACTGTTGTTGACCAAAAAGTTTTATTTTCAAAAATACTTGTGGTCTATCCGAACGATCTTATTTGTCAAATTTTTTTTTTCAAAAAGATCGTAAAAATGTCTTCTAAAAACTTCCCATGTTCTCGATGAGAGAACTATGATCTATGGAGACGAGAATGCAGTACATCCAGATTCCAAACATGAGCGTATGTGGAGAGTGGTTTCTCAAGGACCATTCAAATTTATTGTGGTGAATCCTGGAGAAATGTAAGATGAGAGAATTGATCCTAGAGCAGATTTCCCTAAGTCCGATGACCAACTAACTCCCGAGGAGAGAAAGTTAGTCAATCTAGACTACATTGCAAAAGACACACTATACAAAGACAATTGATGATGGTGTGATGGGAATGATCTCTCACATTAATAATCTTGCTAAAGAGATATGGGATACACTACCTGTTATGTGCCAAGGCACGTCCATATAAAAGAAAAAACAAACTTTCAAAGGGCAATTGGAAAGTTTGACGATTTTGAAATGGATGATGGTGAATCAATAGACAAATTGGAAGTCGATTCACTAAAGATCATGAATGATCTAAATGCACTTGGAAAGAAATATCCACAAAGAGAAGTGGCATTGAAAATTCTTAGAGGTCTTTCTAAGAAATGGGATATTCATGCAAAGGGTGATTGAAAACACCAAGAACATTAGTTCAATGCCATACCAACAAGTCTTCTCTCGAAATGAAAAGCCTATGAATTTGTAATTGATAAGAAATCCAAAAAGGTCGACAAAGAAAGATGATTCTTCATCAAGTAAAAATGTGGCTTTAAAAGCCAAAGATAAAACCTCAGAAAACTAAAGAGTTCGAGAACCCCATGCCAAACATCGACGATGAGCTTGAGGAAAAGCTAAAGACCGATGGCAAGGAGGTTTGACAGACTTAATAATAGATTTGGAAAATACAAAAGCTTTTACAGAACCACAGTACCGTTCCGAGGACGATCAACCGAGAAGAAGAAGGACTGAAAATCAAGGATCTTCATCCGCAGCAAAGGACTCCAAGTCCAAAGAAGAAAAAATGATCGATGATGATGCCAACAGATGCTATAATTGTCAAAATAAAGGTCACTTCCAAAGATGATTGTCCGAATTGAGTGCTAAGGAGAGAAGAGAAAGACAAGCTAAAAAAGAGACCGTAAGTTCTCAAACAAAAAGGCCATGGTTGCAGAAAGAAGAACACTCAAGAGGAATCTAGCTCTTGGATGAGATATTCTCGACAAAGGAAAGTGATGACATCCGCCCGATGGCCATTGAGGAGGTAAACTTTTCCTCTGTTGTTGCTCCTACACTAGCACAAGAGTTTTCAAGTTCCAATCGAAAAACAATTTTGACCGATGGATTCTTTTTTGAGAATCAATGAAGGACTATGTTTGTTTTGCAAGGATCAAGTAAATAAAAACTCAAGAGCGTATAAAGGAACCGAATGTTTGAAAATCTAAAATGGAAAGACTCTAGCAAAAACAAATCACTTCTCAATTTATGGGAGCTACTCATGAACCGGATGTTCGAAAGTACAACTCTCGAGAAAGAGAAGTTGATAGAGACCCTAATCGAAAAAGCTAGAGAAATCCAATCAAGAAATTCAAATAATCGTAACTAAGTTCAATGACCTCTCCGAGAAGCATGAAACTCTACAGAATCAGGAGGATAGTGCATGTAGAAGTTAACTCTATTGAATAATGCATCTAAAGTAATAGATGAAATTCAGAGTTACCAGAGATCTGACTATAAAAACTGGATTGGGATACACTCCAGGGAACCTCACAAAGTCATCCTAATGTCGATCAATTAGCAAGAAGACAATCTTTGTTAAATCAAATCGGCACCTACACTTCAAATCAAGAAATGCCCAAGGTTGTAGACAAGGAAAAGGACCTATGGTTTCAAAAAATTGAATGATCAAAGTTAAAAGCCCAAACCTCGGTGAAGGCTAGAAAACCCGAAAGCAATCGTTGAAAATCTCGAGCAAGTACTTCAAAGCCTCTGTGCTAAGAATGCAAACTTGAAAGGATCTACATCAACTATCGAGGAATCTTCGTAAGAGAAACACTCGGCAGAGATATTCTCAATCAAGAGACCAAGTCCTCAAGATAATCGAAAGACCCATATTTCAAGACAGTAACCTAAACTCCACTTGCCTAAGGGTAAAGGTTACCCGAACCCAAGTCAACAAAGATTCGCATCAACAAGACATAAGCCAAAGCAATGGAACAAAAGGCTTGAACCAAAGAAGAATTCAAAAGCCCATGTTCATGCTAAGGCCAAGACTCATACACGTGAAACCGCTAAGGCACCCAGAGTAGTAAATGTGTATGTAGATGTTTATGGAAGATGATCACCACTCTAAAGTGATTAGAGTTGTTATCATTTGATTCCTAAAGGTACAAACTAACCTTGTAGGACCCTACACAAATCGGGTACCTAAGAATTAAATTGTTTTTCGTGGAGAAAACAAGGGCAATCGAACTAACTAAAGATCACATGGCAATCGATGAAAGCAGAGATGAAAAAGCTCTCGATATATGGTATCTTGACAAAGGATGTTCAAGACATATGACAGATACAAGAAGATACTCAAAGGACTATGTTGAACAAAGAGGCCCACAGATCACTTTTGGAGATAACTCCAAGGATAGATCAAGGATATGGAACTTTGGAAATCGACTTCGGTTCATATCCATGGTGTTTCATATGTATCTGGATTGAAGCATAACTTGCTTTCAATTAGCCAATTTTTGAGTTCTCTAAGAACTTATGTTTTTGTGAAAGATGATACATCACGAAAAGTACTACCGACCGGGTACAAGAAAAGGGGAATGTGTATCTTGGTTATTGAGTTCAACTCCTAAAGATACATGTTTAGTTGCTAAAAGTTCCACAGATACCAGTTGGTTATGGCATAAAAGAATGAATCACCTAAATTTCAAAACCCCGAACAAGCTTGCAAGATTAGCTCTTGTAAGAGGGTTACCTAACGAAGTGTTCAAGAAGGAACATATTTGTGATGCATGCCGAAAAGGCAAACAGATAAGAGCATCATTTAAAAGTAAAGTTGAGGTTTCTAGAATACTTGATTATTTCATATGGATCTTTTTTGGTCCTATAACACCTGTGAGCACTAATGGCGTGAAATACACATTGGTAGTAGTTGATGACTACTTTCGAGATATACTTGGGTCATATTCTTACTCAAGAAGAAAGAGACTCGAATAAAGTCGCCAAATTCTCAAAAAGGCTCAAGATTGAGAAAAAATCGAGTGTGGTCAAAATCAGATCCGACAAAGGAACCGAATTTATAAATCATATTATATCCGATTACAAAGAAATGGAATTTCTCATGAAACATCACCGCAAGGACCCTCAACAAAATGGTGTTGTCGAAAGAAGGAACAGGACTCGAAAAGAAGTTCGCAAGGACAATGATACCGTCGATATTCCTAAAAGATTTTGAAGCCGCCAACACCGCATGCTACTCACGTAATAGATCCATGTTGACCAAGAGTCAAGGCAAAACACCTTATGAGCTTTGGAATGAAAGGAAGCCTCTTGTTTTTTTCTTTTTTCGTGTTTTGGTTGCAAGTGTTTCATACACAATAATGGTAAAGATCGATTGAAAAACTTTTGATAGTAAAGTCGATGAAGGAATATTCTTAGATATTCTCAAGTCAAGAAAAAGCTCTCGAGTTTACAACCGTAGGACTTTATATTATGGAGGAAACACCTCATGTTGTTTTTTGATGAAACTATTTGTGTTCGTAAGAAACAGAACATGATGCGTAAGAACCGACTAAGAGGATCACCAGATTAAGCCTCAAAACAAAAAGATAAATCATCCATCGAACCGAAAGTCACCACTATCTATGACCGAGGACTCGACTCGTTAAAGAAGTTCGGGATGGAAATCGATGGTGAGACTCGGAAAACCAACACTCCAAAGGTGACCAATCCGAACGGACACTAGTTCGTTGACTCGTATGTGATGCCAATGAAGATGTGGTCACAAATTGAGGCAAATTCTCAATCTATCAACCAAAGGGGAACAAATGTCTCGACAATGTTCTCAATAGAATTTCCCCGGGAAGATGATTCACTTTCTCTTTTCTTTTGTTCCCGAGTTTGCCGATTTAATCGAACCTAACATTTTAAATGTTGAGGATACTATTGAAGGGGAACATCAAAAAGGAAATGGTTAGATAGTCATCCTACAAGTCGATTGGGGTGATCTAACCTGAAGGAGTTAAGACAAGAAGGTTCCATGGTGAGAGTGCACTATTCTCAAGACCTATCGGAAAAAAGAACTTCCGCCGAGATTAATGAAGCTCTACAAGATTCTTATTGATTATTTATGCAAGATGAAATAATCAATTCTCAAGGAATGAAGTATGGGAGTTGGTAGATAGACCAAAAAAGCACAATGTCATTGGAACCAAGTGGGTTTTCAAGAATAAAAGAGATGAAAATAACAACATTGTAAGAAAACAAGGCAAGGCTAGTTCACAAGGTTATTCCCAAGAAGAAGGCTTGATTATGATGAAACCTTTGCACTTTGTTGCAAGACTAGAAGCCATCGATTGTTTCTTGCATATGCTGCCCACATGAAGTTCACACCTATCAAATGGATGTGAAAAGTGCATTTCAATCCGCGTGCTTAAAGAAGAGGTTTATGTGGAACAACCTCCCGGCTTTAAACAAATGACCAAGTTTATAGGCTCGTAAAAGCCTTGTATGGTCTCAAGCAAGCACCGAGCATGGTATGATACTTTTCTCGGTTTCTTCTGACCATGGTTTTGTCAAAGGAACTCTGATAGAACTCGCTCGGGATAGAGGATGGGGAAGATATCTTCATCGGTTCAGGATATATGTTGATGACATCATTTTTGGATCTCCAAACCATCACCGTGTGAAAAGTTTTCAACACCGATGAAAGGCAAGTTTGAGATGTCAATGATGGGAGAGATGAATTTCTTTCTAGGTCTTCAAGTGAAACAATCAAAGGAAGGAATATTCATCAACCGTGCAAAGTACACCGTAGATCCGATTGCCAAATATGGTGTACAGACTGCAATGCGCTTAGATTCCTATGAATACTAACTACAAGATGGATCCCCGATTCGGAAGGCAAATCAAAATCATACGATTATAGAGGAATCATTGATCATTGCTCTATCTCACGCCAAGTAGGCCGGATATAATATTTGTCGTTGGGATATGTGCAAGATACCAAGCTAATCCTAAGACTAGTCACATGGAGGTCGCCAAAAAGATAATTGAGATATCTTAAGGGCACAAAGAATAGAGGATTATGGTATCCAAATGATGATAACCTTGAATTAACCGGGTTACTCGATGTCGACTATGGAGGTTGCGAATTGATGCGAAGTCCACAACAGAACTTGTCAATTTCTAGGAAGCAAACCGACATCTTGGTTTTCAAAAGAAATGACCTCGGTATGAGCAACCAAGATTATCGGTCAATACATGGTCAGCAGGAAGTCTTTGCTGCGGCTCGATTCTTTCGCTCGCATAACAATTAAGGGATTATAAAGTTGTGGCTAATGAAGTACCCATATTTTGTGACAATAATAGTGCCATTGCTATTTCACAAAAATCCGCTTGCACACCGATGCAAGCATGTGGATATCGACATCACTTCATCGAGATCATGTCGAGAAAAAGACATAAGGATGGAGAAGATTCATACCGATAGGCAAAGAGCCGATATCTTGACTAAACCTTTGGGGTCAATCAAGATTTCGTGAACTTTCAAAGAGAATTAGGGATGTTAGAACCTGTATAGAGTAAATCAAAAATTGAAGATTTTCGATGCATGAAGAATCTACCGAGAAACTCGTGATAAAATGGAAATATCGAATCGAGTCTCGTGAAACTCGATTTATCAAGGTCAAGATTGAAGAAGATTTCAACCCTTTTCAAGATTTCAAGATATAATCGACATTTTATCAAGGTCGCAATTACTAAAGAAGACCGATAGAGGGAAATTAGTCTCAAGAAGTAATGACTCATGTGACCCATTTATTGCTTAAGTAAAACTCAAGAATCATTCGCAATAAATACAAAACACCGAGGAATGTTTTTTGGATCGCTTTTAAATTCAAGAAGGTCAATAATCATTTAATGCTCGCCATATTATTGACCAATGAGGACATTTTGGCGGCTTACTTTTTCGAGATCGCTTGTTCATATACCCGATTAATCGGAGATTAATCTCAACCGCTGCTTTTCACCTAACCAACACGATTCTCCACGATCTTGAAGCTATTTATACCTCTTTAAGCCATTCAAGCCAAATTTTATCAAACCCTTCGCTCCCAAATACTCAGAATTAAAATCCCTTTGCCCGAAATCGCAAAACCCTAAAGCTTCACATTCTTCAAATCATATTCTAAAATGGCCCCAACCGCGTAATGGTAGATTAGCCATAACCAATAAGCCATGGTACGAGTTCACCGCCTTCACTTGAGAGCACATCCAACTCAAAGCCGTAAGAGGAGGCTCGTGATATGATCCGATCAAGGTCACCCATCTAGTCGCAGTTTAACTGCATCAGAGTTCACAAAGGAGGTAATCGAATTCATCTCGCAATTTGAAAATAGATGAAGAAGATTGTATGCACTCTTCGACATCAGATCTCATCTAGAGCACTCATCAAATTACGCCGATTTTGAGAGGAGTTGTGCATTATCCCAAAAAATCAATGATGTGTTTGAGTTATGTGATAGAGGAGAGGATCCCCGCGATGTATATGCTTGGCAGAGAGAGCGGGGAGTACCTAGATAGGATTGCCGAGAATCTCAGAAAAGTTTGAGGCAACTTTGCACAAGAAGCACCTAAAGCCACAATATCGCAGGCCGATGGATATTGTGAGCAAGAGCGCCATGAGTCTTAAGGGGAGTTTTGAGCATTAGTACCTCAAGCTCGATTGATGGCGGCGATCGAGGCATCTCCCACCACCGACTTCAACCGCTGAAATTTTAGTCCAATGGTGTCTGAGCAAGCCAAGATCATAAAAAGAGTCAATGGGGAAATCACGATGAAAGGCAAGATCCACCATGCCACCAAAATTGCCTATATTTTGGAGATGTGCGAGAGGAGGAGGATATCTTCGCCAACTCAACCCCATTCCCTAAATCCAAAATTTTCAAGCCCATCACGCGGAAGAAGAAGCAGTCATTCGAGGGAAAAGAGAAAAGAAGGTAGAATCACCTTCCTCGCGATTAAAGGTTCTCATGGAGGCAAAATGGAGCAAGGAGCAAAACCGATGAGGTAGAAAGAACCTAAAGTCCAAGATTGGTGATTCTCACCCACGGGCGTATTCCGGGAGAGACAACCCGAGGGCCAAACCGCCGAGTTCACCATTACAAGAGCATTTTCTCAAACACAGGATCGACCGATTTTTTTGAGGTGCTCGAGACATCACTACTTTTCTCAGAAATTTTTTAAAGGAGCTCGATTTACTCGACGGGCAGTTCATACTAAAGAGCCACCAGAGTTCAACCATTCCACCAAAGCCTAACCCACTTAAACCGAGGACCTGAATGCACAAGCTTCAGATAACCGAGGCTCAGAGCAAAATGTACTGATGAGCTCCTCGAACCTTTTGATCCCTTAGTCAAATTTAGAGCCCGAGATGGAAGAAGGCCGAAGAAGGCGAATGCTCATCCTCGACCGATACCGAGCTCATTCAACCGATTCAAAGATATATTCTTCAGATTATGGACGGCAGGGTATATCCTCAATCGAAGATGCTTGATATTGTCAAGATTCGAGGGGAAGATCGTGGAATGAGGAGATTTTCCCGACCGACTTCTCGGGGTTCGTAAGACAAAGCCCCATTTTGATGAGCCGGTTCAAGAAAGCTTTATGACAAGAAAGAATAGGAGACAAATCCAAAGATGGAGATGGGGACCAACAGGAAGATGCCGAGGATCACCTCAAAAGTAAAAAATAGACTTGCTTTCATCAACTCAATCGAAGCCACTCTTCGGTGTACCTTTGCACTATTAATAATTATGCCAGAGTTCCGAAAGTACTATCTTTAATTCAAATGTCCGATAATCGAACAGGCTCAATTGGAGACCGGAGCTCGGATGGCCGAGCTCAGATGATCAAACAAAGACAAAATATGATTAATTTGGATCTCACTTCCGCCATGGAGAAACTTGAGAAGATTGAGCCAATGTCGATCAAACTTACTCAAATGGAAGCAACGCTGGCAATCAAGCTCGAACAATGGAAGGGGCTTAGCCATTCTTCGGAATCTGCGAGATACAAAACACTCGACCACTCGAGATGACCTCCATGGAAGAAAAGTTTAATGAAAAGTTCGAGGAGTCAACGCAGAAAGTTAAAATGAAATGAAACAAAAGCACCAGAGTCGATCAATTTCTAGTGGTAAAACCGACAGAGAAAAAATGAGGTTTTATCAAATCTATCATTGAGGAAATGAGCTCAAATTGACCAAGATGATGACAGAGATGCTTAAAGATGCACTCTCCGCCGCCGTTGCACACATATCTTTAACTGCTCGTGGCTAAGAACCACATTAGAGAAATGGAAGATGAGCAAGATCAGCTAGCGTGAGAGATCCGTACGAAAGCAAAGAACAAGATCACATGGACACGCCTTCCCGGACTTCTTCCAAACTACTTGCAATTGCAAGAAGGGGAAAGGGAAGGTCACAATCGTGAAGTTCATGGCACGATTTTGGAAAAGAAGGCTCGAAAGATGCTTGAAATGTAAATCTAGCCCAAGCCTTTAAAGAAGTCGATGCTATCGTTCGTAGAAGCTCGCTTACATTCGAAGTCGAGCAAACCAAGCTTTGAGGTTGCAAGAGAGAAAACGAAAAGCTAGAACTAAGGTTGAACAAGCGCCGGTGGCCGAATCACGGCGAAGAGGAAAGCCTTTCAACCCAGTAAGCAAGGGTTTTCTAAGCCAATCCAGAAAAGTTGGTTCGATGATAAAGATGCGTAAAATCAGTCTCAACCTCGTAAGAAAGTCTTCAACACCAGAGAGGCTCATGACACTCCAAAAAGAACAAGCTAAAAAAGTCAGCCGCTTCATCCTCGTGAACTTCGTGGATCGTAAAGAAGATAGATGAAGAGCGAATTAAGGAGTGACTTCGTGAAGTTTGCGAGCAAGAGGAAGGAAACATCGAAAAGCTACTGAAGGGCCCCATGTTGATAAATGGATGCCCATTAAACTCAACGACATGTGGGAAGAAGTGAAGAGAACCTTCGGGTTCAATTATGATGTTCTAAGGAATGGAGAGGGAAGGCTCGGACCGAATTTTGAATATCTTCTCACCTTTTATCCAAAGTATTTACAAAGTCGGATTAACCTTGCGGATGAAGGTGGAGTACGATAGTAGCCCCCATCCATATTCCTATCCTCCTCCAAGACTTGGTAATGGCTTGGTAAATGAAAAAATTATTACGCAAGAAATTGCTCAAGACTGCCGTCAATAACTGAAACAAATTCCATATTTATCGAAATAAATGAAATCAAGAAGAGATTCTTCGTAATGTTTGATCCGGAAGTGCCCAACGATGAAGTCAAAATGAAGCAAACCGAAAGGTAAGACCTAAGAGCCAATCAAGACTAAAAAATCAAGACTCGTAAGATTTTGTATTCTTTAAATTTTTGTCTTTTGATTTTGTTTGATAAATTCATTGTAATCTGTAATTGTACACTTATCATCAATGAAGATTTATCATTATGCTCAAAAAGATAATATCTCATTATCTTATTTTACATGTCTTTATATTTGATATGCCCGACATCGTTGTTTAGTGATGAAGTTGTTGGAGATTCATTCTTTCAAGTAATTGTTGAGAGACATAACCAATCTTGTAATAGGATAAACTCAAACCTCGAGTATAGGTTATATGTCCGTAACAAGATAGGTTTTGGCATCATCAAAAAAAAAGGGGAAATTGTTGGGAGATGAATTTAATAAAAGATTATATGATTTTGATTAAGATCCCAAAACCCCTAAGTATGACATGTTCGTAATGATCTTGATAGTTGAGTCGATTCATTCGGTTTAGAGTATTCGGATGTTATCCACGCAAAATGTATAAAACAGATATAGTTCAGATAGGTTCAAGACTCAAGAACTCAAGATGTTTAGAAGATACCGGTTTTCAATTTGAAATCAAGTCTCAAGACTCAAGATGGAAACCGAGAACCTAAGACTCAAAGATGAAGACTCAAAATATATCAACAAGATAAATCAAGACTCGTAAGACTCAAGACTCGAAGACTCTAGAGACTCGAAGACCCCGAAGACTCGTAAGACTCAAGACTCGAAATCAAGACTCGTAAGACTCAAGACGCAAGATCAAGACCGTGGTATTTGAAGATCAAGAATATCAGAAGACAAATCTTCAAGAACTCAAGAATGTAAATGCTCAATATGAACTCAATGTTCCGAGGCAATCAATATATCTATCCAAGGATGCAATATCGGTTTAACGCGATACCTTAGAAAGATAGATATTTGCTAAGACATTCAAATGCGCATAAGAGGAACTAAGTCGAAGTGTTGTTAAGGTTATATCAAACTCGAGTTTGTAACCAAAAGAGCCGCTGAAAGGTGTCTACCTTTTTATCAAGACAAAATTCAAAAAGAGAAGACGACATCAGACATAATTAATCGATAAAGGATAAAGTCAAAAAAAGATGTCGATGTAATGAAAGTTCCAAATCGCAAAAAGTGAAGACCGGCTACACGAAAAGGCTATTGCCTAAAAAAACGTGTTAGGGAGTTTCAAATCTTAAATATAGTCGTTTCTCACACACCATAAGAGGGAACTCACGGCTATCTCTCCAACGGATAGTTTTCAAGAGTGACCTTGGTGTATGCCTATAAATACCGGTGACCCTCTACTTTGTAAGGTTACGGAAATTTATACGCAACTCAAGAGCTCAAACTTATTCTTGCAAAAGTTAAAGCACTTTAAATACCTTGAATTTCCCAAGTGCTTTCTATATTGAAGAGAGCTCACTTTACTAAGCCTAGCTTGATAAGATTTATCCAAAGCTTAGTCGAGATATCCTAAACCTTTGCATTGTGCTTCATTGTAAAGGATATCTCATCCTAGTTGAAACCAACCAAGAAACCCCAAACCCTTGAGAAGGTAGTTGGAGTGTGTTTGTTGGTGAGAAGTTTGTAAAAGAGTTAGTAAACTACGCGGAGTAGTTAAAAACTCTAGAGGAGAAGTTAGTAAGCTATTAGTCCGAAAGCTTGTGTGTGATTGAAGTTAGTAAACCACGGAGGTAGTCGAAAAACTCAAGGCTCCAAGTAAGTAAACTACGGAGTAGTCAAAAACTCGGTAGCCGAGTTGAGTAAGTAAACTACGAGGTAGTCGTAAAGCTCGGTTGATAGTGAATTTCTCTCAAGAGTCGGGAGAGTGGATGTAGGAGCTTGAGTCTCGAACCACTATAATCGCTGTGTTCTTTTATTGCTTTTATCCGTGCTTAAACTCACAGATCAACTTGATTTTGAAAGCATAACTTTTTCACCGATATTCATCAATCCAATCGAAGTTGCATAAGTGAATCACAGCCCTAATCACTATTTCATAAGGGGAAGGTTTTCAAAGAAAGCTTAAAACGAGTATAAACTAAGGGCCAACCATTTCAAGACGATCGAAAGTAGCTAGAACAGATAGTTACCAAACTGAACTCTTCTCGAGGATTCAAGAAGTTAGTTATCCGATCCAAGCAACTCGGATCTCTTCTCGGACTCGTTAGGATTATCTGGAGGTATCTGGCGACTCAGATCAAATTTGAAAGAGACTTTGACTCAGAGTGATCCGTCTTCTCGGAACCTAATCTTGAGATTGTCCGACCCAAGTTACCTCGAAGAAAAAAAGTTTTAAAATCAACATCCCCATACACGTGTAAGACTCGTTTTCACCGGACCACCAACACTTGAGTAAAGTATTAGGATTGTCTTTATCCGGTATGTCCACATTATCGAAGTTCCTCCAAGAGGTAACCGTATCTAATGAGCGGATTATGATTCCTAATTGACTTACGTAGTTGTGGTTGTGCAGGCAGAACATTCTGATCATGAAAATTTTATGGTGCATCGATTTCATCAATGTCCGGAGAGTCCTCAAGAGCTACACTTTCAGATGCCTCTTGGGCGGGAGTTTGAACTATGTTGTTCTCATTCAGCCCACTTGGAGGTTCTTACACTAGCAAGCATACTCCAATTACGCTCCCACTGGTTGAAAGACGATCACCTAGTGAAAGACTCCCACCGTGAAAGTTGTTGAATGCTCCCACTGATTTCTTGTCATGTTGCTTTGACAAGATATCAGATATCAGTCTCTTTGTTAATTTGTGGTTCTTGAATTTCTTCAAGTTCTATCAGCTTACGACCTTGTTCCTTAAAGACCTAGTCTTCTTCGAGGAACTTGGTCTGCCTAGAAACAATCACTTATTGTTTCTCAGGTAGATAGAAGTAATATCCTTTAGTTTCCTTAGGATATCCCACAAAGTAACCCTTTTCACCTTTGGATTCCAACTTGTCGGCAAGCATCCTTTTTCACAATCACGGGGCAACCAGTTGTGTGATATGTGTAAAAGTTGGGTTCTTGCCACACCATAATTCATATGGTGTATGCTCAACCGATTTAGATGTAATCCTATTCAGAATGTGGATTGAGATTTATAACGCGTATCCCCATAAGAATATCGGAAGAGAGGATAAGCTCATCATGGACCTCACCATGTCTAACAAGGTTCGGTTTCTCCTTTCGGGCACACCGTTCATCTGAGGTGTTCCGGGAGGAGTCCATTGTGACTGGATTCCATGTAACTTCAAGTAATCAGTGAATTCACGGCTAAGGTATTCACCTCCTCGATCTGATCGAAGAGTCCTGATACTCTTACCAAGTTGCTTCTCTACTTCAGCCTTAAACTCTTTGAATTTCTCAAAAGATTCGAATTTGTGTTTCATAAGATACTCGTATCCGTATCTTGAGAAATCATCAATAAAAGAGATGAAGTATCCGAAGTGACCCCTAGCTAGAGTGGGCAATGGTCCACAAACATCGTTGTAGATCAACTCTAAAACTTCTTTGGCATTCACCCATTTCCCAGAAAAGGGTTTGTTGATCATCTTGCCCATGAGATAAGATTCACAATCTTCATAAGACTCACAGTCGAATGGGGTTAAGTAGTTTAACTTTCTTAACCTTGCAATTATTTTCTCGTTTACATGATCAAGTTCTACAATGGTATAAGTAAGTCGGGTTTTCATGATTACTAAGTTTGAGTCTTTTATTTTGTATATTAAGAACATCATATCCATAATGCAATAAATAAATGTTGCGAGTAATAGAAAGAGCTAGATGACAATCATTAAGTTCTAATATAAAACCGAAGGGTAAGTCTAACACATAAGTCCCCACAAGTTCAGTAGCAACTCTTGCTCCATTTCCACGTGTAAGACAACTTCACCTGCCCTAACTGCTCTAAGAAACATGAGCCCCTTCACATTCACACAAATGTGAGAGCCACATCCGGTATCTAATACCAAGCAGTTGGCGCTATTTGTGGATATGTCTATCTTAATAACAAACATACATGTTCTAGTGCCAGAAGCACCCAGTGCTTTCCTTTTAGCAACCAGAACCTTATAGTCCTTCTTCTTGTGCCCTCTTCTACTTATAGTAGAGGCACACATCCTTTTCTACCCACTCCTTCTCTTGAACACCATCTTAGTGATAGTGAACTCAAAAATCTTGAGCACGTTGTGAAGTTCAGGCATGGTCGCATCCGTCTTATTCATATTGTTGTTCACAATGAAGCTGAAATATGAATTGGGAGCGACTGGAGGATAGCATAAATGATAACATTGATCCTTTAGCTCAATGCCTAAATTACCAAGTTTCTCAATTAGGCCTATCATCATTAGCACATGAGGCGAAATCTTCTCTTTTTTAGCTAACCGACATCTAAACAGATCTCTCATCACTTCATAAATCTCAGAATGAGATTCAGAATCAAAGAGATCCTTCAGATGCTTGAGCATATAGAAGGGACTCATTTTCTCATGTTGCCTATGCAATTCGAGAGTCATGCCGAGCAACATCACACACTGAGTCTGGGAAGCATCCTTTTGATGCTTCTTCTGAGCTGCTATGTCATACGTGGCTGCCTCAGGGAACCAGATGTATGGGTAACCAGGATTGGCGTGTCCAACACATACTCAATCTTTTCTTGCCTTAGCACCAAACACATGTTTCGGTGCCAGTCCAGAAAATTTGGCCTAGCCAATTTGTTTGTTTTCAAAACACATCTCAATAATAGTTATACATTTCAACTAACCAAGAGAAATAAAATAAAACGGTAATTAAACACATAATTCCTATGATCAATATTCAGCAATCAAAATAAACATGGCCTTTCTTTTGTGTTTATTTTGTCTCCATTATTTTCACATACTTAACGACCTCATCGGAAAAGTACGAATTTATATCAAATATAAATTATAATGGACTAGGATTCACATTACTACTATTGTAACCCCAGTGAGGGCTGATCATTACAATAGCATAACTGGTAGGTCTCCAAACCAATTGCAAAACTGCAATTCCTAGTTTGTCAAATCTAGTTCGACTAATGTCCCTTACCCTTTGTTCCCCGTGAGGGCTAGCGAAACATAGTTAAGTTGGTTTACAACCATCAAGCGGCGACATTACATGTCCCTATAAAAGTCCCGTTAGATGTAGATCCTAGCAAAAGACGAGGGTCTTTAAGTACTCATTGGAACGAAATCTCCGGTTTTACTTTTAATTTTGATGGAAGACATCTTATCAAATTAATGAGAAAACCATATTTTAGTGAGGAACGTTTTCAAGACGGGGTGTTAATTGCTTAATCGAGATCCAACATGTTAATCTACATCATATTTGAGCAATTATTGGGTGCCGCCTACCCAAACATGATTTACACGGACTAACATTTATATGGGCACCGTCTACCCAAACAATAATACGGTCCGACAATTACTGGACGACGCCTACCCAAACAATTATAATGAGGACGTAAAATGTGTTAACAGAATTTAAATTAAATTGTTAACCAAGTGGGAATTAATAACTCGTTTAATTCTTTAAACCATAATTTTAAAATCTAATTTTAAAAAAGTTTAATAATTAAATTCATTATCAATATTAGCTTTTAATTAATCCAATTAATTAGGTCCGTCATTAGTCCAACTAATACGTTTTATTAAAATAATTAACCAAGTGAGATTTAATAATTCTTTTAAAATGAATTTTAAAATCCAATTTTAAATTTTAATTTTAAAATTATTAAACTTCAACAATTAATCAAATTAATTACAAATAAAAGTCCAACTTTTATTACTAATTCTTAAAATTAATCTTATTACCTTAAAAAAATCAGATTTTATGTATTGGTTCGTCAAGGGCTCAAGTTCAATTTCCAAAATTTACACGGAGGGGCCTGTTTGAAATCCAATTTGCAAAACAGTCCCTCCCTCATCACTGCCCGGACACCGCATTCTAATCGGAAAAACTGAAAACCCACAATTTCAACCATTCATCAGGATTAATCCAATTAATCACAGTAATAGCCAATTTGGAATCCAGTTCAATCAATTTGTTTGAAATAGTCCAACAAAAACTCGAACAAACTGACCCAAAATCAAAACACACAAATCTGTACAGAAATTGTGTTTCAATCGGAGAAGAAAAGTGGCACGTGTGATCGAGTCGCCGCCGCCGCTAGGCGCGCGCCGACGACTCGTCACTGCAGCCAAGTTAGAACGCATATCGGGACAAGCACGGCAGTGCGTCGCACGTTTTGCTCGAAATGAAAATGGCACGCATCCCGTCAAAATAGATCGGCAAGCGCGAGAATGAAAGGGCGACGAGGTGGTGTTTCGCCGTGAAACCCATCGCCCCCGGGTTTGTCCGATGAATCGAAAATCAAAACAGGGACGCCGCCGCCGAAGAAAAGGGAAATGCGAAAACACCGCTTGAATCGCCGCAATTGAGATTGCGCCGCCGCGGTCAAACCCGTTGGGTCCAGACGGCCGTCGTGAGGGGCAGCGTCAGCCGCCGCCTCAAGCGACGCCATGGGTCTCCGATTTGGATGAGCGTCGCTGGTATAGTGGGCGGAGAGCAAAAGAGGGCTCAAACCCCAAATTAACCAAAAGTGACGCAAAGACCAAGAGCCCACAAAATTAAATAAGTTTGTCAATATTCAATAAAACAGACGCACCCCAACAATTTCAAGGAATACGTGCGGTCAGTTTGATGACAAAATTAGTTGTACCACCATATTTTATTAAACAATTCAATTAGCAATTAAGTCAAGAGCATGAAGCTTTGATACCACTGTAGGATTTTAGAGGCACGTAAACAAATAATACATGAGAATCGGAATTAAACAGTTCACCAACAACGAACATATAATTGTATAATTAAATACGTGTAAACATAAAGAGAAATCTTACAGTAAATCGTACGCATATTTCTCTACTATGGTATCCACGTAATCCCCGTTAATAGACTTGCACAGATTTACCAGCGTTGAATCCCGAGATGAATTTTCTAGGAAAATTCTAACTCAAGATTTTATAGAGAGAATTTTAACAACCGTATTATGGATTCCCAAGAGCTCATATATATAGGAGAGCTTAAATCTTAAGCTAACCTGATTGGGAAATAAAATCCTTAATATTTATTTAAATAAATCTCTTAGATTTATTTCCCACATATAAAATCTCTACGGATTTAATTCTCATGTATATCAAATCTCTACGGATTTGATTCCATATATATTAAATCCTATAATAATATTTCATATAATATTATTGGGAATCCTATTTAATTAAATCCAATTTAATTAAACATTAATAATAATTAATTCTAAATTAATCTATTATTAATTAATTCTCCATAAATTAAATATTAAATCCAATAAAACATTTAATCAACCAACTATAATCCGTAAAAGGGAACTACTTCTTGTGTGACCCATATGCCCTCGATATATTGAGTGATTAGTCAAATTAACGGTCTTAATTGAACCCTAGAAAATAAATCAGACATTCTCAATATATGAGGTACGTTGCGAGAAACGTGCAACTACCTATAACTGAAACATGGGCTATTACGATTTCCTCCTTTCATTCACGAATACTTGATTAAGTCTTGAACATGATGAAGTGTCTATTCAAATAACTTAACCATATTATCTCCAATCACTAATTGATCATTTATGTCACACTTAGCCACAAAGTCTAAGTTTACGTGCATCGGCCGATGACTTTGATCCAATTATGATGAGAAGATGAGTATTCTCTCTAAATCCACATTGAGGAATAAATCCTATTCTTGGCTCAACAACCACTCACAAGCACTTTGTGAACCCAATCCAAGCCATATCTACCCATAGACGAGTGCAAGCGTCGGTCATGGTCAAAGTCCATCACTCCACACATGTCGTGCGTATTAACCTCAAGTCAAAGGAGTATCACATCGCTCCCACTAACCGAGACACCCGTAGACACATATAGTGGAAATACATCAAACGGTTTCTCGGATGGGTATATCAATACCCTCTAAGGCATTTGTGCATCCATCATGAAATACCTAGTATCTCATAGTAAATGAGATCTTACTACACTCTCTATGAGTATGATGCAGATCGCACACCAATCTCCATTGCATCATCAATATCCCATTCTTGATGATCCTTGATCGGGGCTTATTTGAGAATAATGCTTAACTCATCTGAGTTCTCACAACCTCAAAGACAACAATGACTCATGGGAACACTTGCATGAATAAATGCAAACAATCAAACATAATATTCATACAAGTGTATTGCCATACATTAAAATATTGAATCAAACTAAATATCATCGAGTATTATATCCTTACAATAGATCTAGGACACTAACACTAACAATCTCCCACTTGGACTAGAGTCAATCACCTACATGTTTAACCCCTAGACCATCAAATATCTAGTGTGTATATGAACACTCAGTGTTTTGGTGAAAGGATCTGTCAAATTAAATATGTTGGAATACATTTTAATTCTATTTCTCCTATCGTTATGATCTATCGGATCAAATAATAGGTCTGATACTGCTTGTCGATCTCGGTTCCTTTGCTTGCACAATCGCACCAACGTTGTCTCAATACAAGTTTATTAGACAACTGGCATTCAGAACTACCCCTAGTTCTCTTAAGAACTATAAAATCCAGATAGCCTCTTTGAGGCTTCTGATATTGCAATGTACTTAGCTTCGGTTATTGAATATACGGTCGACTTGCTCAGAACTATTCCAACTGATCACCTCATCACTGAGAGTGAAACGTAACCTGACTGTGATTTGTAATCATCACAGTCGGATTGGAAACTTGTGTCAGCTCAACCAGTCACTACTAGTTCTGACTGTCCACCAAAGACAAGAAAATATTCTTTAGTTCGTCTAAGATACTCCAGAATGGTCTTGACATCAATCCAGTGAGACTCACCCGGATTTTGTTGGTATCTACCAGTGATGTTGATAGCGTAGGCCACGCTTGACCTTGTGCAAATCATGGCGTACATGATTGACCCAATTGCATATGCATATGGGACATCTTTCATGCGCTTGATATCAGCTTCAACAGAAGAACAATCCTTCTTTGATAGCTATATCCCATGATTTGCCGATATAGATCCTCTCTTAGAGTTCTCCATAGCAAAACGCTTCAACACCTTGTCTACATAGGTGAACTGTGCAGCCGCAACATCCTCTTGGATCTATCCTTGTGGATCTTGATCCCTAGGATGTAGCAGCTTCACAAAGACCCTTCATCATGAAGGTCTTTAACAACAAATCTTTAACGGACTGCATTAACGGGATATTGTTTCCCAAAATCAACATGTCGTCGACATATACAATTATAAAGACAATATTCTTTCCGCTGCTTTTACGATAAACACAAGGATCTTCCGAATTTTTGATGAAGTCAAAAGGGCTTGATAGCTTCATCAAATCGGATATTCCAACTCCTAGAAGCTTTCTTCAATCCATAAATGGATATCTTTAGCTTGCATACTAGATTAGAATTTAACTTAGATGTAAAACCTTCCGGTTGAGTCATAAACACTTCCTTATCAATGTTTCCATTAAGGAAAGTTGTTTTGACATCCATCTGCCAAATCTCATAATCATAGTGAGCTGCTATCGCAAGTAAAATTCGAATGGACTTGATCTTTGCAACTGGTGAGAAGGTCTCGTCATAGTCAATGGCTTTTGCTTTGACTATAACCCTTCGTTACCAACCTAGCTTTATAGGTTTGTACTTTGTCATTTGCATCAGTCTTATGCTTGAAGACTCAATCGCAACATATGGGTCTAACCCCTTTAGGCAACTCAACCAAGTCCCAGACTTGATTGGTGTACATCGTGTCCATCTCAGATTTCATGGCTTCATGCCATTTCCCTGAATCAATATCTGATATTGCTTCAGAGTAAGTATTAGGATCGTCTTCATGCCACTTCCCTGAATCAATATCTGATATTGATGTCCACATTATCGAGTTCCTCCAAGAGGTAATCATATCTAATGGGAGGATTACGATTCCTAATTGACTTACGGAGCTGTGGTTGAGCAGGCAGTACATTCTTATCGTGAACATTTTATGGTGCATCGATTTTATCAATGTTCGGAGAGTCCTCAAGAGCTACACTTTCAGATGTCTCTTGGGCGGGAGTTTGAACTGTGTTATTCTCATTCAGCCTACTAGGAGGTTCTTGCACTGGCAAGCATACTCCAATTACGCTCCCACTGGTTGAAAGACGATCGCCTAGTGAAAGACTCCCACCGTGAAAGTTGTTGAATGCTCCCACTGATTTCTTGTCATGTTGTTTTGACAAGATATCAGTCTCTTTTTTAATTTGTGGTTCTTGAATTTCTTCAAGTTCTATCAGCTTACGACCTTGTTCCTTTAAGACATAGTCTTCTTCGAGGAACTTGGTCTGCCAAGAAACAATCACTGATTGTTTATCAGGTAGATAGAAGTAATATCCTTTAGTGTCCTTAGGATATCCCACAAAGTAACCCTTTTAACCTTTGGATTCCAACTTGTCGGTAAGCATCCTTTTTCACAATCACAGGGCAACCAGTTGTTTGATATGTGTAAAAGTTGGCTTCTTGCCACACCATAATTCATATGGTGTATGCTCAACCGATTTAGATGGAATCCTATTCAGAATGTGGATTGAGGTTTATAACGTGTATCCCCATAAGAATGTCGGAAGAGAGGATAAGCTCATCATGGACCTCACCATGTCTAACAAGGTTCGGTTTCTCCTTTCGGGCACACCGTTCATCTGAGGTGTTCCGGGAGGAGTCCATTGTGATTGGATTCCATGTAACTTCAAGTAATCAGTGAATTTATGGGTAAGGTATTCACCTCCTCGATCTGATCAAAGAGTCCTGATACTCTTACCAAGTTTCTTCTCTACTTCAGCCTTAAACTTTTTGAATTTCTCAAAAGATTCGAATTTGTGTTTTATAAGATACACGTATCCGTATCTTGAGAAATCATTAGTAAAAGTGATGAAGTATCCAAAGTGACCCCTAGCTAGAGTGGGCAATGGTCCACAAACATCGTTGTAGATCAACTCTAAAACTTCTTTGGCATGCACCCCTTTCCCAGAAAAGGGTTTGTTGATCATCTTGCCAATGAGATAAGATTCACAATCTTCATAAGACTCACAGTCGAATGGGGTTAAGTAGTTTAACTTTCTTAACCTTCCAATTCTTTTCTCGTTTACATGATTAAGTTCTACAATGCTATAAGTAAGTCGGGTTTTCATGATTCCTAAGTTTGAGTCTTTTATTTTGTATATTAAGAACAGCATATCCATAATGCAACAAATACATATTGCGAGTAATAGAAAGAACTAGATGACAATCATTAAGTTCTAATCTAAAACCAAAGGGTAAGTCTAACAAATAAGTCCCCACACATTCAGTAGCAACTCTTGCTCCATTTCCACGTGTAAGACGACTTCACCCGCCCTAACTGCCCTAAGACACATGATCCCCTTCACTTTCACACAAATGTGAGAGCCACATCCGGTATCTAATACCAAGTAGTTGGCGCTATTTGTGGATATGTCTATCTTAATAACAAGCATACATGTTCTAGTGCCAGAAGCACCCAGTGCCTTCCTTTTAGCAACCTGAACCTTATAGTCCTTCTTCCAGTGCCCTCTTCTACTTATAGTAGAGGCACACATCCTTGTCTATCCGCTCTTTCTCTTGAACACCATATTAGTGATAGTGAACTCAAAAATCTTGAGCACGTTGTGAAGTTCAGGCATGGTCGCATCCGTCTTATTCATATTGTTTTTCACAATGAAGCTGAAATATGAATTGGGAGCGACTGGAGGATAACATAAATGAAAACGTTGATCCTTTAGCTCAATGCCTAAATTACCAAGTTTCTCAATTAGGTCTATCATCATTAGCACATGAGACGAAATCTTATCTTCTTTAGCTAACAGGCATCTAAACAGATCTCTCAACACTTCATAAATCTCATAATGAGATTCAGAATCAAAGAGATCCTTTATATGCTTGAGCATATAGAAGGGACTCATTTTCTCATGTTGCCTATGCAATTCGAGAGTCACGTCGAGCAACATCACACACTGAGTCTGGGAAGCATCCTTTTGATGTTTCTTCTGAGCTGCTACGTCAAACATGGCTGCCTCAGGGAACCAGATGTAGGGGTAACCGGGATTGGCGTGTCCAACACGTACTCAATCTTTTGTTGCCTTAGCACCAAACACATGTTTCGGTGCCAGTCCAAAAAATTTGACCTAGTCAATTTGTTTGTTTCCAAAACATATCTCAATAACAGTTATACATTTCAACTAACCAAGAGAAATAAAATAAAATGGGAATTAAACACATAATTCCTATGATCAATATTCAGCAATCAAAATAAACATGACCTTTCTTTTGTGTTTATTTTGTCTCCATTATTTTCACATACTTAACGACCTCATCGGAAAAGTACGAATTTATATCAAATATAAATTATAATGGACTAGGATCCACATTACTACTATCGTAATCCCAGGGAGGGTTGATCATTACAATATCATAACTGGTAGGTCTCCAAACCAATCGCCATTGCATCGTCAATATCCCATTCTTGATGATCCTTGATCGGGGTTATTTGAGAATCATGCTTAAGTCATCTGAGTTCTCACAACCTCAATGACAACAATGACTCATGGGAACACTTGCATGAATAAATACAAACAATCAAACATAATATTCATACAAGTGTATTGCCATACATTAATATTAGATGAACTAAAATATTAAATCAAACTGAATATCATCCAGTATTTGTCCTTACAATAGATTGTCTTTAGGACACTAACACTAACATGAATTCGATTTCAATTATGTTATATGGTATCACTTTCTAGGTTTAGTTTTCATCGATCTTGGCGGTTTTTTTTTCTGCATTTCTTTGGTTGTGTTTATCGCACTTTGTGATTCTCGATTGAGTTTATCTCGGTCGATTTTTGTTATTCTTCATGTCTATCACAATTTTGGTAGATTTCTTCGATTTATTTCTATATTTTGTCGTGAATTCCATAGCTAATTTGACGCCTCCAGTTCTTGATCTGAATTCCCTAAATCCTTTGTCGTCGTTGTGTCTCCATCACAACGACAATACTATTGTTTCGATAGTCTTGGAGCCTCTGAATGGATCAAATTTCACCGCCTGTAGTCATTTTGTCAAGTGTGCCCTAAGTGTGAAGAATAAGGTCCCACTGATTGATGGCTCTATTCCACGGCCGGTCGAAGCTGACGATCGTGCGATTTATCTTGCGTGGGTAAGGGCGAATGATTTTGTGCTCCACTGGATTCTGAACTCTATATATTCAGACATCAAGAAGACTCTCGAATAGTTTACAGTTGTGAAGGACGTTTGGGACGAATTGCACGTTCGGTATGCGCAGATGGATCTTACTCGCATCTTTCATCTGGAGAAGTCTTTGAACACAATCTCGAAAGGTACTCAGTCTCTTGTTCTTTATTATAACCAGTTCAAGGTATTATGGGATGAGTATTTGAGTTTTCGCCCTGTGTTGCCTGTGGTGCTATGAATTTGTGTACCTGCGAACTGTTATAATATGTGCTTAAGGTCCAAGAACAGGACTCTGTGATGAAGTTTCTAGCTGGTTTGGATGATTCATTTTTGGCTATTCGTAGTCAATTATTGTTGTCTTCTCCCTTTCCTCCTCTTGCAAAGGTATATTCATTGTTGTTGCAAGAAGAGACACAACGTAATTTGTATGTTTCTAAGGTTGAAACTTCTGATTCGATGGCAATGTTGGCCAAGAATGCAAATTATGGTAGGTATAAAGACAAGAAAAAGATGTTAAGGTGCAGCCACTGTGAGGGCCCAGGTCATATTGTTGACTATTGTTTTCAGTTAATTGGATATCCACCAGGGTGGAAAGGGCATAGAGGACAGAAGGTTGACAAGAATACTTCCACTAATTCATCTGCTAATCTTGCATATCCACCTAAGGGGAATTTTGATGATAAATCTGGTGATAGTACTAACCCTCTTTTCACTCAGGAGTTTTTTTAACAGTTTCTGACTTTTACTAAGATGAAAAATGGTGAGGATGCTAGCCATTCTGCAGCTGATGTTGTTGTTTCTCATCAGGATAGCACTCCTGTAGGTATGACTTGTTGCTTACATTCTAGCACTAGTCATTATTCTTGGATATTAAATACAGTTGTCACAGATCATATGATAAGTAACATAAATCTGTTTAATTCACCACCACAATCTGTTAATGTTAAAATTAACCTTCCTAATAATGAGGTAGCCACAGCAACTCACATAGGCATTGTGATTTTGCATGATAAGCTTACTTTGTATAATGTTTTATTTGTGTTTAGTTTCTCTTTTAATTTGTTGTCTATATCACATCTTACCATAAATTCATCTTGTATCGTCACTTTTTTATCTACACACTGTGTTTTACAGGACAAGTTGAGCATGAATGTGATTGGTACTGCTGAACAGGAGGGTGGTTTGTACCATCTGAAATTCAAAAAATAGATAGTCATTGTGTGAATAATGTAGTGCAGAAATCTGTAGATTTCAGTCTTTGGCACTCTAGGTTAGGACATGCCTCTTCACAATGCATGTCTTACATAAAGGGAATAAGTGTAAGAGGGAACGATGGTTCTAAACCTTGTGAGATTTGTCCCTTAGCAAAATAAAAGAAATTGCCTTTTAATAAAAGTACTTCTATTTCAGATGCTTCTTTTAGTCTTGTACATTGTGATGTTTGGGAACCTTTTTCTACAGTTTCTCATTCTGGTCATAAATTTTTCTTAACAATTGTGGTTGATTACAGTAGGTGTACTTGGGTGTATTTGTTGAAATCAAAGTCTGATGTTTCTGTTTCTTTGACAAGATTTCATAACATGGTTAAAACACAATTTGATGCTAAAATCAAGATTATTAGAAGTGACAATGATACTGAATTCTTATTACATGATCTATTTCATTCAAATGGTATTTTACATCAAACTTCTTGTGTTGAAACTCCTCAACAAAATGGGATTGTTGAGAGGAAGCATCAACATCTCTTACAAGTGGCAAGAGCTTTATTACTTCAATCTTGTCTTCCTTTAAAATTTTGGAGTGAGTGTGTTCTTATTGTTGCTCATTTGATTAATAGACTTCCTTCTCTTGTGTTGAATAATAAGAGTCCTTTTGAAATGCTTTTTAAGAAAATTCCTGATTATGAGCATATGAGAGCATTTGGTTGTCTTGGTTTTGCAAATACATTGACTGCTAATAGGCATAAATTTGATCCTAGAGCAACAAAGTGTGTGTTTATTGGATATCCTTTTGGGACAAAAGGGTATAGATTACTTGATGTTGCAACTGGCAAAATTATTGTCTCCAGGAATGTGAAGTTTTATGAAAATGTCTTTCCTTATTCTGATAAACAAGGCACTAACATCTTTGTAGACAAGTTGTTTTCTGAAAACATGGTTTCTATATCTCATGAAATGGCTAGTCAAGAGGCTTCTTCTGATGTTTTATCTTCTACAAATCCAGGTAACACTCTTGTTCATCATGATGATTGTACAATAGATAATACTGTGATTCATCATTCAGATCTTACTGAAGAATTTACTGACCACCATTTAGATCTTAATGAAGAGATCACTAATTTTTCTACTAATAGTCATGTTACTACTGTCAATGATGATTGTAGAAGGTCTACTAGAAATAGACACCCCCCTGCATATTTACAGATTTATGAAACAAATCTACCTCAAACAAATATTGTTGTTGATAACAATTCTCTTTCAAATGATAACGCCCCTCATAAAAATGCTAATGTTGTATCAACTATGAAAACATAGTATCCTATTTCTGATTATCTATCTATTTCCCAGCTTTCTGATAAGCATAGGCATTTCATAGCTGCTATTTCACAAATTCAAGAACCTAAGAATTACAAACAAGCAAGCATTGATCATAATTGGCAGAATGCTATGTCTTTAGAGTTACAAGCTTTAGAGAGAACTAATACTTGGACTTTAGTAAATCTGCCATTAGGTAAACATTGCATTGGGTGTAAATGTGTTTACAAAGTAAAGTATAAGGCTGATGGGACAATAGAGAGATATAAAGCAAGGCTTGTTGCCAAATGATACACACAGGAGGAAGACATTGATTATTTTGATACCTTCTCTCATGTAGCAAAGATTACTACTGTTAGAATTCTTTTAGCAGTAGCAATTTCTAAAAATAGGTTTATTCATCAACTAGATGTAAACAATACTTTTTTTACATGGTGATTTGGTAGAAGAAGTCTATATGATACCCCTCCAGGTTATATTATACCACAAGATACAAGAGTTTGCAAACTAAATAAAAGCGTATATGGTCTAAAACAGACTTCAAGACAATGGTTTCATAAACTTTTTGTTTCCTTACTTGAAATTGGATATGTTCAGTCTAGAGCAGACAACTCTCTCTTTACAAAACAAACAAAGAGTTCTTTTACTGCCCTTCTTTGTTATGTAGATGACATCATCCTTACAGGTGATAGTATTGATGAAATTCAGAAGGTAAAACAATTTCTTGACAACAAGTTTACCATTAAAGATCTTGGTGTTGGGAAATTAGGGGTGCCCGGATCTATTCTAGTTGAATTTAAATACATATTTAAATTAATCAATTAATTACTAACATGAATTAATCCTAAACCAATTCAACATAATAATTAATAAGCAAATAAACATCATGCGTACACGTATTTCACGTAAAACCTAAGCATGCGGAATCTAGGAATTACGTAAATACTAACCTCTCGTAGAGACAACCGCTGAGACGATGGATCAACCCAAAGTACCTTCTTAAATATGTCCCACGTCCACGAACGTAATCCGGTGGGAGGATTATCAATGAACGATTTTAATCTAAAGGAGAAAATAAAATATTTGGCCACCACCTTTGTGGATTTCTAATTTTTCCAACACATGGAATTGCACTTGGGGATGAAAAATTCATCCCCTATTTATAATATTAGGGGTGGTCGAAAATTTGATCTAGGAATAAGATGGAAAAATCTTTTTCTTGATCTCCAAGAAATCTTGAATATATCCAATATATTCTTTTCTCCATATTAAAATATTCCACAAAAATCCCACCTCCTAATATTAAGGATATTTTTGAAAATTTTAACTAGTTAGGAAAGAAATAAGATCTTTGACTTTTCTTGAATTTATGGGATAAACTTGTATTCCAAGAATACATCTTCCATAAAATCTTTCCAAGAAAATCAAGAAAATCTTTTCTCTCTTCCTACCCAATATTTTCGAAAATAAATGAGGAAAAATAAGGCAAAATATTTTCTTCTCCTTTTCATTAATTGGACTTTAGTTTGGGCTATTTGAGGGGCCTTTAGGAGAATTAAGATTGGACCTCCAATGGGCTATGAAGCTTTAATATTTAGCCAAAATATTATTCAAGCCAATTAATATTAATTTACTCCACATCCATCTTAACCCACATTACGACTTCACAATAATATGGCTCCCGGTTATTATTTCCCGCTTTTAAGATTATCTTAGCCCATTAATTAATTAAGCCACTGAACAGACTTTATATTAATTAATATCTTTGTCCTTGGAGTAAAGACAACTCAACATTATTATCCATACCGGAAATAAATTTCCACTTGCAAGATTTGATATGATAAAGATTCTGAGTTCACCAAGGGGACAAATCAAGCAAGTCGTACTTGCACGCGATTCTCCGTATTAAATCTTAGCAATCGTCATGTAATTAACAATATTGCCCAAGATACAAGGTATCGAATCGCATTGATTCTCTTCCCATCATAAGTGAAAGCAATAGTTATTAATTTCACATGATCCAATTTAAAGAACGAAGATTAAGAAATAACGAACCACTAAGGTCTAATTCTTGTATATTCAGTACCGAAGAATTTATCCTCCTGTAGGTCCTTTTCAGCACATCATAATGCACTAGTCTATTCCCTTGGTCAAGACAAGTCAATCTGAGCCTTACACTTCAACCTTTCATGATGGGTTGTTCATTTCCATCTGGGTTGTGAATTTGTACTTAGTCATGAGGAGCTGTTAATTTGATCTTCTGTGATCTGGTATCACCAAATTAACTACAACTAACACGTACTGACTTATCGAACGGGTATGCAGTAAATATATATAACATTCATTGATATTTAATGCAACATGTGATAAATAATTTATTTCTGCAAAATAAATAAGAAATTCAGTTTGGTTATACAAAGTAAAAGCATACTTTTCAGTATAACCCCAACACTTGGCACTTTAAAATATATACTTGATATTGAAGTCGCAAGAAACGAAAAGGGGTTACAATTGAATCAGAGAAAGTATGCTTTGGATCTTTTAAATGATTGTGGTTACCTAGGTAGTAGACCTTGCTCTACACCAATGGAATCAAAGCAGACTTTCATTTCTGAAAACTCTACACCATTACAGGATCCTTCTTCTTATAGAAGGATAGTGGATAAGTTACTCTACTTAACCATTACAAGACCTAATTTATCATATTCCATTCAAACTCTAACCCAATTTATGAGCAAGCCTACAGAGGCAAATTTAGCTGTTGTCCACAGGTTGCTCAGGTACTTAAAGAGTAATACAGGACAAGGCATCTTTTACCCAGCAAATTAGAACCTAAGCCTCAAAGCATTTGGAGATTCGGGCTGGGCCAGATGTGAGATCACTAGAAGAAGTGTGACTGGATTTGATGTTTACCTTGGGCACTCATTGATATCATGGAAGTCAAAGAAGCAGCCTATTATTAGTAGATCTTCAGCTGAGGTTGAATACAGGGCAATGGCCTCCACAACTTGTGAACTACAATGGATCATCTACATCTTAAGGGATCTCAGAATACAACATTCACATCCTGCAATTTTGTACACATACATCAGGTCAGCATTATGTATAGCACACAATCCTGTGTTGCATGAAAAGACCAAACACATTCAGCTGGATTTTTATTTCATGAGAGAGAAGATTCAAGAGGGAGTCATCAAGATTGTTCAACTACCTACATCAGATAACTTGGCAGACGTCTTAACCAAGCCACTTGGGCCATCTATGTTTCAGGATATCAAGTCCAAAATGGGACTTATAAATATACACTCCCATTTTGGGGGGATAAAGGGGAGTCAAAGCTTAGTCAACAATAAAAGGTTAGAGTACTAGTTGTTAAGGGAAAAGGTATTAGTGGTATATAGCCGCCCTTTTCAGTTAGAATATTATTAGTTGTATAAATAGAGGTTCACCCCTCTATCAGAATTACTGTTCCAATTTACAATTTCGAGCTCAATACATTCTAAAGATTCATCTTCTTCTAGTTGTTGGGGAATAAGTTGCACGGATCTATTCGGGATAAATATTTAAATACAAATTTAATTCTGATAATTATTACTAGCATGAATTAATTCTATATTAATTCAAATAATAATTCAACAACAAATCATGCATATAATCAATTCACGTAAATCCTACGCATGTGGAATTTCTACGAGTTTACGTGAACGTACCTCTTGGAATGGTAATGGCCTCGTTGATTAAACACACCAAAAGAACCTTCCCAAGTATTCCCTTAATCCTTGCTCGACAATCCGGTGGTAGGATGCTTGAGAACAATTAACAAAAGGAAAATAAACTTTGTTACACCACCTTTCTGGATTTACTAATTTTTCCAGCACATGGAATTGTACTTGGGAATGAAACACTCATCCCCTATTTATAGAGGAGTGGTGGTCGAATTTTTAGGATAAAATAATATGGGAAAATCTTTTCCTTGATCTCCAAGAAATCTTGAATATATCTCATATATTCTTTTCTCCATAATTAAAATATTCCACAAAAATCCCACCTTATCAAGTTATGGCCAATATTTTCGAAAATTTAGGGCAAGAATCCAAGATTTGGATCTTCTTGAATTTATGAGATATTTTTGTATTTCAAGAAATACATATCTTCCATAATATATTTTCAAGAAAATCAAGAAAATTTTTCTTTCCCTTAATTATCAAAAATTTCAAAATATACTATATGGATACCTAAGTGGGAGATTTCTTGAATTTAATGAGATAATCTTGTATTCCAAGAATACATATCTTCATTCCATAACAAAATTAAAAAAAAAATCTTTCTCCCCTTTTAATCCATAATTTTCAAAAAATAGGAAAAAATATGCAACAAGATTTATTTTATTTTTAAACACCTTTTTCAGTTATTGAACTTTATGTTGGGCTACTTAGGGGCCTTTAGGAGAATTAAGATTGGACCTTCCAATGGATCTTGAATTATCAATATTGAGCCACAATATTATTCAAGCCCATAAATATTAATTAATCCCACTACATAATTAATATTGCACTATCCATCTTAACCCATATTACAATCAATATGGCTCCCGGTTATTATTTCTCGTGTTTAAGATTATCTAGTCCATTAATTAATTCAAGCCACTGAAATAGCTTTCCATTAATTAATATATTTTGTCCTTGGTTAAGGAACAGTTCAACATTATTATCCATACCGGAAACTAGTTCCACTTGCAAGATTTGGTATGATAAAGCTTATGAACCTCCCAAGGGGGCAAATCGAACAAAGTCACTTGCACACGATTCTCCAGTATAAATCTTAGCAATCACATGTGACCAATAATATTGCCCAAGATAAAAAGTATTGAATCTCGTTGATTCTCTACCCATGATAAGTCAAAACAATAGTTACCAACCACACATGATCCTATTTAAGGAACGAAGATTAAGAAATAATGAACCACTGAGGTCTAATTCTTCCTTGTTCAGTTCTAAAGAATTTGTCCTCCTCAGAGGTCCTATTCAAATTACATCACTATGCACTAGTGTAGTCTCTTGGTCAAGACAAGCCAATCTGAGCCTTACACTTCAACCTTCCACGATGGATTGTTCATTTCCATCTAGGTCGTGAATGGTGTACTTTTAGTTACAAAAGGATTTGTTAATTTAATCTTCCGTGATCCGGTATCACTAAATTAACTACAATGTAACACGACTATTTAATGAAACAAATTATGCAATAAATATATGTAACATTCAATGATATTTAAAGCATCAGTGATAAACAATTTATTTCAGTAAATAAGTCCGAAATTCAGTTTTGATTATACAAAGTAAAAGCATACTTTCCAGTATAATCCCAACAATCTCCCACTTATACTCAAAGTCCGCTTTTAAGTATACTACAAAGATGTCTCGTAGTTCCTAATACGTTACATCTAATGTCACCTACACGAACCTAATAATTTCTCCCACTTATACTCAAAGCAGTTGGGGCAACGGTCTTGACACCCATTCCTTCCACATGTCTCTCCGAATGTATTCGAGGTAGACTCTTTGTGAATGGATCTGCTAGGTTGTCTTCTAACGCTATTTTTGCCACATCTATATCTCCTCTCTTAACAATATCTCGTATAAGATGGTATTTCTTTTCAATGTGTTTGCTGGCCTTGTGGGCTCTTGGTTCCCTTGAATTTGCAACTGCTCCGGCATTGTCACAATAAACAAAGTGATTCTGGGGCAAATTCGAACTACATTCAAGTCCACTAGGAAGTTCTTGAGCCAAACCGCTTTTTTCACGCCTTCTCAAAGCGGCCTACATATTCGCTCCCATGGTAGAATCATGACGATTTCTGACGCTTCTCCATGTCACGGCTCCTCCCCCATGCAAAACACACTACCGGATGTAGATTTTCTGGAGTCTATGTCTGATTGGAAATCCGAGTCCGTGTAGCCGATCGGGATTAGACTATCTGACTGATAAATTAACATTCTATCCCGAGTTCTTTTTTTTATACTTCGTAATGTTTTTAATCGCCATTCAATGTTCTTTTTCCCTCGTTACTTTGATATCTTGCCACCATGCCAACGCAGCGGATATCCTGGTCTCATACATAAAGATTGCATACATAAGGCTTCCGATAGCCAAAGCATATGAAATGCCTTTCATGTTATCAATCTCCTTTTGTGTCTTAGGGCACATTTTCTTGATAGATGGATTCCATGTCCGAAAAGGTACGAAGTCTTTCTTGAATCTCGTATGTTGAATCGTTTCAAGACAGTGTCTATGTATGAAGCTTGCAATAAGCCTATCATCCTTTTCTTGCGATCTCGAGTGATCTTGATCCCAAGGATGTGTGCGGCTTCCCCTAAGTCCTTCATATCAAACTGTTTTGAAAGCCATGCCCTTACGTCTGATAATACCTTTACATCGTTCCCGATGATCAGAATGTCGTCTACGTATAGTACTAAGAATACCAATGCAGTTCCGACACGCTTTTTGTACACACAACTTTCGAACTCATTTTGATCAAACTCATAAGACTTTATAACATGATCAAAACATTGGTTCCAAGCTCTGGATGTCTGTTTGAGTCCGTAAATGGACTTCACGAGCTTACAAACTAGATGTTCTTGGACTTTTTCAATGAAGCCTTGGGGTTGTTGCATATAGATCTCTTCATCAAGACTTCCGTTAAGGAAAGCTATCTTGACATCCATTTGCCAGATTTCAAAGTCGAGATGCGTAGCAATCGATAAGAGAATTTGGATGGACTTGAGCATGGCTACGGGTGAAAAAGTTTCCTCATAATCGATCCCTTCTTTCTGAGTATAACCTTTCGCCACGTGTCTTGCCTTGAAGGTTTCCACCTTCCAGTCCGGTCCTCTTTTTCTCTTATACACCCACTTGCAACCAATGGGTTTGACCCCATTAAGTGGTTCGACTAGCTCCCACACTCTGTTATGATACATAGAACCCATTTCGGCTTTCATTGCTGTTTGCCAAGAAACTACATCCTTGTCTTGGATTGCCTCGTCATATGTCCATGGGTCTGATTCGTCTTGACCGGGAATCAAGTCCGAGGACTCTCCTATTCCCATGAATCTCTCGAGTTGTTTCACATCCCTCCCACTACGACGAGGTTCCGGTTGTGTAAGTGTGTCGTTTGGTATGTCATCTTGTACAGTTGGCATTGAGGTTAGCCCCCTTAGCTCATTTAAGGTAATCTAACTTCTGGGTCTTCTTTCGTTCATATAGTCTTCTTCCAAAAATCTAAAGTGGGTGCTTATTACCACCTTTTGATCTTCGGGACCATAAAATATACACCCTTTTGTTCCCTCGGGGTATCCCAGAAACAACCTTAATTCTGATCGAGGATCCAATTTACCGGCTTCCTTGTCCAACACGTAGGCCGGACACCCCCAAATCCTCATGTGTCTCAAACTGGGCTTGCGCCCCGTCCACAATTCTTTGGGAGTTTTGGAAACCAATTTGGATGGCACCAAGTTCAGAATATAGGTTGTTGTCTCCAAGGCATGACCCCAGAACGACTTGGGAAGATCCGCATAACTCATCATAGATCTAACCATTTCCAAAAGAGTTCTATTTCTTCGCTCTGCAACCCCGTTTTGTTGAGGGGTTCCGATGCGCTTAGTCGATGCAATCCCTTCATCGCATAAGTAGTTCAAAAACTCATCGCCGAGGTATTATTCCTCCATGATCGGATCGTAGAGACTTGATACATTTTTCCCTATGATTCTCTGCTTGAGCCTTAAATTCTTTGAATTTCTCAAAGGTCGCAGATTTATGCTTCATAAGGAAAATATAACCGTACCTTGAGTAATCATCAATAAAAGTGACTAAATACTCATAACCTCCTCTTGCTTTGGTTGACATTGGACCACATACATCTGTGTGAACGATCTCTAACACTTCTTTGGCTCTATTCCCCTTGGCTCCAAATGCCCTCTTGGTCATTTTTACCTCCAAACATGATTCGCGGGTTGAATTGGTTCAACTTGGAGAAACTCCAATGAACCGCCTTTCACCAACCTTTGGATCCTTTTTGATTTATATGTCCCAATCTTAGATGCCATAGAAGTGTCTCTCGCTCACGCGATCGATGAACGTTTTTCTTTTCTCGAAAATGCTTGATGTGTTATAGGATGCATTTCGTGAGTGGTGTGCAAATTAATTGTATAGAGATTATTCGATAATGTTCCATGACAGATAAATTTATCAAAAAGAGAAATGGTAACAACTTTATTAAAAGTAACCGAATATCCATCAAGAAAATATTTAGAAACTGAAATTAAATTCTTTCTAAAATTTGAAACGTAAAGAACATCTCTTAAAATTAAAACTCTGTCTTCAAAAGACAGGTGCACTTCTCCCACTACTTCAGCTGCCACTCTCGTAGCATTGTCCAGTGTGTTGAGGATCTCATTGTCACTAAGTTGTCGGGTTCGCTTGAACCCCCCCAAAGTGAAACAAACATGATCGCTGGCTCCGATCCACTACCCATAAATGGGAGGCATACGCCGCTAAGCAAGTTTCAACAACTAGTGCGTGAGAATTACCTTTCTTTCCATTCCTTTTGGGATTGGAACAGGCTGACCTCGAGTGTCCTACTCTTCCGCTTTCCAAAACTTTTCTCATGCTTGATTCCATGCTCTTATTTGATGTTGAGTCTGCTTGGTTCAACTTTCTTCTTTTTCATCATCCTTATCACCACTTGACCTAGGATGAAAAGAAGATTTTTGTTTTTCCAAGTTCTTTTCCTCGCGCTCCCTTTCCCATTCAACCAAAGTGAGAGCATTTACAAGATCATCCACTGTAAAATCTAGATCTTCCATTAGATACTCAAGATAGTGGTGATTATAGCTCTTTGGTAAGGATTGGAGAATGAAATCAATCTTAGTCTTGAAATCACATTTTTCGCCGAGGATCTCAAGCTCCTCAAATAACACCATAACCCTAAGAACGTGATGCTCTGCAGTCGTCCCTTTTTCCAATTTTAATTCAGCAATTTCTTGCTTCACACTTTGGATTGCCATATGGGTCTGATGTGCGAACATCGCTTCGAGATTCTGTAAGATGTCTGCAGCTGACTCATATTCTTGATGAAGGTGTTTCAACGCATCTGATAGATGTGCCAGAATTATATCCTTCATTAATTCATTTGCCAGCTCCCATTCACCATATATCATCTCATCCCATATTCCGGCGTCCTTAGCTGGTTTTTCGGGTTTTGGTGTATCAAGTACCCATTTGGAAGGTGATGCGGTTAGATGTGTTTTAGTTTGTATATCCAATCAAAATAGTTCCAAAGAAGCAAATTGTCTTTAAGTATATCTTTGAAATGGATTAGAAGGTTGCGACATGATGAACTGAAATAAACAATAATATGCATAAGCACAAATATATCACAAAATTCGATCACATGTTTCATATTAAAATCTCAAAAAAAATATGAACATGCATCAGCCAACATCTCAAAACAGTTTAAATAAGCCACGTGGGGTGGGTCATTATTTAAACACATTCAAGCAGGTTACAAACAAGAACAATTATTAAACCTTTAATATCCAAATTAATAGTTGGCTCCCACTTGATCAATATAAAATTGACAGGGACTTTGGGGAAGTATATGCATATCAATTTTATACCTAAGTAATAACCATGATTAAATACAGAATTATTATTTCGCTTTGAACGAGCCTCGTGGGGAGGGTCATCGTCGCCACTAGTAATGATCCACAATCATCCATTTGGAATTCATTCATGTGAAAGCTAACTTTTGACATTCCCGTGGGGGGAATTTCTCCAAAAGAATTCACAAATAAATAAATCATGGAGGTCAAAATTAATTCAATTTTATTATTCGGAATAAAATTGTCAATTAATTATTTAAACATACATAGTAATTTTTGAAGGTGAGATTTTTCATTGGGCAACTCTCATGCAAACACATTTAAACAAATTAAATAAAGCATAAGAAAACACAATAATAAATCAAGCAAAGCGGAAAAATAAACATATTGGGCACAAATTATCCAATTGTCATGGTTTGATTTTTCTTGGCTTGATTTTGAAGAAACGCCGTCTTGAATTTCTCCCACTCGATCGTCTAGAAAAGAACTCTGTCTCGAAACGCCACGCCAAGTAGCTCGCAATGATGCACGCCCCATCCGCCGCCCCCTAGTCGAGCGACCGTCTGGGCGCCAGCACATACAAGACGCCTATAGGTTCTCGGCGACCTCGACAGCTTCGCCGCTGTCGGCCTCAGCGAGGCTTCGGCAGAGACACGATACTGCACAAGATCGAAGCGAAGGCTCGCCTCCCTCGCCAACCATGAAACAGGAATTGTCCCACAGCGTGCGCTCTTTGTCGCCGTCGTCGCTGAGCACGCCCGCGTCTTCGCTATCGCTTCGCCGTCGCGTCGGCGACGACCCTCAGCCTCGGCCTCGGCCTCGCCCCCACGTCGTGTGGCGCATGACAAGTTGCGTTATATTGCCTCCCCGTTCGCGCCGACGCACGCCGCCACGCCTGCTTCGATCTTATCCTTTAATTCTTCGTCTCATTCTCCGTTTCCGATCCTAAGTTTATAATTTATTTACAAAAATAAATAAACCTAGATCTAGACTAGTCTATTACATTGATCAAATCAAACAAATCTTAATCTACTCTTGGATTTTCTCACGAGGCAAAACGAATTCGAACGAATCAAATTAAAAACCACAATTTATATGCATGCATAAATAAACACATTAAATTCCATGACAATTGGATACCTGCAAAAAAGATCTAGCAATTCTACTATCCAATTTCAAATTTAATGAAAACGAATTAAATTACAATTTAAAAATTCAAAGCCCGAAACCGAGGCTCTGATACTAGTTGTTAGGGAATAAGTTGCACGGATCTATTCGGGATAAATATTTAAATACAAATTTAATTCTGATAATTATTACTAGCATGAATTAATCCTATATTAATTCAAATAATAATTCAACAACAAATCATGCATATAATCAATTCACGTAAATCCTACGCATGCGGAATTTCTACGAGTTTACGTGAACGTACCTCTTGAAATGGTAATGGCCTCATTGATTAAACACACCAAAAGAACCTTTCCAAGTATTCCCTTAATCATTGCTCGACAATCCGGTGGTAGGATGCTTGCGAACAATTAACAAAAGGAAAATAAACTTTGTTGCACCACCTTTGTGGATTTACTAATTTTTCCAGCACATGGAATTGTACTTGGGAATGAAACACTCATCCCCTATTTATAGAGGAGTGGTGGTCGAATTTTTAGGATAAAATAATATGGGAAAATATTTTCCTTGATCTCCAAGAAATCTTGAATATATCTCATATATTCTTTTCTCCATAATTAAAATATTCCACAAAAATCCCACCTTATCAAGTTATGGCCAATATTTTCGAAAATTTAGGGCAAGAATCCAAGATTTGGATCTTCTTGAATTTATGAGATATTTTTGTATTTCAAGAAATACATATCTTCCATAATATCTTTTCAAGAAAATCTTTCTTTCCCTTAATTATCAAAAATTTCGAAATATACTATATGGATACCTAAGTGG
This sequence comes from Stenogyne calaminthoides, assembly GCA_037126765.1. Taxonomy (NCBI): domain Eukaryota; kingdom Viridiplantae; phylum Streptophyta; class Magnoliopsida; order Lamiales; family Lamiaceae; genus Stenogyne; species Stenogyne calaminthoides. The sequence continues at coordinate 2,304,154 of JBBCBC010000002.1, forward strand.
GAGATTTCTTGAATTTAATGAGATAATCTTGTATTCCAAGAATACATATCTTCATTCCATAACAAAATTCAAAAAAAAAATCTTTATCCCCTTTTAATCCATAATTTTCGAAAAATAGGAAAAAATATGCAACAAGATTTATAATATTTTTAAACACATTTTTCAGTTATTGGACTTTATGTTGAAATTTCTTAGGGGCCTTTAGGAGAATTAAGATTTGACCTTCCAATGGATCTTGAATTATCAATATTGAGCCAAAATATTATTCAAGCCCATAAATATTAATTAATCCCAATACATAATTAATATTGCACTATCCATCTTAACCCATATTACAATCAATATGGCTCCTGGTTATTATTTCCCGTGTTTAAGATTATCTAGCTCATTAATTAATTCAAGCCACTGAAATAGTTTTCCATTAATTAATATCTTTTGTCCTTGGTTAAGGAACGGTTCAACATTATTATCCATACCGAAAACTAATTCCATTTGCAAGATTTGGTATGATAAAGCTTATGAACCTCCCAAGGGGGCAAATCGAACAAGCAATCTTTTTGCAACGATTCTCCGTGATTCAATCTTAGCAATCACACGTGACCAATAATATTGCCCAAGATAAAAAGTATTGAATCTCGTTGATTCTCTACCCATGATAAGTCAAAACAATAGTTACCAACCACACGTGATCCTATTTAAGGAATGAAGATTAAGAAATAACGAACCACCGAGGTCTAATTCTTCCTTGTTCGGGTTCAAGAATTTGTCCTCCTCAGAGGGTCTTATTCAAATAAGATCACCATGCACTAAATGTAGTCTCTTGGTCAAGATAAGTCAATGAAGTCTTTACACTTCAACCTTTCACGATGGATTGTTCATTTTCATCTAGGTCGTGAATGGTGTACTTTTTTTAGTTACAAGGACCGTTAATTTAATCTTCTGTGATCCAGATCGCTAAATTAACTACAATGTAACACGTCTTATTTAATGAATAGTTATGAATAAATATATGTAACATTCAATGATATTTAAAGCATCAGTGATAAACAATTTATTTCAGTAAATAAGTCCGAAATTCAGTTTTGATTATACAAAGTAAAAGCATAATTTCAGTATAATCCCAACACTAGATTACATCTATGAATTCGATTTCAATTCTGTTATACAAACATTTACCCATCCTTTTATGTGAAGATATATAAGAAATCAAAGGTAAGTGGAAATATGATTAATATCAATCATAGGACATAAATATTGGTTAATTTTAAATGGGAAAAACGTTTGTTGTCTTTTACTTTTCATTTTTGGATAAGGTGATTGTACCATTATGAATGTGGATGGAGACTGCAGAGAAATTTAGGCAAAATGACATGTTAATGATAAATTACACGTTAAGACTACCCTAATATTGTTATCATGATTTTTTTTTGGTTGGAGTAAATCACATGCCAACGATTATTTTTATTTTAAGATAAGAAAATATGTACATATAGAGGTCCAATAAGCAGGGACTCCCAGAAACAACCCCATCGAATCTATTAAAAAAAATTAAGGATAAAAACTTAGATATAATTTGTTATAGATAGTAAAACCTAGAAAGTGTGCTAGAATGTTCCTATTTATCATTTATGGAGTACTTTATAAATGCAATTTTTGGTCTTTCATTATCATGTGGTTGGAAATGTTTATATACATATTAATCTAAATGCATTTAATATTTTTAAGCAATAATTTGAAGGCTAGTTGAGTGTGTGAAAACAGCCAAATTTTCAATGGTAGGATGAAGTTGTCAAAGGTTAAAGTGTCTGAACCAAGAAAAGGACTCTAAAATATCAAAGAGGTTCGTGCATCTAAATCTATCATTTATAACCTTTCCCAAGAAAAAAATCTATCATTTATCTTTATTTTAATAATAAAATCTCGTCTTGCTAAAATGGAAATTATCGTGTGAAAATATATTGTACAATATGAGATGGGTTGTAAGATAAATTAAATTATATGTATTTTATATACTCAATATTTATTTATTAGTCCTTCCTTATTTTCTTTTTTATAATAAATTTATAAATATTGGTCGAAGTGATTACCATTTACAAGAAAGTGCAATATTTTAATTTGTTTATTTGTTCTTTGTTCTTCGAAACTGATTTTCAAGTAACTTGAACCAAAAAGAATTTGGATATCTAATTTACGTACCTTTTTAGCTTGTAATTAATGATAAATTAATTAATGTATAATAATTTTTGAGATAGATTCTATGTAACCCAAATATTAAAATGAACATCATAATGAAACTTTCTCATACAAAATTCTCCTTAATAGTATATACCATATACCTAGCGGGTTTAATGTTTTTGAATTCTTTTTCGAACTATCCAAATTTGAAGAATAATTATTAATATTAAGGGTTTTTAATTTTTAAATAAATATCAATTTAATTATGGCCTTCAAAATTATCTTTTAATGTTTTGCAAATTGATGGATACTTTTTTTATCACGGATGGCGTTTTCAAAAATTACATGGTTTGAAAAAATTATTGTCCAAAAAAAAAATTTCATGCAATGTCATTTTGTCACTAGCTGGAGGGAAAAAATCAGGTATTGATGGATACTTTTTTATCTTAAATTGATATTTGATCTAAAAGTCATGCATTTATTTGGAATTAACCATAATATTAATAGAGAGACTTCATGTAAGATTACATGGTTTGATATTTTTTTTTTTGTAGCTTTAAAATTTTTGTGATATAAAATCCTAAGAATTCTTGCGTGAGTTTCTTGAGTTTTCTCTCATATGATTTTGATGTAAAAACTTCTACATAAAACACAAAATAATTTAATTTTGGCAAAATTTTAAAACGAAAATTCTCAATATATAATGAGAAATTTAATTTACATGAAAATAATATATATTAATTTTAAAAAACATTATTTTTTAGTTTAAATTTTTTATCAGTATACCATTTTTTAATATTTGAGAGACGATATTTTCAACACATGCTTTGTGACCGCTTTTTTTAATGTATTTTGATTGAATTTCTTAAAATTTTGAGTCAAGGTTGCACTAATTAGACGAGAAATTTTTTCATTAGACGAAAATTGTAGGAAGTGTTAGTGTAATATACAAGTAAATACCTATTATTTTAATTTTAAAAAATATAAAAAAAATGAAAATCAACACATCCTTGTATGCTAAAATGTGTAGCATGCTCCCCATACCTATATCTATGTAGACATCTAACATGTGAATGTTCTGTGTCCATGTTTCTTCCACTGTGAAACAATTATTTTTATTTTCTTTAGCCTATATTTTTATTTTTTAAAAAATTTAACGGTATTTTTTTTATGTTTAAATTCGAATAGTATCACAAAATTAATCTGGTACTATTATATTTTTTATATTTTTAGTAGTTTTATGTCTTACTTAAGACCGACTCATACAATTAGATGGAGCATAGTTTCGTCAATTTTGTTTTAATAATTTTAAAATGATTTTCAATATAACTAGAGTTAATTTGTGATAGATTATGAGTTGTCTCATTGTAAAATAATTTTTAGTAATTTAACGGTCAAAGGAATCATAATTTTTTTAAAGAGTATTTTTTTAAATGATCGAATTAGATTTAAATTAGAAATGTTTTAATATTTTAAAATGAACAATTAATTTGTGATAGATTATGAGTTTCATTGTAAAATAATTTCACATAATTTTTTTTTTTTTAAATGAAAAAAAAATTAGTATATCCATATCCAAACATATACTTTCTCTTATTAAAAAAAAAAATTAGTATATCCATATCATTCATATACTCTCTCCGTATCAACATTATCTTTTATTTTGACGTCCCAATATTCTTTAGAATACTTCTCAAAATGGAAAAACAAATATAATATTAATACACTCGCAACACCCTTATTTTATTCCACTCAAACTCACTTTATCCCACTTTCCTTGGTTTGCGGTCCAATTAAATTAGATGTTGCAATCATCCCGGGACGGAGGAAGTACTAAATTATTTTATTTTATTTAAAAGAACCAAACATATCTATTCTAACACAGGTGATTGATATTCTGTGAAATGTCAATCAAAACTTGGAATTTTTTAAAAATATGGGGTAATTAAAGGTTAGGTGAACAAGATACCGACAACTAACTAGTCGGTCTCATTACAGCACAGTTTGGACATAAATAGCTCATAATTAACCTACACGTAAAATTTAATAATAATAATTTTTACATATAACAATGATACTAAAAAAATCGAGTTTATCGTGAACTTGGGTTCACACAAATTTGTGTCAAATTTAATATATATTATTGACAATATATATGAATTCATCATATCTTATTCGGCACGTATATGGGTGTGTTGAACGCATGCTTCAAAAATTAATTGTGTTAAATCTTCCTGAAAAATATGACAAATAAGAAAGAAATTTTACAAAAATAAAAATAAAATTTTAATAATAATAAAAAAAACCTCAAGATTTTCGGCTGAGCTATTGATACGTCACCATTACGATTTACGACTCCATGGGTTTCCAGAACAACTTATAATTTTCCAACCTGCCATGAGTATGAAATTTTAATTTCAAACCAAAATTCAAGAAAAAAATCAAAATGGGCAAATAAAGAATATATAAATTCATTAATTTTTTGAACCAATATAAATTCAATAATTGAAATTGAATTTGCATGGTTATTTATATTCAGATTTCATTTTGAAGTGTGAGACGGTTCCCATTATACGTATGTTATATGATCAGTGATTCATGATCCTATTTGAATCATGTTTGAGCAAAATAAGATCGGAATATTAAAATGGAATTTCATCTCATATATTATAAGATCGTCTTACACAAATATATCATTAATGATTAAGTTATGTTAGAATGAGTTAATAGTGAATTTTTTTTATAGATGTTTAAGTGGAGGTAAATTTTAAGAGACCTTTAGAATTGAACTATTAAGGAAATAATAATCTATGGACTATGGAATAGGAAATATATGAGAGATGAAAAATAAAAAAGTTCCTTAATAGAAATTTCTCAAAGATTTTTAGGTGGAGGTAAATTTTAAGAGATTTTAGCATCGATGAATTAAAGAAAATAATAATCTATGCCATATATACTAAAGATACGAAGGGTGGAAAAAAAATCTTAATTAAAAGTTCATAAGAGATTTTTAGGTGGTGGTAAATTGGAGAAAAATAAGATAAAATGGTAAAAAAATCAGTCTTTCAATTTCATTCAAATCTGTGGATGTTTACAAACGGATTCATTAAAGTACACTAGAGGATTGATGTACAAATATCCCCTAATTGATTGCTATTTTAGTAATAGATATTTTTATCAAGAGACAAACACTTCCCATCTTATTTCCAAACTACACATAAATATGCATCTACCCATGGCCCACCTTTGATGCATTCAATTCTATTTATTACTGAAACGTGCCACCCAAATAGTGTGTGAAAACACCCCTATATAAACCCACCCTATCATCCACCAAAACCTAGCAACACCAATACACCATTGAGTTGCATTATTGGATCACAAGAATTTGTAATTCTTGAAAAAAAAAAAAAATTATAACAATCATGCAAACAAAAATGGTTGTTTTTTTCCAATCTCTAGCGACAAAATCCTTGCTAATATATTTCATCACCCCTTTAATACTCCTTTTGTTCATACTATCAAGATTAAAACGCAAGCGTTATCCCCCGGGCCCACGCGGCTGGCCAGTGATAGGCAACATGGGTCTGATGGGTCAGCTCACGCACCGCGGGCTGGCCCATCTAGCCAAGCAATATGGCGGCGTTTTCCACCTCAAAATGGGCTCACTCCACATGGTGGCAATCTCAAGCCCGGACACGGCCCGACAAGTTTTACAAGCCCAAGACAACATTTTCTCGAACCGGCCCGCAACCATAGCCATTCGCTATTTGACGTACGATCGGGCCGACATGGCCTTCGCCCATTACGGCCCGTTCTGGCGTCAAATGCGGAAGCTATGCGTCATGAAGCTCTTCAGCCGTAAGCGGGCCGAGTCATGGGACTCGGTCCGTGACGAGGTGGACAGCATGGTCCGGGCATTGGGCTCAGGCTCCGGGTCGGCGGTCAACATCGGTGAGTTGGTTTTCGGGTTGACCAAGAATATCATATACCGGGCTGCCTTCGGGTCGAGCTCACGGGTCGGGCAGGATAACTTTATCCAGATTTTGCAGGAGTTTTCGAAGCTTTTCGGGGCTTTCAACATCTCCGATTTCATCCCGTGGCTCAGGTGGGGCGACCCGTCGGGCCTTAACGCGCGACTGGTGGCCGCCCGGGCCGCACTTGATGGGTTTATAGACTCGGTGATTGATGAACATATAAGTAAGAAGGATAAAAAGCCCGGGATTGATTGTGAGAGTGATATGGTGGATGAGTTGTTGGCTTTTTATAGTGATGATAAAGGCAAAGTTTCGGAAGGTGATGATTTGCAGAATTCAATTAAACTCACAAGGGATAATATTAAGGCCATCATTATGGTAAGCATGATTAAATAGTGCAACCCTTTTTTTGATTGCTTTTATTTAATCTCTGCATATTGGCATATTCCTAGTTGCTAGTACTCCAATATAATTTACTCGTAAACTCTTTATCTACCACTTGTTTATAATATAAAACTCATATCATTACACTTATAAAGTGATACTATTACTTTTATAAACTAATACCTATATTATTTAATATTATGATCTCAGTTTTTAAATGTACAATAGTATCAGTTGATAAGTGTAATGATATAAATTTCATACTATGAAACAAATTTCACCGAAGACCTACTCTCATATACTTCAATATAGATAAATTTTGGGTGAATCTTAGCTCACGTCAATTTTTTTTCCTTTCAAATATCATTTTTATGTATATATATATATATGAGACAGTGATAGTATGTAGAAAATTCTCTGTGAAGTGTTGTTATCATTTTTATGTATATATATATATATATATATAGAATATACTATATATGTTTCAAAATGAGTGTGAGAGTGTGTGGTTAATTTTATTTTAAATTAAGTGTCAAAATATGAGGAGGAGAGAGAAATTAAAGAGTGAGGTCAAATACTATGTTTAATTTGATGCAAATATTTTAAAAGGACGCTTCTATATTTTGAAATGGGGAGCATGCATGTATGTCATTATGCGTTCCGATAAAATGAAAGATGGGAGTTTTTTGGAGGTAAGATAGTGGAATAATAGGAATAGTGATTTTGAAATGTTTATTTCTTTGTTCTGATTTTATTTTATTGTTTATTTAACCTATAATATCGTGAATTTCCATCGTGGCTACCAATCGGGGTCTTAGCCTAAATAACCATGGGATATTTTCCACCAAATTAAACTCTTCAAAGAGTTATACATTTACCATGTGTTTTATGACATATAATTTTGATAATATTTTTTCTACTATTTTAATTAGATGCCATTCTCGTGCTCACATATATATGACAAAACTTACATCTAAATTAATATTTGCATGTGCGTGTACATATTTTATTGCACAATTTTTACTTGGCTTAAACTTAAAACTTGTGGTATTATATTAAATATGACATTAAATCCAAAAGGTTCTTATCTGATGAGCACTTGATACCTAACATAAGATTCTATTAATTATTTATTAATTTATTTAATAACATAATCTAATTTTATACATTGAAATAATGTAGGTCCTTAGGGAGATGAAGTATATGTTTTGGTTTGTTATGAGTTATTTACAGCTAGGTTATCTTCTGACATGTTATGTTTTACTTGCATTTATCCAAATTTATATTAAATATTATATGTAGTATTATATTATTATTTGCAATTATTTTGTCCATTCTATTACCATTACAAAAAAAAAAGTGCATTGCCTAAGAAATTTGTTAATATACCTAAGAAATTTCCAACGAAAATAATTTTGTCCTTAAATAATAAGGTTTGCCTACGATTTGCCTATAAAATTTTCTAATTATATTGATTATTTTTAAACTACAAATATAATTGTCTACGGAAATGTAAATTGCCTAGGAAATTATTTGTGTAGGTAAATTTACCTACGGAAATTATAAATGCGTAGGAAGATTGTTCGTAGGTAATTTGTATACCTATGAAATTAATTTTGTAGGTATTTTTTTCAAAGATTATTCTAAAATTTGGTAGGCAAATCGTAGTCAATTCTTTTTTTTTTTTTTTTTAATGTAGTTTGGTTTTACACAAAATGTTGAAGGTGTTTACAAAAACTTATAAGTAATTTAGAATTGTGTGCAGAAGCAATTTAAAATATTTTATTTCTCTTTTAGTAGTTTAAATAAGTTCATGTTTATAAACTAAAAACGAAAAAAATTTCGTTTTTAAGAGTTTATTAGTTTTTTTAAAAAAACTTTTATCTATTCTTGCAAACACCATCAACTTTTGTTTGAATTTTTTTACAAACAGTATTAATTTCTACTTTGATCATTTTTTCATAATCATTAATTTTAATCACATTCTTAAAAATGATAAGTTTTTAACTATTTAATATCAGGATGTAATGTTTGGTGGAACGGAGACAGTGGCGTCTGCAATTGAGTGGGCCATGGCGGAGCTAATGAGAAGCCCAAAAGACCTTAAGAAGGCCCAACAAGAGCTGGCTGACGTAGTGGGCTTGACACGGAAAGTTGAAGAGGCCGATTTTGAAAAGCTCATTTATCTCCGCTGCTGCTTAAAAGAAGTCCTCCGCCTCCACCCGCCGATCCCCCTCCTCCTCCACGAGACCGCCGAAGACGCCGTCGTCTCCGGCTACCACATTCCGGCGAAGTCGCGAGTCATGATCAACGCGTGGGCCATCGGACGCGACGAGAGCGCGTGGGAAGATGCCGAGTCCTTCAACCCGTCGCGGTTTCTCCAAGATGGTGTACCCGATTACAAGGGGAGTAATTTTGAGTTCATTCCATTCGGGTCGGGTCGCAGATCTTGCCCCGGGATGCAACTCGGGCTCTACGCGCTGGAAGTGGCGGTGGTGCACCTTCTCCATTGTTTTACGTGGGAATTGCCGGACGGAATGAAACCCGATGAGCTTGATATGGATGACGTGTTTGGACTCACGGCACCACGCGCCACCCGATTGACGGCGGTGCCGACTCCCCGACTACTTTGCCCTCTTTACTAAGTCAATGGATATGGATGAAATTTTCGAATTTGTTTTTAAAGGTTTTATTTTGGTGATTATGATTTTATGTTTTTAGGGTAAAGAATAAAAACATAGTCTTAAATGTAAGTATTTGAAAATAATATATCGATTCCACCCCTTTAGGATATGCAATCGATGTTCATAGTCTTAAATGTATGTATTTCACGATGAAGAGGCAGTAATGAATTTGTATAGATTTAAAATTTATAAAATTGTCTCCGAATTAATCAACTACACCCTAAACAATAAATAATTAACTCTAAATTATTAGCGTATTTATTTGGGTGAATCATTAACTAATGGGGTCGGTGAAATAACCATAAACCACTCAATTTTGTATTACATCATCAATTATAAAATTTGATTAAAAATTAAAATTTTAGTATCTATACAAATTTGCATACTAGACTTTATCTTTCACAGTATATTTCGGTCGAGTTCGAATTAGAAGAGTTTTGGGATAAATTTGAAGAATACAAATCCAATTAAGTTATACAAAGCACTTTTATATAATTTTGATTAATTTTTTACTATTACAATTATAAAATGAGAATTTGCCGGTAGAAAACATTTTTTTTTTGTGTAAAATTCTCAAAACTTTTTATCAATTCAATTTGTCCTTAAATTAAATGTTGATTTATTAAATGATTACACAACTGTCCAAAAAGATAATATGATTAATTACACTACAATAAAACAGTTGTAGTAGTTGAGATGAGAAATTTGACAATGACATATATTGAAAGCGAAACTTGATAAGAATAAATATGGTGTACAAAGCACTTCATCATGACTACGAACATTAGCCTACTCTAATATATATATCTCTATTTACTATTCTATGAGGTCGAGTCTCATGTGCTTTTAGATGTATCGTGTTTTCATTTTGCATTTTAAAATCTTATGATTTATTATATTGAAATATGCAATTTATTTATACTGAATCGTACAACTATTTTTCTATATTAATAATTATGACGATTCAAACAGAATAATTTGTGTCTTTCAAAGATAATAAATCAGATGATTTTAAAATACATTATAAATCAGAAAGTCTTAAATGCATACATGAGTTAACCATTCTTTAAATATTAAAAAGTTTCTTGTTTGTCCCTCAAAATAGTTTTTCATGTGCCACACGTATTTAATACGTAGGAAGTGACTTTAGTTAAACATAAAATTCTCATAAGTGTAAGTATGTCTCATATATAAAACAAATCACATTTACTATATTATATTAGGTTAGGTCTTTATGCATTGATTGCACCTACGACTCATAAATAAGATTTTAAGAAGCGTCTTTTGTTTGTTATCTTGAAAAATGTGACTTATTTACACGTAAAAGTGCAAATCATGAATATGAAAACATAGTTGCATGCTTCGTTTAGAATGGTTACACGCGTTTCTATTTTGTATAGTTGTAAAACTTTTTAAAATGACTATTTATGAATCTTATGGTCAAGACCCTAACGCATACGAGACTCACTCATTATATCATAAGAAAACATGGCAAAAACTTAAGACTCTAGGAATCAAGAAATAGCATCTTTTTTTTTAATTAAATTTTTTTTTTTTTAGCATAAAAAAATACTTTTGTTTTTTTATTTTTCAAGATTTATTTGAGTTTATTTGAATATTGGTTAATTAATCGTTTTCTCATTAATTTAAAGATATAAACGTGAGCTACAAGTGACTCTAGAGAGATTCAAAGTGCAATTAATGTGATGATCATTTTCATGTTAATTCAAAAGTACCTTAATTAATTAATAGTGCTAATTTGGTAATGATAAGACTACACAATTGGGAATTATCTTTCACAGCCAAGTGTATTCGATAATAGAATAAATAAATAAATATTCGATTTGATAACAGTTGATGTTGCACGGATGTTGTTCCAGATTTTGGACAACATTCTGCGCAACATCATAAATTTATCATTTATCCTAACACTGACTCCGGTTTAATAGATGTGTTTCTCTATGTTTCCTACATTGCAGGTTGAAGATAATCTCGGATTTTATCAAGCGGTTGCACTGATGGAGTGAGAATAGAAAGATCATGGGTGGTTACACCAAGATCATGGAGATAGTGGAGGAGAAGTTCAAGGCTGTTCACACCAAGTGGATAGGACAATGCAGTTGGTCCGAAAGTCTATAAATAGACTGCATTGGTCGACATTCAAGTTTGAGTTAAAGTGAAATCTCATTTGCTCTACTCCAAACTTAAGAGAGTAACATCCAAGACACAACCAAGAGTGAAAAATCAAGTGTTTGTAATTCTAGGAGTATGAGGGTCGATGTTATTCTATGTGTACTGGTCGAGGGAATACAGTTTCTCCTATCAGTATTGATTTTGTCTTATTAGATCAAGTTTTAGGTTAAATAAGATCACTAGTTATTTGATTGAATAGATTGATTTTGGTGTGTGGTTTTTCACTACACCTTTTAGGATCTTGTAAGAGATTCGTGTGTATCTCACTACTTGTTATAGTGATGTTTTTAACCATGAGGTTCGTATAGTCTGGATTACAGACTATACAAAATTTTGAAATTTTTTGCACTACGTTTTTATGCTTCTGCTGTCATATGTTGTTTCATTTGTTGTATAACATTTTCAACAACACTCTGAAAAATACACGCACACACACTGTCAGTTGGCGCCAGAGCCATAAACTTGATGCACTAAGTTAAAGGTCATGTGTTTAAAGTGTGTTTTTGCAATGGATTATCCACTGACTCCTTCTTTAAAACCTCCAATTTTGGGTGGATCAAATTACCCATACTGGAAACCTAAAATGCGCATGTACATTAAGTCTATTGATGAGAAAGCATGGCATAGTGTGTTATCTGGTTGGAATCCACCAAGAACAATTGATGATAGAGATGGAGAATCGCAATTTAAAAAGGAGATTGATTGGTCAAATGATGAATGCACATCGGCCAATTTCAATTCTAAAGCTCTTAATGCTATATTTACTGCCACTGATGTTTCTATGTTTAAATTGATATCTAACTGTGTTTCTTCTAAGGATGCATGGGAAATATTGCAGGAACATTGTGAAGGATCAGAAAGTGTTCGAAGGACTAGACTCAGAATGTTGGGAACCAAGTTTGAAAACTTGAAGATGAAGGATGATGAAAGCATTTCATCATACAATGAAAGGATAAGTGAGATTGCTAATGAGTCACACTCACTTGGTGATCCAATTTCCAACACTCGGTTAGTCAATAAAATACTTAGAACTGTTCCTAAACGATTTGATGCTAAAATATGTGCAATAGAAGAGGCTAAGAACACTGATTTATTGACTCAAAATGAGTTGATCAGTATTTTGAAAACTTATGAGATAAACTCAAATATGTTAGATGATGATAAACATGAGAAAGATAAAGACAAGAAAGTACTTGCTTTTAGAGGTGAAACTTCTGATAATGTTGGTAAACATCCTTATGTGACTGAAGTTGATTCTGATGATGATATTTCTGATTTATGTGATGAAAATGTTTCTGAACAATTTGCTCTTATCACTAAGAAATTCAAATCTTATCTAAAAGGAAAGTTCAGAAGACCAAATGGTCAATTTCAATCAAAGGATAAGTTTAATCAAAACTCTTCTCCCTCCGATAAAAAGCTGGTTCCAAGTCAGTCTTCCAGTTTCAATCAACCTAAACAATTTTCTAAGGATAACAAGTTCAAATATGATCCTGAGTACAGGAAAAAGGTTAAATGTGATGCATGTTCTGGATATGGTCATTATGCTAATGAATGTGTTAATACTTTGCTTAGGAAGAAGATGAACTTTAATGCCACTTTAAGTGATGATTCTGATGATAAAACTGATGCTGATAAATGTGAACTAAGTGTTATGTCTGCTAGAATAGTTTATGATGATACATTTGATGATGATCTCGATGATTATTGGTCTGAAGCAGATTCAGATGTTATCACAACATCTGAAACAACATTCAGTAATAATAATTCTGAGATTAACTGTTTTGCTGGAACTATTCTGAATGCTGAAACATCAAGTTCTGCTGATTATAACTCAGAATATCTTAAGTTTAAATCTGATTTAGAAACTCAAAAACAGGTGTTGAGTTCTTTATCTTTAGAAAATTTAGATTTGAAAGAAAATCTTGTTAAGCTTGAAGTTCTTTTAACTAGAAAAGATGTGGAAATTTCTGCTTTGAAAGATGAACTTAAAAGTACTACTCTTAGTTTTAAAAAGTTTTCTGCTAGCACTACTGAGTTGAATGATGTATTGATGATTGGTAGACATGGTAATGCTGGACTTGTCTTTGAGAAATCTTTTGAGAATACTCATATATCATGTGAACCTATTTCTTTTGTAAAAGCTGGAACTTCTGTACCAAAATCTTTGAAAGGTAAACAAAAGAAATCTGATGGTTTGTTTAAAGAGTATATCTGTTTTTATTGTGCTGGAGTAGGTCACATTCGTCCATATTGTTCTAAGTTAAGAAGGGACTTAAAAGCTGGAATATTTTTACTTGATAAAATTGAACATCACATAAAACAGGTTAACAGCACTAAAAAGTTGATTCATGAGAACATGTCTTGTAATGTTGTGTATACATCTTTGAAAGCATGTGTTCCTGGATCTTGGTATTTTGATAGTGGTTGTTCTAGACACATGACTGGTCAAGTCAAACATCTGACTAATTATACATCATGCAATGGTGGTCATGTTACCTATGGTGGTGGTTCAAAAGGTAAAGTTGTTGGTAAAGGAACATTGAATGTTTCTAGTTTTCCAAAGTTGACAAATGTGTTACATGTAAAAGGTTTACTTGCTAATCTGATTAGTATTAGTCAGTTATGTGATGATGATTTACATGTGAAATTTGACAAGAATTCATGCTATGTGTTTGATAAGAATGATGAATGCTTAATGACTGGCAATAGATCTGCTGATAATTGCTGTTTGATTGGTTCAAATCATGCTTGTAAAAGTGCTAAAGCAGATGATATTATTTTGTGGCATCAAAAACTTGGTCATGTTAATTACAGAAGTATTCAGAGATTGCATAGACTAGGTGCTGCTGTTGGTTTACCTGATCTTAACTTTGAAAAATGAAAAGTCTGTGGACCATGCTAGAAAGGTAAGCAAGTAAGGACAACACATCAAATGTTGTCAACATGTACAACAAACAGGTGTTGTGAATTGATTCATATGGATCTAATGGGTCCTATCGAAACTGAAAGTTTAGGTGGAAAGAGGTATTCTTATGTTCTTGTAGATGATTTTTCTAGATATACTTGGGTTATATTTCTGAAAGAAAAATCTGATACTTTTTCTGAGTTTAAAATTCTTTACAAAAGGTTTAAAACTGTTTTATGTTTAAAGATAAGCAGGATAAGGTCTGATCATGGAAGAGAATTTGAAAACAGTTTGTTTACTAATTTCTGTGAAAAGAAAGGTATTTTACAAGAGTTTTCCTCACCTAAAACTCCACAACAAAATAGAATTGCTGAAAGAAATAATAGAACTTTGCAAGAAATGGCAAGAGTTATGCTAACCTCAAAAAGTCTTTCTAAGAAATTCTGGGCTGAAGCTTTAAATACTGTCTGTCACATTGTAAATAGAGTTTATATTCGTTCTGGTAGTAATTGTACTTCCTATGAGATTCTGAATAACAAAAAATCAAATTTGAAATACTTTCATGTGTTTGGTTGTGTTTGTTACATTTTGAATGATAGAGATCAGTTGCACAAGTTTGATTCCAAAAGTGATAAAGGATTTTTCTTAGGATATTCTAAGAATATCAAGGCATATAGAATCTATAACTTGAGAACTGATACAATACAAGAATCTGTTAATGTGGTATTTGATGAACTTGCAAATCTTGCAGGAAAAAGTGCTGAAGACAATGTCTCATATTTGATAGAAGTATCCAGAGATACTGATGACACTGAAGATAGTAAGGATGTTGATCAGAATGTTCCTTCAACATCTGATACAACATTACCCAAAAGTTCAAATACTGAAAATCTGTCACAAGATTCACAGTATTCAAAACAGTTGGTTCCCTCAACAAAGATAATGAAAAGTCATCCATCAGATCAGATCATTGGAGAAGCTACCACAGGTGTACAAACTAGAAGAAGAATGGGTATTCATATCAATAACCTTGTAAGATCAGTTTGCATGTCATCCACATGCAATCAGGTAACTTTTGAGTGTTATCATTCTGCAATTGAGCCTAAGAATGTTAAAGAAGCTCTTAATGATGAAAATTGGATAAATGTTATGCATGAAGAGCTTAATCAATTTGAAAGAAATGATGTTTGGACACTTGTACCTAGACCTAATTCTGATATTAATGTCATAGGAACAAAGTGGATTTTCAAAAATAAAACTGGTGAATCTGGTAATATTGTGAGAAACAAGGCTAGATTGGTTGCTCAAGGTTATACTCAAATTGAAGGAATAGATTTTGATGAAACATTTTCTCCTGTTGCTAGAATAAAATCTATTAGATTACTTCTTGCTATTGCATGTTTCATTAACATTAACTTGCATCAAATGGATGTTAAAGCTACTTTCTTAAATGGTATTCTGGATGAAGAAGCTTATGTTGAACAACCTAAAGGTTTTGAAAATCTAGAGTTTCCTGATCATGTTTACAAGTTAAAGAAAGTTTTCTATGGTCTAAAACAAGCACCTAGAGCTTGGTATGGTAGACTTACTGATTTCTTACTTGAGTTTGGATTTTTTAGATGTGAAGCTGATAGAACCTTGTTCATTAAAAATTCTAAGAATGATATGTTGGGAAATTAGGGGTGCCCGGATCTATTCGAGTTGAATTTAAATGCATATTTAAATTAATCAATTAATTACTAACATGAATTATTCCTAATTCAATTCAATATAATAATTAATAAGCAAGTTATATCATGCGAGCATGTATTTCACGTAAAACCTAAGCACGCGGAATCTAGGAATTACGTAAATACTAACCTTTTGTAGAGACAACCGTTGAGACGATGGATCTACCCAAAGTGCCTTCTCAAGTATGTCCCACGTCCACGAACGTAATCCGGTGGGAGGATTATCAACGAACGATTTTAATATTAAAGGAGAAAATAAAATATTTGGCCACTACCTTTGTGGATTTCTAATTTTTCCAACACATGGAATTGCCCTTGGGGATGAAAAACTCATCCCCTATTTATAATACATAAGGTGGTCGAAAATTTAGCCCTAGGAATAAGATGGGAAATTTTTTTTCTTGATCTCCAAGAAATCTTGAATATATCCAATATATTCTTTTCTCCATAATTAAAATATTCCACAAAATATCCCACCTCCTTATATTATTAATATTTTTGAAAATATCAAATAAATAGGGAAGAAATAAGACCTTTTTCCTTTCTTGAACTTATGGGATAAACTTGTATCTCAAGAATACTTATTCCACAAGATTTTTCCAAGAAAATCAAGAAAAAATCTTTTCTCTCTCCCATCTTATTTTTTTCGAAAATTATTGGAAGAATTGGGCCAAAATATTTTCTTCTCATTTTCATTAATTGGACTTTAGTTTGGGCTACTTGAGGGGCCTTTAGGAGAATTAAGATTGGACCTCCAATGGGCTATGAAGCTTTAATATTTAGCCAAAATATTATTCAAGCTCATTAATATTAATTTACTCCACTATAAAATTAATATTGAACTATCCATCTTCTGCTAGGGCTCTAAATTGTCCTCTCTCATCTACTACACCTATTCTGGTCATGGTTGCCAATGGACAGAAAATGGTTAGCTCTCAACAGGTGGATTCTTTTTGTTGGTCCATGCAAAACACTCATTTTCAGTACCCTCTCAGGTTGTTAGACACAGAGAGTTGTGATCTTATTTTAGGGGGTCATTGGAATAAATCATGCACTCCAATTGAATTGGACTACAAGAATATGGCAATCACAGTTTCTTTGCTTGGTCAGAGGGTCAAACTTCAAGCTCTCACTTCAACTGAGAGCTGTCAGCTTATCTCTGAGTTGTCTCTCTTTCAAATGTTACATTTAGATTCAACTTTGGAAGAGGAGCTCTTTATGGTGTTTCTAAACATCACTAATGGGGAGTTTGATCCTAGGTTGTCTGAAATCTTGGATAACTATTCTGATTTGTTTGAGGAACCTACAAGTTTACCTCCTTCCAGAGGGGTGGAACATCAAATCATGTTGAAGCCTAACAATGTTCCTAAACAGCAATATCCCTACAGAACTTCACATGCTCATAAGGAGGAAATTGAGAAGATAGTTCAAAATTTGCTCAAATCTGGAACTATCCAACCTAGCATGAGTCCTTTTGCTTCACCAGTGATTCTGGTCAAGAAGAAGGATCAGAGTTGGAGGATGTGTGTTGATTATCGATAATTGAATGATCTTACAATCAAACACAACTATCATATTCCTATTATTGAGGAATTATTGGATGAATTGCAGGGAGCTCAATTCTTTTCCAAGATTGACCTCAGATCAGGTTATTTCCAAATTCTAATGAAGCCAGAGCACAAATATTTGACAGTTTTCAGAACTCATAATGTCCATTATGAGTTCTTGGTCATGCCTTTTGGCCTGCGCAATGCTCCTGCCACATTTCAATCTCCTATGAATCAAATTTTTAGGAATTTTTTGAGGAAATTTGTCTTAGTCTTTTTTTATGACATCTTAATCTACTGTACTACTTGGGATGATCACTTATCCCATCTTTCTGTTGTATTGGACATTTTGAGGGCTAATCAGTTGTTTACTAAGAGGAGCAAATGTCAGTTTGGTCAGGAAAAAATTGAGTACTTGGGACACATTATTTCAAAAGAAGGGGTTGCTACTGACCCAGAGAAAATAACTTGTATGTTGAATTGGCCAATGCCTAAAACCCTTAAGCAACTTAGGGGTTTCTTGGGCCTTACTGGTTACTACAGGAAGTTTATCCAGGGATATGGCCTTATTATTAGGCCTCTCACTAATCTTTTGAAGAAAGATTGTTTCACTTGGTCTACTGAAGCAGAGTTGGCTTTCAAGAACTTGAAATCTGCTATGTGCTCTGCTCCAGTATTAGCTTTGCCAGATTTTACCAAACCCTTCATCATTGAAACTGATGCAAGTGGTACTGGTATTGGTGTTGTGTTAATGCAGGAGGGTAAACCCCTGGCTTTTATGAGTAAAGTGTTATGTCCTAGAAGTCAACCCTCTCTATTTATGAAAGATAATTTCTTGTTGTGCTCATGGCAGTGCAGAAGTGGACTCATTATCTACAGGGCCATAGGTTCATCATAAGAACTGATCAACAATCATTGAGATACTTGTTGGATCAGAAAATTATGATTCCTATGCAACATAAGTGGATCACTAAGTTGTTGGGTCTAGATTATGATATCCAGTACAAAAAAGGGGTAGAGAATAGTGTTGCTGATGCTTTATCAAGAAGATTGGATACTGACCTCATCTGTTCTAACATTACTATTGTGGTTCCTAAATGGATTACACAGGTGCTCTCTAGTTACTCCCAGGATGAATTTTTAAAAAAGATTATTGCTGCTAAGGCCATTGATTCTACTTCCTACCCACAATTTCAAGTGGTGGGGGTGTGTTAAGATATAAAGGAAGGGTGGCTATTGGTTCTGTACCTGATCTTAGGAAACTTATCTTTTCAGAGATGCATAATTCACCTTATGGGGGCATTTTGGTGTTTTGGGCACTTATATGAGGCTGAAGAGGGTTTTCTATTGGCCTAGGATGAAGGCTGATGTCATTTTGTGGGTTCAAGCTTGTGATACTTGTGCTAGGGCTAAGCCTGATCAAGGGCCCTATCCTGTTTTTCTTCAACCCCTACCCATCCCTACTCAAGCTTGGTCACATATTTCTATGGATTTTGTGGAAGGCCTACCTAAATCTTGGGGTAAGAATGTCATATTAGTGGTTGTTGACAGATTCACTAAATATGGTCATTTTTTAGCTCTGGCTCATCCTTTTACTGCCCAATCAGTTGCTAAAAACTTTTTGGATGTGATCTACAAATTACATGGCCTTCCTGTATGCATCCTTACAGATAGGGACAAAATATTCATCAGTTCCTTTTGGAAGGAGCTTTTCACTCTTATGGGGACTCAGTTATCTATGTCTTCATCTTACCATCCTCAATCAGATGGTCAAACTGAGAGACTTAATCAATGTCTAGAGCATTACTTGAGATGTATGGTTCAAAATGCACCTAGGCAATGTCTAAAATGGCTTCCATTAGCAGAGTATTGGTACAATACCAACTACCACACTAGCTTGAAACTCACCCCATTTCAAGCTCTCTATGGTTACTCCCCACCATCCCTATCTTTGGGTCCCTATTTGGATTCTTCTAAAGCAGATGCTCGTGAATGGATTCATCAACGCAAATTGATGACTGAGCTTGTGAAGGACAATCTTTACAAGGCTCAAGCGCGTATGAAGTTCTTTACTGATAAACACAGGCAAGAACGTTCATTTACTGTGGGGGATTTTGTCTATTTGAAGTTACAGCCTTTTCGGCAGAACTCCCTACACCTACGAAGGAATCTTAAGCTATCTTCTAAGTATTTTGGTCTGTACCAAATCCTTGAGAAGATAGGCTCGGTGGCTTATAGGCTGGATCTTCCTAATACATCTAAGATTCATCCTATGTTTCATGTGTCTCTCCTTAAAAAGCATATCAGTGAGAAACACATACCTTCACAAAATCTTCCTCCGCTCGATGACGATGGCCTGTTCCAGATCTACCCGTGTTCCGTCATCGCTGTTGACACCGTCCTGCAAACATCGTCACAAGCTTTAGTTAGTGTTTCTTGGGTATTTGCTGATTGGGACGTGAAATCCATTGAAACTTCAAAAATTATGTGGAGGCATTTTCCATTGTTTTATCCTTGGGGACAAGGATCTTTCGCCCCCGGGAGTACTGTCATAGACACAAGCTCGAGCAAGGTTAAGAAAGAGTCTGAGGCTGTTAACATTGAAGAAATTAACAATGGAGATGAAAATGAGGGTTTCCTGGGAACAGATGGAGAGAAAGGGGGTGGATTAGGGCAAAAGTTGGAGTTTGGTGTACTTATGTCTGAAGGGGAAAAGGGTACACGCGTCAAACATCCAGGAGAAAGGGCTAAAATGTTGGGCTCAAGCAACTATATACCGAAGGCCCAAGCTGGAAGAATTTATGGCCCAATTAATTAAAAGGGCGTATAAGGCCCAGTTTATTTTAATTGTTTTCAGTCTTTAATTTCCCTAAAAATTATGTTAGCACCTTGTGGTCCCCGCTGTGCTGTTTTAGGGGTGTTGCGTACTGGCATTTGATTTTTATGAAGAAAATATTCTAACCCTCACTTGTTTCTCTCTCTTCTCTCATCTTTCTCTCATCATCCTTATCTTATTCATATTATTCTTGTTCTTCATACATTTTCCCAGAAAAAATCATACAAAAATATTACAATTTACATTCCTTTTATATCAGTTCACTACACTAAGCTCATGTTGGAGACAAAAACTTGTGTGAACCCGAGTTCACCGTGAACTCGATTTTTTAATATCGTTGATGTGTAAAAAATATTATTATTTTTATATACAAAAACTATCACTATTACACACAAAAACAATCACTATTTAAAAAAATGTTTTATATTTTTTAACAATGAAAGTTTTTGTGAATAACAACGATAGTTTATGTTCATAACAGTGATAGAGTTCATGTATAGACCAGGTTCACATGAGTGTTACTTTATGTTGGATGTATCACTTATAAAATACTACCTCCCATTTCTAGATATCATTCTAATTTTTTTCAAAAAAAAAATTAATAATATATTCTTAATATTTACTAGTAGATGGGAAAATAATATTTTCAAGAACGTTTGTAGGAAAATTAAAAATAAAAATGATTGTAAAAATTAATTAGGAACATACATATGAAATAATAGGGGGACAAAATGTCAAAATGTGATGTAAATAATGTAAAAGGTTAGAATAACACCTAATTAGAGTGAGAGAGTACTTAGTGTTGGTATTGTTGGAGCCTGAGTGGAACGGGGTTGCAGCGCGCGGGAGGCGCTCGACCAGTGCTCGAGGTCGAGCAGATGTGCTTGGTCGAGCACCCCCCCTTGCAGCGCCAAGTAGGCACTCGATCAGTCTTGGAGCTCGAGCAGAACCGCTCGACCAAGACCCGAGGTCGAGCAGTTCCGAGGCCCTGTACGCAGATTTAGGGTTTTCGGCCCAGTCCCATATTTAAATACTTTTGATTCATTGTAATTGTATTATCCCTTATATTACACGAAAATAGTAGATCTCCTGGCTTGGTAGTGCCCCCAGACGTACTCATTCCTGACGAACTGTGTAACCAAATTTGTGTTCCTTAATTCGTGTTTCCATTATTTTCTCCATAATTACTGTTTAAATCCTAACAACTGGTATCAGAGCTTCTGGTTCAAGGGATCTGGTGGGAGCAATTATGATGGCTGAAGAGAAATCGATTGTTGAGAAGTTCGATGGAACGGATTTTGGATTCTGGAAATTACAGATTGAGGATTACCTGTACGGTAAAGATCTGTATCAACCTTTAGGTTCACAGCCTGAAGATATGAAGGACGACGAGTGGAAGTTGTTGGATAGGAAGGCGATGAGTGTGGTTCGTCTGTCGCTATCCAGGAACGTCGCCCTACATACGGTGAAAGCAAAAACCACGAAGGAGATGCTGGAGATTTTGACTGAGATGTATGAAAAACCATCTGCAGCGAACAAGGTTCATCTGATGCGGAGGTTATTCAACCTGAGGATGGCAGAGGATACTGTGGTAGCCAATCATCTCAACGAGTTCAATATGATCATAGCCCAATTGAGCTCGGTTGAGATTGATTTTGATGATGAGGTTCAAGCCCTAATTTTGTTGTCTTCTTTACCAGAAAGTTGGAGTGGGACGATAACGGTTGTTAGTGCTTCAGCAGGTAAAGTGAAACTAAAATTTGATGAGGTTAGAGATCTGATCATGAGCGAAGAAATTTGCAGGAAAGAATTGGGTGTGGCCACAGGATCAGCCTTGAGTACGGGAAACAGAGGCAGATCTGAATCCAAGGGGAAGCCAAATCGGGGTAGATCAAAGTCAAGGGGCAAAGATAAGCCAAAGAAGGATAAGAGTCAAGTTGAGTGTTACAATTGTCATGAACTTGGTCATTACAAAAGGGAGTGCAAGGCACCAACAAAGGCACAAGGGAATGCACCAAAGAAGAATGACAACTCAGCAAACGCCGCCACTGATGAGGGGCTCAGATGCATTAATCTTGAGCGTAAGCTGTTCATTGGAATCGTGGGTGTTAGATTCTGGAGTATAGTTTCATTCGTGCAGTAGTGCTGACGTAATGGAGAAGTACACTTCCGGGAACTTTGGGAAGGTTTATCTAGCTGATGATGAGCCTTTGGAAATCAAAGGGAAGAGGAATGTTCAGATTAAGACACCAAATGGGACTGTTTTGCAGTTGAAAGATGTGAGACATATTCCTGGATTGAAGAGGAATTTAATTTTAGTCGGGCAGCTTGATGATAAGGGCTACAAGGTGACTTTTGGGTGTAACACGTGGAAGATATCCAAAGGTGTCATGGTAGTGGCTTGAGACAATAAAGAGGGAACGTTGTATATGACAGGCAACACCCGGGACAACATTGCTCTTGCAAGTGAAAAAGGGAATGCAGATTTGTGGCAATGTCGTCTTGGCCACATGAGTGAGAAAGGAATGAAAGTTATGTGTTCAAAGGGTAAACTTCCAAACCTCAAGATAGTTGACATCGGGTTATGTGAGGACTGTGTATTCGGAAAACAGAAAAGGGTGAGTTTTTCGAAGGGAGGCAGAACTTTGAAGAAGCTGAAGCTGGAGTTAGTCCACAGTGACTTGTGGGGTCTAGCACCAGTGACATCCCTTGGTGGAGCATCATATTACATGACGGTGGAAGACGGAAGTGGAAGGTATGGGTTTATTACATGAGTTTTTCGAAGGGAGGCAGAACTTACGAGGAAGGTATGGGTTTATTTTCTGAAAAATAAGTCTGATGCCTTAAATGCTTTCAGGAAGTGGAAGACACTTTTAGAAACTGAGACGGGTCTCAAGGTGAAGTGTTTGAGATCTGATAATGGTGGAGAGTACGAGCTCCGTGAGTTCAAAGAATTATGTGAGGCGAATGGAATTCGAATGGAGAAAACCGTGAGAGGAACCCCACAGCAGAACGGTGTGGAAAAACGTATGAACAGAACGCTATGTGAGCGTGCTAGAAGCATGAGATTGAAGTGTGGGCTGTCAAAGATGTTTTGGGCAGAGGCAGTTAACACTGCAGCTTACTTGATAAACAGAGGACCCTCAACTCCCTTGGAAAATGGCATACCAGAGGAGGCCTGGTCGGGTAAGGAGGTAAATCTGTCTTTTCTTCGAGTATTTGGGTGTGTTTCATATGTTCATGTTGATGCTACTAGTAGAAGTAAATTGGATGCTAAGTCTGTTAAGTGTACGTTTGTTGGATATGGCGATGATGAATTTGGTTATCGATTTTGGGATGAGGAAAACCGAAAGATAATTCGTAGTCGAGATGTCATATTTAATGAGCAAGTGTTGTACAAAGATAGGTTGGGGATATCCAAAGAAGGTGGTTCTGAGACTCGGGTTGTGGAGTTAGACATTTCGAACTCAGGTGGGAGCAAGGAGGTTCAAAATGATCAGGTGATTATTGAGGAAGAACCAAGTACACCACCACCAACAATTCCGCTGCGGAGATCCATGAGAGAACGGAGATCTCCTGATAGGTATTCACCTTCTCTTCATTATTTATTGTTGGCTGATGGTGGTGAACCTGAATGTTATGTAGAGGCTATACGTAGTGAACAGGTGAGCAAGTGGAAACTTGCGATGGATGATGAGATGAATTTGTTGATGACCAACGGAACTTAGGAACTAGTTGAGCTCCCTAAGGGCAAGAAAGCACTGCATAATAAGTGGGTTTACAGAATCAAAGAGGAGGCTGATGGAAGCAAACGCTACAAGGCAAGACTGGTTGTGAAGGGGTTTCAGCAGAAACATGGTATTGATCATACTGATGTTTTTACTCCAATTGTGAAGCTAACTATCATTCGATTAGTTCTGAGTTTGGTGGCTGCAGAAAATTTGGTGTTAGAACAGATGGATGTGAAAACAGCCTTTCTTCATGGTGACTTAGATGAGAAAATCTACATGAAGCAACCAGAAGGATACTTGTCTAAGGGGAATAGTGAACTTGTTTGCAAATTGAAGAAGAGCAGCTCCATTACAGTGGTACAAGAAGTTTGATGGGTTCATGCACGAGATTGAGATCAATAGGTGTGAAACTGACCATTGATGTTACTTCAAGAGGTTGTTGGGATTATACTGAAAAGTATGTTTTTTACTTTGTATAATCGAAACTGAATTTTCAGACTTATTTACTGAAATAAATTGTTTATCACTGATGCTTTAAATATGATTCAATGTTACATATATTTATTTGCATAACCTGTTCAATAATTCATGACGTGTTACATTGTAGTTAATTTAGTGATACCGCATCACGAAGATTAAATTAACAAATCCTTGTAACTAAAAAGTACACCATTCACGACCTAGATGGAAATGAACAACCCATCGCGAAAGGTTGAGGTGTAAGGCTCAGATTGGTTTGTCTTGACCAAGAGATTACACTAGTGCATGACTGATGCACTGAATAGGACCTACAGGAGGATAAATTCTTCGTAATCCAAACAAGGGATAATTAGACCTCGGTGGTTCGTTATTTCTTAACCTTCGTCCCCTTAAATAGGATCACGTGGGATTGGTAACTATTGCTTTGACTTATCATGGGTAAAATAATCAATGAGATTCAATACTTTTTATCTTGGGCAATATTATTAGTCACATGTGATTGCTAAGATTTAATACGAAGAATCGTGTGCAAGTACGCTTGTTTGATTTGTCCCCTTGGGAGGTTCATAAGCTTTATCATACCAAATCTTGCAAGTGGAATTAGTTTCCCAGATGGATAATAATGTTGAATCGCTCCTCCACCAAGGATAAAAAAAGATGTTAATTAATGGAAAGTTATTTCAAAGGCTTGAATTAATTAATGGGCTAGATAATCTTAAACACGGAAATAATGACCGGAGCCATATTGACTGTAATATGGGTTAAGATGGATAGTGCAATATTAATTATGTAGTGGGATTAATTAATATTTATGGGCTTGAATTATATTGTGGCTCAATATTAGATATTCAAGGTCCATTAGAAGGTCCAATCTTAATTCTCCTAAAGGCCCCCTGAGTAGCCCAACAAATAGTCCAATAACTGAAAAATGTGATTAAAATAAAATATTGTTGCTTATTTTTCCTCTAAATTTTTGAAAATTATGAATAAGTTGGGAGAAAGATTTTCTTTGAATTTTTTTATGGAATGAAGATATGTATTCTTGGAATACAAGATTATCTCATTAAATTCAAGAAATCTCCCACTTGGTTATTTCATAAGAGAATTTCGAAATTTTGAAATATAGTGGGCAAGAAAGATTTTCTTGATTTTCTTGAAAATATATTATGGAAGATATGTATTTCTTGAAATACAAGAATATCTCATAAATTCAAGAAGATCCAAATCTTGGATTCTTGCATCATTAATTTTCGAAAAATCCATAATTAGAGGAGGTGGGATTTTTGTGGAATATTTTAATTATGGGAAAAAAAATATAGGAGATATATTCAAGAAAAGTCTTTTCCCACATTGGTTTTCTACTGAAAAAAATCGACCACCTCTCTCCTATAAATAGGGGATGATTCTTTCACTCCCAAGTACAATTCCATGTGCTGGAAAAATTAGCAAATCCACATAAGTGGTGCAACAAAGTTTGTTTTTTCCTTTTGTTAATTGTTCGACAAGTGTCCTTCCACCGGATAGTTGAGCAAGGGCTAAGGGAATACTTGGGAAGTCCTTTTGGTTAGTCCGTCCAACCGAATTCACTGCCATCCCGAGAGGTACGTTCACGTAAACCCGTAGATTCCGCATGCGTAGGTTTTACGTGGCTTATTATATGCATGATATGTTGTTGCAATTATTATTTGAATTAATATAGGATTAATTCATGCTAGTAATAATTAAAGAATTAAATTTGTATTTAAATATTCACCCCGAATAGATCTGTGCAACTCATTCCCCAACAGAGGTATGATGGTGGTTATATCATTTTGCTATTATATGTTGATGACATGTTGATAGCAGGCTCTAGTGCTCGGGAAGTGAGCAAGTTGAAGAAAAATTGTCTGAAAGGTTTGCTATGAAGGACCTTGGAGAGGCCAAGCAAATCTTAGGTATGCGAATCGATCGTGATAAGGTGGCAGGAAAGTTGTATCTTTCACAGGCTGAATACATAAAGAAAGTCTTGGAGAGATTTAGTATGGAAGATGCAAAGCCAGTTCGGGTCCCGTTGGGAAGTCAGTTCAAGCTATCCAACAAGGACTCACCTAGTAGCGAAGAGGAGCGGACCTACATGCAAAACACCCCGTATGCTTCGGCAATTGGCAGTTTGATGTATGCTATGGTGTGTACAAGACCAGATATTGCACAGGCAGTGGGAGTTGTTAGCCGGTTTATGGGCAATCC
Organism: Stenogyne calaminthoides; assembly: GCA_037126765.1. Classification (NCBI taxonomy): domain Eukaryota; kingdom Viridiplantae; phylum Streptophyta; class Magnoliopsida; order Lamiales; family Lamiaceae; genus Stenogyne; species Stenogyne calaminthoides. The sequence goes on from JBBCBC010000002.1 coordinate 2,331,025, forward strand.
GGGTAAGCAGCATTGGGAGGCAGTGAAGTGGATCCTTAGTTACTTGAGAGGTACTACTGAACAAGCTTTGTGCTTTGAGGGCAAAAGCATTGAGTTGGCAGGATATGTTGATGCAGACTTGACATCAAATGATCTCGACAAAAGGAGGAGTACAACCGGGTATGTGTTTAATTTTGGTGGTACAGCAATTTCTTGGGCTTCTAAGTTGCAAAAGATTGTAGCTCAGTCCACTGCAGAAGCAGAGTACGTTGCAGTTACTGAGGCTAGCAAGGAGATGGTTTGGTTGCATAATCTTTCGTGTGAGTTGGGGAAGGAGCAAAATGATAGTATTATGTATAGTGACAGTCAGAGTGTTATTCACTTGGCAAAGAATTCGGCCTTTCACTCGAGGACGAAGCATATTGAGTTGAGGTATCATTACATTTGTTACCTCATCGAGAACAAGATCTTACAACTGAAGAAGATCCGGGGAAGTGAGAATCCTGCTGGCATGTTGACTAAGGTTGTGACCTTAGAGAAGTTGAAGTTATGCATGACTTCAACTGGCCTTGGAAACTGAGATGAAGGCCCGGCACTACTACCAGTGAGAGAGACCGTTGAAACGGAGGAGACAAGTTACAGTTGGAGTCAGTCTCCAGGTGGGAGATTGTTGGAGCCTGAGTGGAACGGGGTTGCAGCGCGCGGGAGGCACTCGACCAGTGCCCGAGGTCGAGCAGATGTGCTTGGTCGAGCACCCCCATTTGCAGCGCCAAGTAGGCGCTCGAGCAGAACTGCTCGACCAAGGCACGAGGTCGAGCGGTTCCGAGGCCCTGTACGCGGATTTAGGGTTTTCGGCCCAGTCCCATATTTAAATACTTTTGACTCATTGTAATTATATTATCACTTATATTACACTAAAATAGTAGATCTTCTGGCTTGGTAGTGCCCCCAGACGTAGTCATTCCTGACGAACTGGGTAACCAAATTTGTGTTCCTTAATTCGTGTTTCCATTATTTTCTCCATAATTGTTGTTTAAATCCTAACACTTAGCAATATGCAAACATTTAGGAATATAATTATGAAAATAAATAAATGAGTGTTTTTTATGGTTGGATCTGGTCATGTTGGGCTAGCCCATCAAAGAAAGAAATATTTGAGCAATTGGGCCCAACGAGCCTTCGGATGCTGGGTCCAATAGTCACAGTTGGGTCGTCCTCACCCAACATTGGGTTTGAGAAATCCCAACTTTAGAATTCCCGCTGGTGATGGCGTGCAGCTCAGGGGCCTGAGTCTCAATTAGGATAATTTTTGCATACCAGTGACTCAATTTGAATGGTCAGATTTGTAGCAGGTAATTTGTATATATTATTTAATTAATAGTAGAAAGCAGTGTTTTCATAATCGAATCGATAGTCGAACCGGACAGATCACCGGTCGGACTGGTTCAACCGACGGTTCAATCGTTAAAATGATATCTACCTAATTTTTTTCAATATTCCTATTTTAATTAAAAAATAAAATAAATATACACCTACAAAAATTTAAATAATACTCAATAGTCAATCATCAACAAATACAAACATGGATTATACTGTTACTCACAGTCTCACACATGTCATCCGTAATGCATAATATTATACTTTAAAATTTAAAATTTATTTTATTTGTCAGTAATCTCCATCCCCCACGTGCCTATCACGTGTGCTTTGACCAAATTCAAATTGCAATTAAATTTTACAACCATTTCCTCCATTAAACCCAATTTTTCACTCTTCCTGTGAAGTGTGAACAACCCATTTTCACTATCTCTCCAACAAAAACTCACTATTCTCTCTCTCCAAAAACTCACTCACTCTTTCTCCTCCAAAAACCCACGCTTGTACCACCAATTTCAAATTCACACACAAAGTAAAAATAAATGGCCTCTCAACACACTCGGATATCAAATCGTCCAGGTGGGTAAAACTTTGCCTTTTAACTTTTTTTCCTGGGTTTTTGATTCTTTAGGAGGATTATATAATTTGACAACGCTTACCCCGGCCCAATTTCAAATTTACACATAGAATAAATTTTCTGGGGTTCACGAGACGCAGGACTTGAAGATGAACCCTAAAATCCTAATTTCATATAAAAGAAAGAAATAATCGGTTGAACCGGTTTTGACCGGTTCGACCGATAAAGCGGTTTTTACGGGGTTTCCGGACCGGTTTCAAGACCGGTTCCCGGTTCAACCGGTCGAACCGGACTGAAAACACTGGTAGAAAGTCCCAAGGAAAATCCAAATCACGCGAGCTATATTCATTTGAATTTTGAACTATTTATTTATACGAAGCACGCATGTGAAGAAATAATAATTAGCTTTGCAGCCAAATACAAAACCCTAATGATAACTTGAATTTAAAAAATCAAATAAAAAATTTACATGGACCTATATAAAAGCTCACTATTGCATTTCTTACTTCAAACGATTCTTTGCTCAACTACAGTTACCAGCTTCATCCGAAATTTCAAATTTTATCATTTCTATTTGTTCATTGTTTCTGCAATTTTATTTAATTGATTTCATCAATCTTTATATATAACACAACTAACACTTTTTTTTTTCAGAATAGATTCTTCAAGAACTCCTACCTTCAAGTTAATTATTCAGATAAATACTTAGCAGATTCAGGTGGCTACAGATTAAGATTCCAGCATTCCAGGTTCTTGCATCATAAACAGAAAAAATATTAAAGTAAATAATTATAATCAATGTTTTATAGGTATGATAATAATGACAATAATTTATGTACTACAGTTTAATGTTCCTACAATATTCTTTTTTTTTAACACCCTACAACATTCTCAATTTCTTATTTATTGATAAATCATTGTTGCTGAAAATAATTGTCAGATTCTACTGAGATGTTACAAATTGCTCATTGGGAAACAAGGTTGCGAACACATTTGAAACACATTTGTCAGATTCTAATAACCTATTATTTTAATGGAAAAATTAAATATTGACACATTGTTTCATAACCATATATATTCAGAACAGGAAGGAGCAATGCATATATGTTAAAACGTCTACATAATATTGATTTATTTCTACTAAAATTCAATACAGATTATTGTACTTTAGTTTAATTATTTTATGCGCACACGCACACACATATATAATACTCCCTCCGTCCCAAGATGATTGCAACACACAAATTGAACCGCAAACCAAGTAAAGTGGGATAAAGTGGGTTTGAGTGGAATAAAATAAGGGTGTTGTGAGTGTATTAATATTATGTTTGTTTCCATTTTTGGAGTGTTGCAGTAATGTTGGGACGTCCAAATAAGGCAAGTGTTGCAGTAATCACGGGACGGAGGGAGTATATAGTATCTGAAATTCCACAACCCACAATTATAAAATTAAATTTGAGAAATCAATAACAGAAATCCTTAATTAATCAAAATGAGAGGTCTTAACCAAGATATACAATTAAAAATGGAGAATTAGATTAAATCTTTCTTAAATAAGGAAGATTAATGTAGGACAATCATATAGTTAGATAACTAGGAACTAAATTTCCTGAAAGTGATTAAATATATTTATTTGAGCACTTATATAGAATTTGTACACTCTTGAAAATATGGAAATTCAAAAGTTCATCGTTTAGAAATTTATAATTGGGTTGATCCGTTTCACAATCTAGCAAAACATTGGGCACCTGGATATGGGTTTGCATCCAATTATATAGTATTTAAATAATATATTTGATAATTAATTACAAATTAAAAATAAATACATCCAATAAAATAATATATTTTACTAGTTTTACAAAGAAGTGTATGATTGTAACTTTAAGGTTAAAAACCAGGTAAAAATATATAATGTTGGATCAAATGGATAAAGAAATCCACCGGAGAGCAGCTTTGGGACTTGGGAGTGAAGAAACTTTATCTTTCTCTCTCTTCGTCAGACAGAAACAAAACAGTGGTATCATTCTCTACATATAGACATTTGAATTTAATAGTACTAAATTATCAAATCATAGTTTTTTTTTTAATCGAAAATCGGATCTGTGATTCTTATTTGTTTTTTTATTGGTTATTTTTAATCAGAATCGGGACCGGATTGGGGTTAATTGAATTGTTAGTTGAATCAGGAAATCGGATATATGAAATGTTAGTTGAACCAGGAAATCGGATCTGTGATTCTTATTTGTTTTTTTATTGGTTATTTTTAATCAGAATAGGGATAGGATTGGGGTTAATTGAACTGTTAGTTGAATCAGGAAATCGGATCTATGAAATGTTAGTTGAATCAGGAAATCGGATATGTGATACTTATTTGTTTTTTATTGGTTATTTTTAATCAGAATCGGTATCGGATTGGGGTTAATTGAACTGTTAGTTGAATCAGGAAATCAGATCTGATTTCCTGGTTCAACTAACATTTCATATATCTGATTTCCTGATTCAACTAACAGTTCAATTAACCCCAATTCGATCCCGATTTTGATTAAAAATAACCAATAAAAAAACAAATAAGAATCATAGATCCGATTTCCGATTCAAAATAAAAAAAAAATATGATCCAATAATTTAGTACTATTAAATTCAAATGTCTATATGTAGAGAATGATACCGTTGTTTTGTTTCTATCTGACGAAGAGAGAGAGAGATAAAGTTTCTTCACTCCCAAGTCCCAAAGCTGTTCTCCGGTGGATTTCTTTATCCGTTTGATCCAACATTATATATTTTTTACCTGGTTTTTAACCTTAAAGTCACAATCATACCCTTCTTTGTAAAACTAGTAAAATATATTATTTTATTGGATGTATTTATTTTTAATTTGTAATTAATTATCAAATATATTATTTAAATACTATATAATTGGATGCCGACCTATATCCAGGTGCCCAATATTTTGCTAGATTGTGAAACGGATCAGCCCAATTATGAATTTCCAAACGATGAACTTTTGAATTTCCATATTTTCAAGAGTGTACAAATTATATATAAGTGCTCAAATAAATATATTTAGTCACTTCCGGGAAATTTAGTTCCTAGCTATCTAAATATATGATTGTCCTACATTAATCTTCCTTATTTAATAAAGATTTCATCTAATTCTCCATTTTATGGAAAGAGTGGGGGTGGGGGTGGGTGCGTGTCTTAATGGGTATGTTGTCGTGTGCTGTGAGGAAGACATGTGGGGGACCTTGGGAGCTTCTCCTCGTATATTTAAAAAAGTGAAAAAATTATAATTTGAACATTAACGTTTTAACACTTTGAGAGGAATAGGTGTTATTTGTTTTAAATTGTATTCCGTCTCATGCGAGTTTTTGTCTTAAAAAAAGTTATTTTCTTAAAAATAGCATAATCCTAATATTATTTTCTTTTTAAAAAATGAATTATGTTACAAAATAAAAATATTAGAATTTAATGTACTTCATTTTTTATTATTATGTTATTTTGTTCTAATCCTAATATTGCAATATATGTTTTCTTTTACAATGGATCCAAATACAAAAAATTAAAAAGTGCCTTACATAAAGATTCCCTACTTTATGGAGCTAATCAAATGTTACCAATTTAATATTGCAATATATTAAATACAATAATCTATTTTAATTGAATTTCTATTATTATTATTATTATTATTTTATTTTCATATTATTGTATAATTTGTACTACTCTCTCTGTTCTCCGATTTGCTTTCGCACTTTTCCCATTTGGACGTGTCACATTTGTTTGCATTCTCCCAAAGGAAATAAATTTCTCATGATTCTCTCTTACAATGTACTCTATATTTATTTACCCTACTGTTTCTTATACAATCTATTTTGCAAATTATATTTATTTATTTACCCTACTGTTTCTTATATAAAATGGACCATTTTGCCCTTATTTCATTTCACTCAAAACAAAAATGTATTTTTCTTAAATGTGTGCAAATTATTTAAATCGCACTCTATTATTTTCAATATTTATTTTTTTGTTAATAGGAATAAAAGTTAAGTAATTTTTTATCAATCAATATCTTTAACATAATGAACATCTTTAATTAAATTTATTGTTCTAATAATTAAATTGGTTACAAATATGTATTAATATTCTAACTGTGTATCGCATGGGAGAAAATACTAGTTAATAAAAAGATAAAATTAGATTTGATATATGTTTAGGTGTGATCTGATGTATGATTGTAAAAGAGTAAATATTAGAGAGGTTGTTATTAACGTGTGTGTTTGTGAATTGTGAGGATATCACTAAAACACTTTGGAATTACATGATCTCACCCATATGAAAATCAAAATAATTTGTTGTGTCTAATTTATTTTCCAACTTCTAATGTTAGTTGATTCTTTCCCGAGTCCTATAAAAAATAAAGTAAATAACGGTTCAAATACATAATCTAGAGTTATTAGCTACTGATTTTGAATATAGAATAAAACAAATAACAAATGCCTTTTATACTACAAAAGGTAAAGCCATCTATATTACTGTTAAGTCTTGTATGCATCCAGGTACACCGTGTATTTATAGTGCATTTTAAAAAACATGTAACTTATTATACTAAAAGATACAACTTATTTACACTTAACCATGCAATTATTAATATGCAAAAATAGTTGCACGGTCCATTATAAACAAATTGCATTTTTCAACATAACAAATTGAAGATTTTTAAAACACATTATCAGTGTATGGTGCACTTGAATGCAAACCCACTCCTATATTAATTCAACTCTACGCAACCAATTCAAGTCCTACAATCAAATTGCTTCCCAAGAACTGGATTGATTCAAGTTCATTCAAGCTCAAATTAACATCAAAAGTTAAAATAAACATATAAAGAAATAAACGCACACTTGCGTGAGACGGAGCATGATATATGCATACGACGCTTCAACACATTGGTGGGTGTTGACTTGACGTTTTTTTCAAAGAAATAATAGTCAATGAGAACGCCCTTTAGGCCAAAACACGATGCGGACCAAAACTGGTCATACCTAACAACGATTTACATCACATAAACGGGTGGCGTAAATTGCATAATTCCTTGCACAAAACAATGAATTCTACAGTTCCGCGGGGATCGAAAAGTTGGAAAAAACAGAGTATCATTAAAACAATCAAAAGAATGTTGAATATCTAACTGGTTAGTCTATCTTTCTTCTGAGTCGAGGATTTTTGACATTAAAATGAGTATAAAATTCTTGAATTACTTCCTTAGCTACTACAGCAGAAGACGAAGTACAGCTAGACCAATGACAGAGATTGAAGCTAGTGTACCTATGCAATACTTGATCACATCGTATTTTGCTGCCTCCAGTTGAGCACGCAGTGTGCGAATTTCCTGATACAAATTTGGGATAAATAAGATCGAACACATACATAAAATTGCACAGTTCAACAACTACGTGATGCACTCACTTTATCAATTTTGGTGGTGAGGTTATTCGTCACTTGGCTTTGATTGTTCAGCTCATCTCGAACTCGCCTGCATAAAAATGGGTGAATTTTACTTTTAAATAACTTTAAAAAACATAAACAAACAAACAAACATACCTCCTTTCAAGATTAAGGTCCAAGCGGAGCCCAGCTGTGACTTTGTCAATTTCATACCTGAACGAAGATGTACGACAACTTTCAGAATAGACTATCCAACAACAAAAGGCAAAGTCATATGTAAATAAGTATTAGTTGTTTCATTAAAACGTATTAGTTTGTCAGTATTATTTGTTTCATTCAGAAGTATAAGCTGTTGTACTATAAATTGATAACCACAAACCACCTGCACAGTAAAACCATTTTTCACAAGACGAACTCCCAGCGAAAAGGTTGTCGATGTATATATGTAGTCTATTTACCTACATACATACCTTAACTCACTACGCATTTTCTCTATATCACTCTTGAGTTTTTGCGTTTCGTGTTCCAATAACGAGAAATGATGGTCCTGTGTTCAAAATCAAATGAATTAGACATGTTTCAAGCCATAATGTTGAGTAATGATAAGCAGAGCTCGACTGGTTTTATTAATTGATCCAGATAAACCAACAAAGCAAGGTACTATACAGATTGAAATAAAAAATACAGATTTAGACATGTCGCTCCTCATGCTATACAAGCATTGGAAACTCTTACTGTTTGCATTCTTGTAAAAAATTCCATCAATTAGCAATTGATGAAATCTTTCCTTCATCGAAATTCCAATTGTAACATATTCCCTCATTATCATCGTCAAGTCCAGATCTGCTATTTGTAGGGTTGGATACATGGATTTTTTTTTTCCAAGTAACTCAATCTTCACAATGCTCTCTCAATTCAATATCAATTGTGTCTTTTCTAACAAACTTCATCCAAGTTTTCAACGGTCTACACCTTCCACTAACCTAACAATCTAAGATTTGTCAAGTTGGACTGCAAAAATGAAACCCAAAATAAAACTCAATACCCTTTTTTTTTTTTTTTAAATAGAGTCTCCATATCCCAGATTGGAACTTCTTTTCCATCTTTATCTAAACCTTCCCAAACTAGTGAAACTTTCTAGCTAAAATCTTGTAATTACTAACAGCAAGTGAATGTCTACATAGAATCTTGCATCATGGATCAAGATATCAAACTGGGACCTTTTAAAAAGTAGATTAAAAAGAAAAATCCTTTCGTTAAAGATCGATTTATTCATCCATGCCAAGGGGACAAGTCATTCATTTCCGGGACAAGAAGCGTAACTACATGTGTATGCCCCCCTTCTTCATAATGAGCACACCAATGAACTATCAAAACAACCACAAATAAAAGGCTGGTTTACGCTGTTCAGGTATATAAAACTAGGGCATATGACCTTTGAGAAACATTTAAAAAAAAGAGGGAGAGATTCTAATATTCTTTTTGGAGGGTTCACTAGTTAATTTTCTTTCCTCGGAATGAGTCAAGGACAAGGGAGGAAAATGATAATTTTTTTAAGGAATTGCTTCATTTTTTAATCAGGTCACATAATGTGTACCATCAAGCAATAAAACCTTAGTATTGATCCTGAACATCAAAACTTTATTTCAAAGCATTCTTTATTTTAACCAAACATAAGATGTTAATCCCAACTACTATTTCTAAGGGTCCTAAAAGGTTGATTAATGTTGCAATTAAAAAACTGGTTGTTCAATAATGAATATGAAAAGAAGTTAATGAAGATTTTCAATACTCAGAATCAGAAGAGGTGAGCAAAAATCCTAATCACAACCGTCCCTTATCTATAAGCTTCACAAGCTACTCAAAAAGAAAAAGTGGTAGCAGCATCAGATCTTGGCCAATTAAGCTTTTGAAAGAAAATACGTCACAAATAAATAATAATGTAATTTAGGAATTTATCAATTCTAATAACTGAAATCGTCGAGTATAGAAACTTTCTAGTACTGTCGTACCAACTAATAGTCCCTACAACCTTGGCATGGCATACAGATATCAGGACCAGTAGATTGCAACTGGTATATAACACATATGTCTAGAAAATCATAACAAATTTTCAAAAAGTACGCCAACATTCATCAGTCAACTAACAAATTTGATGGTGCGATGATTGTGAGGAACAACAAAAAGTATGATCTTTTGCATGTTATTACAGACAAATTTACATCATAAGATGTATCAGAAATACAATAAAAAATGATACTAGGCAAATCATATATAACCAAGCAAATCATTAAAAAGCATAACATTGTCAACCAACATGTACTTTTAAACAGCAAAGGCACCTTAATACAACAAGCAATTGAGCAAAGTAACTTCACAGGATATATCATCACTAAGATATAATATCAAACATAAGCCAGATTACAAATGTACCATGGAAATGTCATCATTTCGAAACAGATATATAAAGAAAACATGAATTACCTGGGAACTTTTAACTTCAGTTTTGAAGTTGGACACATTGGATTCTTGTGACAGCTCCAACTACACAACAACAAAAAGAAAGCATTCTTAACTAAACACAACAAATTCATCTCCACTAACAGATATAATCTACAAAAAACATAAGCAAACAAGAATGCTAGTGTTGGAAACATGAGAATTATGCTTACTTTTTGCATTTCACCTTTAGAAACAAAGGAATCCAAAACATTCCCTATGCTTTCATTAAGAACTTCACTCATAAGCTCCGTCATCGCCTCCGCGTGCTTCGTAGGCACGCATCGCTTCTCTAATCTCCTAACCTAATCAAATTAGAGATTACCAATCAATCAAACAGAGTACAAATTGATCTCCAAATAAACGAATCCAAAAAATTTAAGATCATGAAACTGGATTAATTACGAGGGACAACGTATCGAAAAGGACAGGGCGTTTGCTGTTGGGTTTAGCGAGCTCGGAAACAGTCGTCGAACAAAAAAATCGGGCTCCAGTGGGCCGGGTTCCCAGATACAAAGCCCGGCTGCAAGCCGCCGCATACGCGGTCATTTGTCACTTTCCGATGATCCTCCAAACGAGATTCCTCGAAAACGGCGTCGGTTTGAAATTGAGAAGTAAAAAATCCGAAAAAAAGGGGGGGAAATTGGAAATGAAGTGGATTTGCTTCTAAATTTGTGGATATCAGCGGAAACGAACCGAAATTTGGATGAATTTATCAAATTAGCAGGACAGATTCCTTCCCATAAAATGGATCAATTCTTTTCCGCGAAGCAACAAAAAGGGGCGAAATGAAATTCCTACGAAAACGTGAAAATTGATAATTGGATTGGCGGACGACGGTTTTTCGATTTGCTGGTGTCGTCCTTTACAAGCAATTGTGATTGTGTGTGATAATAAAATATAGAAACTGAAAAAGCAAATAAAAAGAAAGAAAGAAAGCAATTATTCAACAATGGAGGTCAGCTCTATTCCAGCATGGATTTTAATTTCATTATCCACGGAAAATAAAATGGTCATTATTTAGATAATTTTATTAAAGAATCATTATTTAGTTATGCAAATTTAAGAGTAGTATATATTGACGGTGAAATTAATTTTATATTTATAGATATATCACTTTAATTATCATGATTAATACACTTTTATAATATAAATTATAATTTTTAGTTATCACTGTTAATACTATTTTATAATGTTAGTCAATATCCTTCAGTTATCACTACTTATGTATCATTCATTATCATTACTAATACAGTTGTTACAATATAAATCATACTTTAATAATATAAATAATACTAGTTCTGATTTCGAAAAAAAAATAATAATACTAGTTCTTAATCAATTTAATTTCAGTAAAACATGTTCACTGTACTTGCCCCAACTTAATAATAGAGGCGTTTATTTTAACACGCAAATGGAAAAAAAAATTAAAAAAAAATCATTTTAGAAAAGGAAAATAAATCATTTTAGAAAAGGGAAAAAACAAATAAGTCATTTTAGTTTTAACAAGGGAAAAGTACATAAATAATTTAATTAATTAATGAAAAAAACAAACGCCCAACTGAGCTAGACGGGCTTCTTGTTATTGTAGTTGCAGATAATTTTATATAGCGGCACTCTAAAAAACATCACCAATATTTTTTATTAAAATTCAAACTTCTTAATATTTTTAAATCAAAATAATAACAAAATTTTAAACTAACAACATATCAATACTATTTAAACCAAATCCAAAAGGACCAAAACATTACAAAAACCACAAACATCCAACAAGTTCTGAAAAAACAAACTACATGTAATCATTAAGACAGTGCAGTCTCATAGTGCAGCCTGTAACAGAATGTCTATTCCCCAACAAAAGGTTCAGCATGTAGATACCTAAAGATACAATATACGGCCACGAACGGTGAAATTGCTTAGTGCCATTGAGACCGTGCGGAACAGGGTGAACGGCGAAAAACACTATTGCCTCAGTGTTCATTCTTGCAATCTTGCTCCATCGCCTTTTATTTGTCCAGATGTGCAGAAATAGAATCAGCCTCTTACTTGGGCCGTCTTCTGTACGGAAGCAGGGCGTCGTCTAGACTTTGTTTTATCTGGTTTCCTATTCTACGCATGTTCTTGACCACCCCATTGGCGACTAGGTTAGCATTTCGAGTAAACCTGCAGTAGATATATAACGATTTGAGGGACGCTTGGTTCAAATTCTTCAACGGGAATGGTAGTTGGAATCAGCAAATATGAAATACAATGAGAATGATGGTTATATTATTAGTTGTATGACAAAAACTCATTTGAGACGGGGTATAACTTCTGCACAAATCACACCCACCCCTCCCAAAGTGCTAAGCACCAATGCCCGACTTATACCCTGTCTCATAGTGAGAACGTCTCATGCAAGTGTGCTCTTAGTGAATTGATCTACTCATGGAATAAGTTGAGACCAAAAATGATTGTAGGTTGAGGAATAGTGGAATGATTAACATATTTTGAGTGTCATTACATTGTACGAATAATGATTAAGGTGAACTGGTCATCTTTTATTCTCATTAACCACCGTAATTACTCTACATATATTTTCATTACCATTCTCGTTGAATAATTAAGGATCAAATGCCCCCTGAAAACTAAGAGCACGAGGAAAATTGAACTATAGTAGGGTGATATAGAGGCGGAACCAAAGATTGTTTTTGCCCAATTAAAATATTGAATATAATGCCTGATGAGCTAAATACATCTATTGATTCAAACTCAACTAGTTAATTATTTTATTACCATGATGATTTATAGTAGAATATGCATTTAACAGAACTTCAACATTCTTATACAAATATTTCGAGTCTTGCAGGATGAGGCCACAGAATCGCCTTCCAAATTGCATGAGCTGAAGGGTTGCATAATAATAATAATAATAATAATAAACCAGAATTTAAGATACCGAAAAAGTCCCTAATGACTAAATCAGCTTTTATAGATCATGTAACTAGTGGAACTATCCCATCTAAGATTTACGTAAATAGTTCGTGAAAATCAGCCATGAAATGTACATAATTGCATTATGAGCATAAAGAAGCTTGCCTGGTCAAAAAATCATCCCCAGTTGCATTAGTTGGTTTAGGTAACCGATGCTGTGGCAATCTGTTTCCATCTGTAAATGAAAACAATAAGTTACACTGGCATGGCATTTAATCAAAGGTGTATGAGTATATAAACAAAATATCTTCAAGAAGCATCACTATCTGAAACTTAAGCAAATATTCACTGTATATAATCTATTAGAAGGGAAGTCATTTCCATTTTATCAAACATTTCTTGCAAAATACTCAATAATTTTTACCCACTTGTTTAAGTATAAGGCCTTGAAATAATGCTACATATACACTCTCTTTATTAAGAATCGTCTGACATACACAGAACCCTGCAAATGATATCAACTACAAAACAGTCTGCCACCAAATTTTCACATAACTTTGCAAAAGTACATTATTGTTTATATAATTCACCAGTACCAAAATGTCCTAGTTTGTTGAGTTCCAATTGACCTTCTCATAGTTTAGTAGCTATTTAAACATGAGCTCTTTCAACCGTTAAGACACTTACCTTCTTTATTGAGAACGTGAGAAGGAACAGATGCAGAATTAGAAGCCCCAGCTTTCCCAGCCACTAAAACCTGCTCACAAGGCAAAACTATGTCAGCTTAAGTATTAAACAAACACACACTATTATTATTTATCAGGATTTTAAAATCCACTAGATTATATATCTAGATTTCAAAATCCACTAGATCCCAAATCAAACATACCCATATTGCAGCCTTAAAAATGCTTCAACCATAAATTAAGTAAAACAAATGCAAAATCTTATTGCAAAAGTCAAGATATACGACAAGAAAAGTAGCTGCACTCTTCTTGAATAAAGAGCTGAAGGTCATTGGAAAAAACAACTATGTAAATGTATCTATTTCAATCTCAGTAAACTTAAGCAAAATAAGCACATAAACAAGAGAATGCTCTGGAACACTAACCTCAAGACCTACGCAGACCGGCAATTCTGTTTGAGTCTGTTTCCCTTCAGGGGTCTGGCCTTTATGGTCCTTGTAAAGAGAATAACCAACACAACTATATCTAAAGTCTACGAGGCTCTTTCCTTCATCGTATCCGTGCATCTTAGAGTTTTCAGTAATGTATTGAGGCACTATTCACCAAACAAAAAAACATATCTTCTGTGTCATTATCCAGTGGTATTATACAAACTCAGCCATACGTAAAATGGAACACATAACGTACGTAAAAATTCAATTTCATGATTTCTAATGCTGTATAATTATTATGCACCTAAAACAAATGCAGCAAAACTTTTATGATCATCTTTTCAAACAAACACAAAATGCAGCTCACAAGCATATGCATCCAATCACAAGCACTCTGTTTAATATATTTTTTTAAATCGTATTTCAATCCATTTTCCATTACAAAATCTCGAGTTCACCATATTTAATCGCTGACTTAAATTCTACAAAATATCTCCTCCCAAGTTCTCATTCCCAGGTGTTAAGATACACACAAATTCCATCAAATTGCAATCTCTCTCAACATATAAACAACAAAAGGGGGGAAAACCCCACAAACAAAATCACGAATCACGATAATCAACAAATAGGGTAAAATTGGGGGAGAAATTAATTAGGGCTACCGTTTGGGAGCGAGCGGGACAGGCCAACGCAGAGAGGATTCCGAGAATTAGCCTTGAAATTCGACGAGTAAAGGAGACACCCCTTGCAAGATTTTGCGTTGACTGATGCCGTATTCGTCTTCTTTGTCGATGATGCCCCCCGCTCGTTTGGAATTGAATCCTCCGATTTCGAATTGACCGCAGCAATAGCTGATTCTGCCATTTCTGGCCGTGGGAACATCTTCCCGTCTTCGTCGCCCTTGATTTTCTCTTCCGCCATAGCCAGCGCTTTCTGATTTTCTTGTGATTTTTATCAACGGAGTTTCTCACTTTCTTGCTGACGTAATATGGTGCATTAAAAATAATACTTTGTTCCCAAAATTTCTTCCTTTTTAATTTGTTTTAAGTTGAAAACCGCCCCGGAGAATCGGCATAATTATTTTTTAAAATTCAAAATTCTGATTTATTTTACACTAAAACAATATATTTCAATTTTAAAATAACAAATTATTGCACAAAACATTATAAAAAATAAAGGGATATTTCTAAATAAATACACAACCTTCAGACCATGTATCAATTTAATCACAACCTTTAGAATTATTGTATAAAAGTCCAACATTTGATGTTGTTGCAAATTAATACACGTTTTTTCCTCCGGTCGTGAAAAGATGATGTGGCTTGCCGGAATTATTATTTTTGCCATGTCAGTTGGCATGTCAGATTTTTAAATAAAAAATATTAAAAATGTGAATTAAAAACAAAATAAAAAATGAAATAAACAGAATCTAAAAAACCAAAATAAAACATTTAAATTTAAATTCCAAAATTTAAAATAATAATTCTTGCCGTCAATGTTTCAAAACAAAGTGTATTCATAAACCACCCAAGATCGAATCCCACAGATCACCCACAAATTTGTTCAATCGGGACCAGGTTCAACCCATGGCTTCAACCGCTTAAATGATTTATGTGTATTTTTTGTAATTTTTTTTATATTTTACTATTTTTTTAAATGACTAATTCATCAATGGACTTATAATATAAATATTTAAATTTAATTAATCAAACTTGAACCATAAAAATAATATAAACGTGAAAAGATTTGTCTCACATCGAATATGTAGTAGAAGAAATGTAAAATGAAGTTATATAAAAGGGATAGGAGGTAGATTTTTTGGATCTCCTATCCCACATCGAATAAATATTAAAAAAGATGTGAGATTGAGTAATATAAAGGTGGATCTCTCATCCCACATTGAATAAGTATTAAGAAAGATGTGAGATGGAATAATATAAAAGGGAGTGGAGGTGAATCTAAATTCTACCTAAACCTCTTATCCCACATTGAATAAGTACTAAAAATATGTGAGATAGAGTAATATAAAAGGGGTGGGTGGGTACCCACAAGAAAGATTAGTTAAAAATTGATTGGTATTAAAAATAATAATTTTTTTTTACCTAAATAATTATTAGTTTAAAATTTTAAAAAAAAGTTTAAAAATTAAAAAAAAAAATTAGTCGAACCGGTTTTGGCCGGTTCTGACCGGTTTTGACAGGTTTAACCTATAAACCGGTTCTTAGGGGGTGTCCGGACCGGTTCCGAGTCCGGTTTCAAGTTCAACTGGTTGAACCGTCCGGTCCGGTTTTGAAATCATTGGTTTCAAAATCAAAAGTGTTCTCATGTTCTAAAATTAAATAAAATCGCTCAGTTTCTCCATGTCCCTCTTCAATCCATCCACTGTCTATCGACCCTCCCTCAACCTCTTACATGTTGTTCTCATTGCAGTCCACCTTCTTAAACTAAATTTGAGATGTGTTTATTGAGATTCGATCAATTTATGAGATGGATAGAAAATTTATTTGCAATTTGAGATTGATTTTATTTTAATTGTTGTTTATTTGATGTGTAGTTCTGCAAATCTGACGGTAGAAATTAATTTCTTTTTTGCAAATTTGAACCAAATCCGCGTATGCAATTTTGGGTGGGGTTTGTTTTGGGGATTCTGGGATTTTTGTGCAAAACTCAATTTTGGGGATTCGCAGAACTTGATTTTAGGGGTGAGTGTCTGTGGTTTTGTGATTATGAGGGTTTTGGGTTTTGCAAAACTTATCGATATTTTGGTGATGATGCGGCAATAGAAGGGTGAAGATAAAGGGATGATGTAGATGAATTGTTTGGTTTTTTTATTTTTGATTTACATTTTAATTGTTTAGTTTGTTTGTTTTAGATTTTATTTCTTTTCATTTATGTTTTGTGTTTTAATTCATTTTTAAAAGTGTTAATGATGGAAAATGTGTAATATGATGTGAAATAATTAAAAAATAATATTTAATATGTGTCATCCTAATGAACATGTACACACATGCTCCGGTGAGCCATGTCATCTCTTCTAGGTCGAAAAAAATAAAACGTGTATCGATTTGTAACAATATCAAAGGTTGAACTTTAATACAATGATTTTGAAGGTCGTGATTAAATTGATATTTAGCCTAAAGGTCGTATATTTATTTTAAGATATACTCCCTCCATCCCAAATTAATTTTCATACTAATTTGTGCACCACCAAGTAAAATTTTTTTTTTTTATTAAAATGATAAAGAAAGGTCATTTGGGTCAAATTAATTTTAATTGTGTGATTGTGAGTTATTTGTGTAGAAAAAATAATGACATAAAATATAAATAAGTGTATATTGTAAGGGTAAAAGTTATGAGTAAAGTTTTTTTTTAGGCGTGAAAATTAATGTGAGACAAATCAAAATGGAAAATGTGAAAACTAATATAGGGCAGTGGGAGTAGAAAACGAAGGGGGAAGTGGATGAAACAGAGAGAATATCGTTTTGTTCATCCAGGTACACACATTTTTCTCTTCACAGTAACACATTTGTGTTCATATAATAATACAATTATTCAATGTCTTACATGTATTACTATAACGACATATATATGTACTAAAAATATAAGTATGTGTAACTTGTTCTTATAATAACATATACGTGTACTTACAATTACGCATGTTTGCCCTTATAAGTTCACAAACTTGGGAGCGAATTTTGCCTTAACGTGAGTTTTTTTTTTGGAAATATGTTTGATCCGCAAATGATCCATAAATTTTTAACCAAATGGATACGATGAGAAGATCCTTAGAATATTGTATATGAAAGTTTTTTCTTAGAAAAAGGCCAACACCGACATCCCTTGTTTTACCCAAGCCGCCGCCGCCCCCCAACCCACCCCCACACCAAAAAAAAAAAAAACTTGTTTTCTCCTCTAAAACATATATGTAAAATAAAGATGAAAGTGGCCACTGGTGCAAATTAACAGAATGCCTATTCCCAAACAAAATTAGGGGAACATATAAATTAATATAAATCATTCACATTAATAAGGGGACCAAACCAGTGTTTTTAAAAATCGGTTGAACCGTTCGAACTATGAACCGCTTGTATCAAGGGTCAAATTACCCCTTAAAAAACTGTTAATCCAATTTATTATTTTTTATTATTTATTAAATTAATTTTCTTGATTTTTTCATTATTCTTTTCTAAATCTCTTAGAGTAATATTATTTTTATCCTAATATCATTTTCTCTCTCATAAATTCATTCACAAGTCATCAACTTTATTTAATCTTTTCACCGCCATGACACATTGTGTGAAATTAATCCACAATGTCATCATCTCTGGTCTCCAAACTCTATTGTATTTATTTTAATATAAGACTTATAAGTTATAAAATAGTATAATTTTAATTTTTTGTAAATAAATATTTATTTTTTATTGCAACATACAAAATATAAAAGAAATATGCATAAATCATTTTAACGGTTGAACCGCCAGTTTAACCGGTCCAACTGGTTGGACCGGCAACCAATGTTCATACCGGTTTGGTCGCCGGTTCGATTATGAAAATAGTGTACCAAATAAAATTAAAATAGCTCAATTTTTTTATTAATAAAAACCCAATATCAACACAAGGGGCCCTTATAGTATTAGTCAACAACAAAAACATACATATCATATAATCACATACAACATATTGATTCAAGTAAAGTCCCATCTCCACAATTTGCTTTACTCACAACTTCACAAATCTGCTTCGTTGAATCACAAAGAACCTTTTCAATGAGAACTGGTGAAGGCATTCAGAAAACTGCAGGAATTAAGCCTCAAATCGAGACGTGAATGTAGCAGCAAGATGTAAAACGAATGGAAAATTGGTGCTCTCTTTGATATGTAAGGAGGAAACTGTACCGTATACTTATGATTTGATGATTTTTCGGTTGAAAACAGGGTAATAAGTATCCAGGTCAAGCTGTTCTAGGATATAGTGGCTTCTCCATAGGTAAGAAGAGTGACCATCGATAACTTCAGTTACATCAACCTGTAAGAACGACAATAGGGGTGAAGAGAAAGTCGTAGATTTCTAAATAACCATTAAAACGGCATACATTTTCAATGCCAGGCACATCGACTGGTTGAATTCCGGCCAATCCTTGGGTGAGAAGACTGTTGAAACACATAAAGTGGCAACATCAAATGTCAGAGAATGAATCGTACTCATTTTAAGATGTAGTTACGTTCTACTTCTTCGGTTCCTAATTATCTGTCTGATTCTATTTAAAATGGTGTTCCTAATTATTTGCAACAAAAAGTTATCATTTTTTCCACCGATTTATACTACCAAGTAATAATAAATAAGGGTATAATAGTCCTTTGATATCCGAATTAATGAAAAATTGGTTAAAAGTGACAATGTCAAAGAATGAATCATACTCATTTCAAGATGTCGTTAAGATATACTCCCTTTGTTCTTAATTATTGTCTGATTCCATCCAAAATGGCATTCCTAATTATTTGTGACTTTGCTTATATAACATATAACAAAAATTTACCCTTTTTTTCCACCGACACCCCTAACAAATACTAACCATCTTGTGCTCTATGCTATCATCAAGTAGATGTAAGGGTAAAATAGTATTTTGATATCCTAATTAACGAACAAATGGTTTGCGTGAATCGATAAAATCAGAGAAATAATTAGGAACGGAGGAAGTGCAAGTTTGACATGCAATCTGAGAGTTGCATACCTAGCACGAAATGCAATTCCAAGCATCCAATCATTTGTAGAATACGCATTCACATATCTTCCGGCCACCACCTGCATGTATATCCAATGCTTAACTTAAATCTATCGAGGCATTTATTACTCAAGAAATTAGTAAATTTTGATCAGAAGAAAACATATGCAACCTTTCGAGTGGCTTCCCAATTCATGTCTTTAATTCCTATGGGAGCTCCAAGAAGAACAACTCTTTCCACAAGTCCAGCTGGTGAAAACACAAAATACAGAATCAGCTGTGCATTCGACGAATGAACATTTGCACAAAAGTGCATAAACTTCTCATAGAAAAGAGGCGCTTAAAAAATTCTCGACTTTACTTGCAATCCTACTCTGCAAGAGTTATGCTTACCATTAGATTCAGTTTCAGCTAAAGTCTGGAGGCACTTGAAAATCACCCTTGCTCCAAGTGAGAAACCTACAAGTGTCACAGGCCTGAAAATTCACGACGGCCTTCAATTAAATCAAAGAGACTTCAACATTGTATTATAGAAGAATACTTCACTATAATTATAAGTCGGCATACCTATGACCTTGCAATCCCTTCATTAGTACTTCAGCTAGCAATTTGCCTGCCTTATCAGACCTGCAGAAAATGTGGCAGAACTTAGAAACTTTCCTGAACAACAATCGTAATGGTAGAAGATATAGATGCTCTCTATTACATGCTTAAAATATTTTAAAGAAAATTCTAGGCATGATCAAAATGAGAGTATGTAACAATTGCCTGTAAATAATTAACAAAGAGAGTTTCTACGCCGTTTCATCACAAGTTCAAAGGCAAACCTGTTCAAGGCAATTGTCCATTTGCTGTCGATGAAATCAGTAAGAACAACTAGTGTTGCTGGCCAAGCAAGTGCCACTAAAAGAGAGCTTAGTACAGTCATCATGGCACCATGTTTCATCATTTGCAGGGCCATTGCTGCACCAAAAAGTCATCATTTTTTTTGTCATCGAGCAATTTAAAGGTCTACTCATGCTTTATACTTTAGCAACAACAAAAAAAATCATTTACTTGAAGTAAGCCAGTCTTGAATAGCAGTGCTTACAGCAATTAGATTCTTGGACTCCCACTGAAGTACATACCTGAAGAAGAATTATTATGTCACCGCATACTTTTATCTGGTTCAAGAGAACATTTGTGGACTTAAATTTGTTTTCAGAATAGGGAAAATAGTTATTTTTTAATCCTGTAAGTAGCCCATTTTTTTTAGTCCTGTTGATTTATTTTTTAATTGATAAAAGTCCTGTAACTTCCAATTTTTTGACCTTTTAGTCCGGTGAGCTGCTGTAAGAGGTGAGACATCCGGTTGACCAATTAGGCTCTGCCACGTGGACAAATCAGCCTCTGCCACATCATCGTCAACATGATGTTTGACCTCCTACAGCCAGTTACTGGACCAAAATGTTGAAAAGTGAAAGTTTTAGGACTCTTTCAATTCATGAAAGTCGACAAGCCTACAA